>OV651816.1:5621755-5804255 GCA_927349885.1 Psylliodes chrysocephalus | reverse complement strand
GCAGATCCAATAAGTTTGTAGAAAAATTTGTAGAAAAATACACCACCTTGTTTTCGGGACAAACGATTTTATTTTTAGAAATAGTCACTTATCTTGATTCTATCTATAATGAATATGCACGACACAATATTTAGTTTAGGCTTCTAAAGACTCGGAAATACCCAAAGTTATCAAAATAAATTCTAATTTGTCAATTTGTTAAAAAATTTGTATATTTTGATATTTAAAAGATTTTATAAGTATTTAACTAAATGGTGAAACGATTTGGTGATCAATCAACAACTTTAGTCCTAAACGTTGTTTCCTATTTTAAGAGACAAATCTATTTGTGAGGCTCTTGGAAAGAGGTACAATCAAATGGCCGCAGAGGCATTAAATATTTCGCAGAAAACTATCTATAGACACTAAGTAAACCTACAAATTCTGATACAGAGTTGTGAAAATAATGTCTAAAAAAGTAAGCCAAAGTAAAACAAAAGTCAATATAAAGTAAGTTGAGGCAAGTTATATATAAGATGTTCGAAGGTGCGCAACATGTAACAATAAAATCGTGAAATGTGAAATGTTCTGTACGGTCAATTAATATATGGATTCGAAAAATTGGCTTTCACTTTAAAAGAAGTAAGAACAGACAGTTTTTATTGGAACATACATCGATACAGTTAAAAAAATGTCGTTTTTGAAAAACTTTAACAAGGAGTAACTATAAGCATGTATTTATGCATGAAACGTGGGTATATAGCAAGGGAAGTAGTTGACAAGGTGGAACGATGACTACTGCAAGTAAAAAAACATGAGATGAAATTCGATACATAATTGTCCATAGTGGCAATAAAGAAGGATTTATAAAAATGTAGATCTCATATTTAAAAGTCAAACAAAAAGCGGGGATTACCATAATAAATATCAACACAGAAAATTTTGAAAAATGTTTTAAGACGAAATTTATGCATTAAATTTGTTAAATCATTCAAAAAAGGTATTTATACTCGTTTTATAATTAGTATTAGTAATTCTTTTTTAAACCTAATACCTAATAAGATATAATTCTGCAGTCAACAAAATATATGGTTAAAGAGGCCGGTTGTGTTCTTTTAAGATATTTGAGTTTTAAATGTGTTTTTATTAATATTTTTACTAGTTAATTAGTTAATATTATTTAAAAATAGGTTTATATAAGGACATTTTAACGGATTTAAGTCTCAAATTTATAACAGATAAAAAGAAGCAGAAATTTGATACAAATCAGACAGAAAAGAGGCCTTTGCTTCCTCATGGTGACATGTCATTTGTCAACTTTATAATCGGTAAACACTGCTGATACACAAAAATTGTATATAGAGCATGATTTGTACCGAAATATTATCGTTTTCGACCTTGTTGGAACAAACAAATAAACAACATAATCATATGTGTATTGTCAATTATCCTTATCCGTTGTCTATTAAAAACAAAGGCCAAATACGCCATTGATTCATTTTATAGAAAAGAAGAAATTTAATATTTAATTTAAAAGTTGAACCTGTCAATTATTAAGCATAAATATTAATGCTAATTCTAATCATAAATCGAGTATAAATGTTCCCATTACATTGTGAAGGTTCAACTTAATGCTTAATCATAATACTAATGCAAATACTAATAATAAGGGAGTATAAATAGACCCTAACTGTCATACATAAGTATAAAAATAGTATATTAAAGTATAAATAAGGTCAATTTTTACGCTATTTTTGTTTATTGGTACACTTTGAAATCATAAATACTGTTATTATTACTGCCTATTACAAAAAATGGAGTTTAAAACCAAAAATGTAAATGGTTGAATTTGTGATGTGACATCATTATACCTTCGTTGTCATGGAAATAAGAATAATAAAAAAAAATTGCAATCTGTCACACAACATTAATTGTTGTCACACAGTTAAAAATGAGTTCTATTGATTACTAGAATAGTAAAGCAGAATCGCAGTTAACACCGCAAAAATCAGAAGAAGCTTAAAAAAAGAATACGAAAAGTTTATCAAATGGAAGGAATAGCAAAAGGTAACAGATTCAGATGAACGAGTTGTGTTTGCTCAACTTCAGAAAATATCGGAGCATTGCTAGGCGTCCACTATGTTGGCTATCCATTCGATATCAAAAGTATGTTGCGAATAAAAAAAGGGGTCAATATAAAATCATTTGTGAAAGTGTATGCATTCATGAAGTCAATTAGCAAGAATGATGTATTTAAGAAGGCATATTTATTTAAGGAAGACGACTTGCTGAACGTTTTTTACAGATGCACCGCATATAACGTATTTATTTTTGAAGGTAGTAGCCATTTCCGGTATCTTTGGCTCTTGTAGAAGATGTACATTGTACGATCTACGATTACAGCATATCAAGGAAGAAGGAAGAGTATTACTTATTACTATAATACCATCTAAGACAGTGAAGGCTCAATGTTTCACTGTTGCCGACAGTAATTCAATAATTATTTATGTGCGTTTGGTAAGCAGTATTTATCATTGCGCCCCCAAAATGGTTTAAATCAAACTAGTTTTAAAGCAGTAGATTTGGCATAGGCAATTAATAGGCGGGCAGTTGAACAAATGCTCTGACGGAAATAAACAAGTCGCAATATTAGCTACAGAAATTTGCAAAAGGTATTCTGTTGTGGTAAATATGTATTTATGTTTTAAAGTCAAATACTATGTTTTAATGTATTAGCTTGAGAGTAAAATAAAATTGTAGAAAAGATACAGTTGCGGTCGCTGTTACGGTTGCGGTTGTGTAATTATTAAATTAAGTGGTGTATATTACTAAGAGGAAATCCAACCTCCAAAGGATTTGGTGGTTCGGTTCGTAAATGATATAGGTATTTAAATCACCAACAAATTGTTGCCGCTTCCCCCCTAGGACGAAAATTCACCACTGAAGCTTGTCATAGGTATTATTTGTCTGTTTAGTTATTTAGCTTCTTATTTTATTTAGCAATACGCCATCCACAGCCGTTATCTTTTATAAAATAGGACAATAAAAAATTGAAAATTTACAAGAAAAAGAAAAGAAAAAGAAAAGAAAAAGAAAAAGAAAAAGAAAAAGAAAAGAAAAGAAAAAGAAAAAGAAAAGAAAAAGAAAAAGAAAAAGAAAAAGAAAAGAAAAAAGAAAAGAAAAGAAAAAGAAAAAGAAAAAGAAAAAGAAAAAGAAAAAGAAAAAGAAAAAGAAAAAGAAAAAGAAAAAGAAAAAAGAAAAAGAAAAAGAAAAAGAAAAAGAAAAAGAAAAAGAAAAAGAAAAAGAAAAAGAAAAGAAAGAAAAAGAAAAAGAAAAAGAAAAAGAAAAAAGAAAAAGAAAAAGAAAAAGAAAAAGAAAAAGAAAAAGAAAAAGAAAAAGAAAAAGAAAAAGAAAAAGAAAAAGAAAAAGAAAAAGAAAAAGAAAAAGAAAAAGAAAAAGAAAAAGAAAAAGAAAAAGAAAAAGAAAAAGAAAAAGAAAGAAAGAAAAAGAAAAAGAAAAAGAAAAAGAAAAAGAAAAAGAAAAAGAAAAAGAAAAAGAAAAAGAAAAAGAAAAAGAAAGAAAAAGAAAAAGAAAAAGAAAAAGAAAAAGAAAAAGAAAAAGAAAAAGAAAAAGAAAAAGAAAAAGAAAAAGAAAAGAAAAAGAAAAAGAAAAAGAAAAAGAAAAAGAAAAAGAAAAAGAAAAAGAAAAAGAAAAAGAAAAAGAAAAAGAAAAAGAAAAAGAAAAAGAAAAAGAAAAAGAAAAAGAAAAAGAAAAAGAAAAAGAAAAAGAAAAAGAAAAGAAAAAGAAAAAGAAAAAGAAAAAGAAAAAGAAAGAAAAAGAAAAAGAAAAAGAAAGAAAGAAAAAGAAAAAGAAAAAGAAAAAGAAAAAGAAAAAGAAAAAGAAAAAGAAAAAGAAAAAGAAAAAGAAAAAGAAAAAGAAAAAGAAAAGAAAAAGAAAAAGAAAAAGAAAAAGAAAAAGAAAAAGAAAAGAAAAAGAAAAAGAAAAAGAAAAAGAAAAAGAAAAAGAAAAAGAAAAAGAAAAAGAAAAAGAAAAAGAAAAAGAAAAGAAAAAGAAAAGAAAAAGAAAAAGAAAAAGAAAAAGAAAAAGAAAAAGAAAAGAAAAGAAAAAGAAAAAGAAAAAGAAAAAGAAAAAGAAAAAGAAAAAGAAAAAGAAAAAGAAAAGAAAAAGAAAAAGAAAAAGAAAAGAAAAAGAAAAAAGAAAAAGAAAAAGAAAAAGAAAAAGAAAAAGAAAAAGAAAAAGAAAAAGAAAAAGAAAAAGAAAAAGAAAAAGAAAAAGAAAAAGAAAAAGAAAAAGAAAAAGAAAAAGAAAAAGAAAAAGAAAAAGAAAAAGAAAAAGAAAAAGAAAAAGAAAAAGAAAAAGAAAAAGAAAAAGAAAAAGAAAAAGAAAAAGAAAAAGAAAAAGAAAAAGAAAAAGAAAAAGAAAAGAAAAGAAAAAGAAAAAGAAAAAGAAAAAGAAAAAGAAAAAGAAAAAGAAAAAGAAAAGAAAAAGAAAAAGAAAAGAAAAAGAAAAAGAAAAAGAAAAGAAAAGAAAAAGAAAAAGAAAAGAAAAAGAAAAAGAAAAAGAAAAAGAAAAAGAAAAAGAAAAAGAAAAAGAAAAGAAAAAGAAAAAGAAAAAGAAAAAAGAAAAAGAAAAAGAAAAAGAAAAAGAAAAAGAAAAAGAAAAAGAAAAAGAAAAAGAAAAGAAAAAGAAAAAGAAAAAGAAAAAGAAAAAGAAAAAGAAAAAGAAAAAGAAAAAGAAAAAGAAAAAGAAAAAGAAAAAGAAAAAGAAAAAGAAAAAGAAAAAGAAAAAGAAAAAGAAAAAGAAAAAGAAAAAGAAAAAGAAAAAGAAAAAGAAAAAGAAAAAGAAAAAGAAAAAGAAAAAGAAAAAGAAAAAGAAAAAGAAAAAGAAAAAGAAAAAGAAAAAGAAAAAGAAAAAGAAAAAGAAAAAGAAAAAGAAAAAGAAAAAGAAAAAGAAAAAGAAAAAGAAAAAGAAAAAGAAAAAGAAAAAGAAAAAGAAAAAGAAAAAGAAAAAGAAAAAGAAAAAGAAAAAGAAAAAGAAAAAGAAAAAGAAAAAGAAAAAGAAAAAGAAAAAGAAAAAGAAAAAGAAAAAGAAAAAGAAAAAGAAAAAGAAAAAGAAAAAGAAAAAGAAAAAGAAAAAGAAAAAGAAAAAGAAAAAGAAAAAGAAAAAGAAAAAGAAAAGAAAAAGAAAAAGAAAAAGAAAAAGAAAAAGAAAAAGAAAAGAAAAAGAAAAAGAAAAAGAAAAAGAAAAAGAAAAAGAAAAAGAAAAAGAAAAAGAAAAAGAAAAAGAAAAAGAAAAAGAAAAAGAAAAAGAAAAAGAAAAAGAAAAAGAAAAAGAAAAAGAAAAAGAAAAAGAAAAAGAAAAAGAAAAAGAAAAAGAAAAAGAAAAAGAAAAAGAAAAAGAAAAAGAAAAAGAAAAAGAAAAAGAAAAAGAAAAAGAAAAAGAAAAAGAAAAAGAAAAAGAAAAAGAAAAAGAAAAAGAAAAAGAAAAAGAAAAAGAAAAAGAAAAAGAAAAAGAAAAAGAAAAAGAAAAAGAAAAAGAAAAAGAAAAAGAAAAAGAAAAAGAAAAAGAAAAAGAAAAAGAAAAAGAAAAAGAAAAAGAAAAAGAAAAAGAAAAAGAAAAAGAAAAAGAAAAAGAAAAAGAAAAAGAAAAAGAAAAAGAAAAAGAAAAAGAAAAAGAAAAAGAAAAAGAAAAAGAAAAAGAAAAAGAAAAAGAAAAAGAAAAAGAAAAAGAAAAAGAAAAAGAAAAAGAAAAAGAAAAAGAAAAAGAAAAAGAAAAAGAAAAAGAAAAAGAAAAAGAAAAAGAAAAGAAAAAGAAAAAGAAAAAGAAAAAGAAAAAGAAAAAGAAAAAGAAAAAGAAAAGAAAAAGAAAAAGAAAAAGAAAAAGAAAAAGAAAAAGAAAAAGAAAAAGAAAAAGAAAAAGAAAAAGAAAAAGAAAAAGAAAAAGAAAAAGAAAAAGAAAAAGAAAAAGAAAAAGAAAAAGAAAAAGAAAAAGAAAAAGAAAAAGAAAAAGAAAAAGAAAAAGAAAAAGAAAAAGAAAAAGAAAAAGAAAAAGAAAAAGAAAAAGAAAAAGAAAAAGAAAAAGAAAAAGAAAAAGAAAAAGAAAAAGAAAAAGAAAAAGAAAAAGAAAAAGAAAAAGAAAAAGAAAAAGAAAAAGAAAAAGAAAAAGAAAAAGAAAAAGAAAAAGAAAAAGAAAAAGAAAAAGAAAAAGAAAAAGAAAAAGAAAAAGAAAAAGAAAAAGAAAAAGAAAAAGAAAAAGAAAAAGAAAAAGAAAAAGAAAAAGAAAAAGAAAAAGAAAAAGAAAAAGAAAAAGAAAAAGAAAAAGAAAAAGAAAAAGAAAAAGAAAAAGAAAAAGAAAAAGAAAAAGAAAAAGAAAAAGAAAAAGAAAAAGAAAAAGAAAAAGAAAAAGAAAAAGAAAAAGAAAAAGAAAAAGAAAAAGAAAAAGAAAAAGAAAAAGAAAAAGAAAAAGAAAAAGAAAAAGAAAAAGAAAAAGAAAAAAGAAAAAGAAAAAGAAAAAGAAAAAGAAAAGAAAAAGAAAAAGAAAAAGAAAAAGAAAAAGAAAAAGAAAAAGAAAAAGAAAAAGAAAAAGAAAAAGAAAAAGAAAAAGAAAAAGAAAAAGAAAAAGAAAAAGAAAAAGAAAAAGAAAAAGAAAAAGAAAAACTATATGTTCGGACGATGTAAGAAAATTAAAAAAATATATTGATATTTATTTTAAAGAATTTTTTTGATTTTCCTGAGTGAAAAATCAAGTCACATACTCTTTACTTAACATAAAATCTGATCGTAAGGAAATACTTTTTTATTTTGTATAAACAACATAACAAAGTAACGAAATTTGATCAAATTTGCCGGACAAACTTGAATTTTATAGCTTAAATCGATCTTTAATACGAGGTAACGTCACCTTTTGCGGTAACAACGGCTTGAATGCGTCGTGGCATGGAATCTACTATAGTCTTACAATATTCAGGGGTGAAAGAGTTCCAAATTTGTGAAATTTTTTCCTTTAATGCGGGAACGGTACGCTGAGGATCGTTACGCAAAGTCTTCTTCATCTGATGCCATAATGTTTAAATGACATTCAAGTCGGGACTACTCGAAGGCCACGATAAAACTTTTATATTATGGTCACCAAACCACTTTTTCGTTGTTTTCGCCGTATGGCAGGGTGCACCGTCTTGTTGGAAGATAAAACTATCATTTCCAAAACATTGTTCTGTTGTTGGAATTAATCTTCTTGATAAAATTTGTTGATACTTTTCTGCATTTACAGTACCATCAATGAACTCATATTTGCCAACCCCTTTACTACTCATACATCCCCATATCATAACCCCCTTGGGAAATTTTACAGTACACTTTAAGCAGTCTTTATGAAAAGCTTCGGATTTTGTACGAATTACCCTTTTTCGAAAATCCCCAACGCATGCATCAAATTTCGATTCATCGCTGAAGATGAAATTACTCTACATTTCCGTTTTTCAGGATATTTTGGATTTTGCCCAATCCAAACGTTTTTTCATTTGAATAGCTGTCAGTAATGGCTTTTCCTTGGCCTATAAGGAATGTGTGTAACAGAACGTCATTAATTTTTGTATATTAAAACGAAAAATTACAAACTTTATAAAAACTGTAACCAGACTTATGCAACCATTGTCTACAACATTCCGTAGAGACGTTTAATTTTGCCTCATGATTCCATTGGGCTTATATTTGTCGTAGAGTAGCCCTTCTGTTGGTTTTGCAAATCTTTACCAGAACACGGCGTTCTCTTTCTGTGATAGTACACGGTCGGCCTGGACTTTTACCACGAACGCCAACACTAGCTGTCTCTCCATATGTTTTAATAATATCCCCGATCATTGATTTTGCAATATTTAAATCATTCGAAATTTTTTGCATTGATTTACCTCTGTGGTACTGAGAAAATATAATTTCTCGTAGTGTTTTGTTTGTAACAACTCCACGCGCCATTGTCTTAAAAATGTATATCAAAATTTGACTGATAAACCTTTAACTGACAGCTATTGACCAAAGCACACTAGATTTATCAGTAAATGCATGCATATTACTGATTTCAAAGCCAATAAAGATTAGAGTCCGAATATTTATTTGTCGGCAAATTTGATCAAATTCCGTAACTTTGTTAAGTAGTTTATACAAAATAAAAAAGTATTTTCTTACGACCAGATTTTATTTTAAGTAAAGAGTGTGTGACTTAATTTTTCACTCAGGAAAATCGAAAAAAAAATGTTTAAAATAAACAAATATATTTTTTTAATTTTCTTACGTTGTCCGAACATATAGTTGTTAGGGCTCGTATATCAATTATATTTTAATGTAACATAGAGTCACTACAAATTTTATACAATGGCAATGCTGATGAATTGCGACAGAGGATGATAAAAAGTCTTAATATACAATACAGTCAGCTTAGGAAAATTATTTTGGATAAGCAAGCAAACAGTAACATATCTGATGGAAAATTTTACTGTTAAAATCTATCTATTGTTCTGGAAATATTTCACTAACAGTTGTGTTTCTCCAAGGAAGCACATAACAACAATTTAGGACACTCAGATACCTTTTCAATATACATATACCTACTCAAAACAAGAATTCATTCTGAATCGAAAAATATGTGCCCAGAATACGTAAACTTGTTTAGAAATCATTATTTTCTTATCCACGAATAACTTTCAGGTAAAATTTACATTTATTTGACTTCGATATATCTGTACAAGAGAAAATGCATTTATGGCGGCCATTATTTATTAGATTTTAAACAGCTCCAACCAACGGCCAATTTGATGAATTACCGTAGGTA
The DNA here is from genome assembly GCA_927349885.1 of Psylliodes chrysocephalus. Lineage (NCBI taxonomy): Eukaryota > Metazoa > Arthropoda > Insecta > Coleoptera > Chrysomelidae > Psylliodes > Psylliodes chrysocephalus. The sequence continues at coordinate 5,795,432 of OV651816.1, read as the reverse complement.
CTTCACAATTATTCAAGAAGCTAAATATGACGGTGAAGTGGTCTAGTCAATTGCAGACTCCCTCTCTAGCATACAAATATACTTAACGAATTCTTTTGTAAAAATTAATGCAAATATAAAAAAATGTTACCATGCAATTATTATATCGATATTTTTTTAAAAGAAACATATATCCGCCAATGACAAGACCATTTTCCTGATAACCAAAATGAGCCGTCTTAAAGACAATTATAAATCTTAATATTTTGATGGCTTTTCAACTTATTCAACTAAGCTAAAACCCTAGAATAGATTCCAGAATTTCTGGTCTTATTTCGCTTACGATTTTCTGTTTCGATTTAAATAGTAGTGCCAAATGTATATTAGTAGGTGGTGGAGCAACTAAGAACTTATTAAATTGCCAAAAAATAATGCTAATATACAACTCGCAAAAAATGGAGAAAGCAGAGGATAAGTTAAATTGTTATGGACTCTCAAAGGAGAGTTTGTTCTTCAAGAAAGTTGGTTTTTTAAATTTACCTCTTATCTGTTTTATTTATATGTATGTTAGTATTGTTAATATATTTGACCGACAACGCTTTACCCCATAGAATATTTATAAAGCAACATGAACTCTTAAAGGGCTTGGTTACCGAGGAACAGGATATTAAAAGTGTTAATTCAAAATTTAAAATTTGCTAAAAATCAGAAACGTCTTTAAATATTTTTTTTTATTTCATCTACCAAGATCTTGTCAAAAATAATAAAAATTTGACACGTACTTAGACATGATGAGTCGTTAAAAATTATCTAAATACATGCATGTTTAGAAACAAATTTCTACACCATGGCTCATTTTAACTCATTATGGTTAAGTAAATCTGATTATTTGAATTTAAAAAAATTCATTGCCTTCAGAGATATTTTATACTATTAATTTCATTATAAAAATAAAAGATATAAGCATATATGAATGAAAATCGTATTAAATTATATCTGAAAATATTTTTTTTCCATAACCAGCCTTTTCATGAATTCTTCGATGATAAACATAATTTTATCTTCTCACATTAAAAAAAAATCAAGAATAAGATGTACTTAGTGTAATTAAAACCTACCTTATATAAATACAAATATGTACTAAGTTTCGAAAGTTTGTTTTTATAATAAATAATAAGTTTTAAATCATCCTACTTATTTCATTCTCTACTGATAGATTTAAAGAAGATACGGATGCTATCAGACTCCCAAAAAATTAAATACGGATCATTCTAGACGAAAACTATAGGCGATTCAAATTAAGATTCTTCCGCGACCTGTCGATCAGCTGATTTCGCCTGAAGAAGGCAATCTACATAATCTTAATCTCTGTTAAAGTAAAAGTGGTTTTTCATAAGGGGTATGGTGGTTAATTGGTTATCACTTTTTTTTTAAATTAGTTTTTTTAATTATTCTATTCTTTGTTTGTGTTATTTTCGTAAATATAAATATTGGACTTGGTTTTTTAGAAACATTTAACTATTTAGAAACGATTCCAGTTTTCAGACATGTCCGTGAAGGCGAATAACTATTAAAAGCTACTCAGTTATTGTTATGCAGTTTAAAAGAAACATCAGGTAAACACATAATATAACTACTAATATTAAAAAGGTAATATATTATTCATCATTCATTCATCGTCAACTTAAAATTAATTGAGCTTTGTCTGCAGGCATCTGGTGTGACTTTGCCAACTATTGAAAGTCTTACTGAAAATTTTACAACAAAAATAAAATATCGATTTTTTCGAAACTGAGTAAATGAGCCAAATTCTATTTGCTTCTTCTCCATTTCCTAGTTTTCTGACGAAGTACTTACTTGAAAATGTTCTTTTGTCTTGTCTTTATTAGCTGGAAATTGATAATTGTTTCCTATCAAAGGAGAACCACGCTCAACCAATATTCTGACTTTGTCCTCTGATATAAGAATACTAGTATTCCCAGTCACCGCTTCAGTAGAAACTTTATCGCCAGAAGTGTGTCTTGTAGCCGTCTTTGTTGGGATGGTCGACTCTATAGAGAATATATTTTCCATAAGTGAAGATGATGTGATGGTTCACATGTTGCAGAAGATGGCGGTGCCGCCGCTTCAGAAACTGTATTTTCACCTTCCTCTATCGTTTTAGTGTTGGAAACTTGACTTTTTCGCAAATAAAGTTTCATACTGCCAGCCATCTTCGCCCTTTCTTGGACTCATTTATTAATAGTTGTAGTGCTTGAAAACAGTATGATGATACAGCGATATTGACTCTTGTACAAAGTTTTGATCCGAACTTACAAATGATAAAATTAATGGAAAAAGTGAACACCCATTTTAAATACTAAGAGCCGCCACTGGCAGAGAATAGGAATCGCATTTGAAGGAATTTTTTAAATGCACGAATTGTTTACGCCCGTATGCACCGTACACGTTTAATCCAGATCAACGGTTTAATCGCGTTTAGTACCACCATAGCTATAAATGGTATTAAACGCGATTAAACCCTTGATCTGGATTAAACGTGTACGGTGCATACGGGCGTTACTTAATTTGGTTAAAAAATTGACAGAGTTGTAAGAACAATGGCGCCTTTAAAAACATTTTTTTTTTATTTTTTTTTTTGTTTGTGACACTCCAAAATACTCAAATAGGGCTTACTTTAGTAAAAAATAACTGTAGGCAATTAATTTTAAATTTCAGTATAAGTATACAAACAAGTACGTCCCTGGAATAAAGACTTTACATTGGTAGATATGCCAAAAGAACCGACGGATATATGAAAAGTACGCCATTGGGTCATACCACGGCCCAACCCTTATATACAGTATGTACATTCAGAAAAGAAAAGAAGCACAGTTTGGCTCGAAGAAAACCATAACATCAATCATGCGGGAATACATATTCGAAAAAAGTAATAGTGTATGGGAGAGACTAGTGTACCGATGGTACGGTCGATGGTGGACCCCAAGACCCAACGCGATACCCAACTCGGTACTGTTAGCTTCAGCGGCGATACGATGGTATTAGAAACTTTTTTTTTGCTCTCGAAACTTTGCATCAGAAGGTCGTTTTCTCTTCTGTGGCTCCTAGAAATTAAGGAATACTAGATCAAAATTTGGCAAAGGCATTTAATATTGAGGGTAATTCAGGTTTTAGTGCGCAAACTTTAACAGAAAAAATAAATATATTTTTTAGACCTAATTTGCCACACAGGAAAAAAATCACATTTCCCGATTTTCAGATGTGAAAAGTATTGAATTACTTTTGTAGTATTTTCCACAATATCTTATTAATAGCCGAAGTAAGTCAAAGGTATATTCCCGTTTCACCTGACATAAAAATTTGGTATGCTTTGGTAGCGTTTTGCCTGACTACATGTTAAACGGAAAAAAATAGTTGCGATTCTACTGACCTGCTCAGGTAATAATAAATATGTATTTGCTGTAAAGAAATCTATTACTAACAAATGAATAATAATAATAAGAAATGAACATAAAATTAAATTAAAATATAGTTATTTAATTTGATATAAACAAAAAATATTGAGCACCCAGTATAGTGAAAAGTTAGTAAAATAAAAACTAAACATTTTTTGAAATTGACGAAGCGTAAAGCGAATAAATTATTTGAATTTAGAAATTTTTTTATGTGTTCCGATAACCGGCCAGGACAAAAAAATATATTTAAAAAATAAAATTCCTCCAGTAATAATTTTTTTGTTTCAAATCAAATCATCCTTATAAATCAAATTTTGCATGTATTTTGAAAATGGCCCTTATGATAAAAAAAGCACGCACCATCCAACTTATGGTCAGGCGACACGATACCACAATTTGAGCTTGTCAGGCGAATCAGGAAATTTTAATTGGTCAGACGAAATGGGAACAGGCGCATCGGGCATACATCAAGTCAAATACATAGGTATTATGTGGGTAGGTACTTACCATTTCATAAAATTTAATTACAACACAATGGGCCCGTTCACTTTCATTTTTGAATGTGAATTAATTATATATTTATAAAGATATTAAACTCTTTTGTCTGGTGGTACTTTTCCCGTTAAGATATTATTGCTAGAAGTAAGGGAATTCCCATAAAATTCTTTCATTGACTCATTGCGTAAGAAAATCCCTAATTCCGTTCACGTCTCGTATCGGTTATGCTTAAAGACGGCGGGGTTGTCGGAAGTATCCCTAATATACCATTTCTGCATTTATATATGTAATTTAAATAGTAAAATTCCATTATTTTTCTAAAAATCATGAACTTATATTTTCAGATTTAAAGCTGGAAGCTTATTTTTTACTTTTTAATTAAAACAATTATTATTCCTCAGACTGAAAATTAACCAGACCATAATCAAAAAGTAGAAATTCGATTTGCAATATTTATCTGGTAAATGTGGCAACGTTGCATTTATTTCTAGAAGTGTGTGTAGACAACACTATTTCGAAGTACTTACAACGTTGTCACGTTTACCAGATACATTTTCTCAAATAAAATTTCGATCTGGTAATATTCAGCTTGAGTAATACTAATTGTTTTTATTAAAATTTAAAAAAGGTAAGGCTTCCAGCTTTATCTGAAAATATAAACACATTATTTTTAAAAAATAATATATTTTTATCATGTAAATTTCTTTAATAAATGCAGAAGAGGAATGGTGGTGCAATGATACATCCGACAACCGCGCCCTTTTAATTATTAACCGATACGAGACCTGAAGGGAATTAGGGGTTTTCTGACGCAATGAGTCACTGAAAGAATTTTATGGGAATTCCCTTACTTCTAGCAAAAATATCTTAACGGGAAAAGTACCACCAGACAAAAGAGTTTAATATCTTTATAAATATATAATTAATTCACATTCAAAAATGAAAGTGAACGGGCCCATTAACACAAAATATAAAGCACTCTGTCGAATATTTATAACTATAACTTTGAGTCTTGGTTTTTGCCCTTCACGTAGCCGAAGAAAATATTAACTATTTGAATTACGACGCCTCCTGCAGTTATATTTATACTCGTGGTCTCGTGGTTCGTAGATGAGTCTTCAAATCTGGACAGGAAAAATCGACAAGATCTAATATGAAACTTACTCGTCGTACAATATTCGAGTCTGGGCAGAAAAAACAACGTAGTTCGTAGAGTATTCAAGTCTAGACAGCAAAAATCGACCAGATCTAATTTGAAACTTACTCGTCCTTCGTACAGTATTCGAGTCGGGACAGATGTTATTTTTTGCATTTTTAAAAAAATGCTTTTGCACGTTTTATAGAAACCGCGAATACTGCTGTCCTGTGTGATATTTATAATAATTATTCTAACCTAAAAAATGGTATTTAAGTCGATTTTTTACTGAAACGAGCATTGCTAGGGTTATAAGATTCTAAAAATCGTTTAAACACAAATAAAAATTAAATTTAATTACACAGATGACACTAGAAGCGCAACTTATAAAATAGACAAATTGCTCTAACTAATAATCGCGGACCGGTCCCACTTTGCGCTCACAAATGTCACATCCCCAGGTTGCCGGATCAATGTTTTAACTCCATGAAATTTAATTATTGTTTTAACTAAAAATGAATCGATAATATAAAAAAATAAACAAACAATTAAAAAAATGTTTGTTCCAATGTCGCAAAAAATTGGGCGAAAAAGTTTCCACTAAGCCTAATAGCGCGCCACTGGTTAAATTTTTCAGTTTTTTTTTTGAAAATTGGCATCTAAACGTAGTTTTTTTTTTTGTCACAGACTTTTGTAAACCGAATAATAATTTATTTATATAATAATATTTTCTTTAATTATAAATTCAATAATTAAGTTAAATATTTTCTCATCAAATGACTTAATAAAATAGAAATACTTGATAGAAAAAAGATATTTATGGAAGAAAGTTTTTTAAGAAATTCTGAACGATGAGAATTATGGTGGCTACAAGAAAAAATGAGGTGGTTGATATCAGCAAAAGAAGAATTGTCACATTGACAGGAAGGTATATTAATACCAATTCTGGAAAGATGTAACGGAAAACCCCCATGATTTTCATCCTTGTAAAACTGGTACAATAATACCTAGACATTTTAAAATTTGTAATGTGGGGAATAGATTTTGGAAGAACAGGGTGAATAAATATATATGGGTTTATGCCAAATTTTGAATTTTGATTTTTAACGAGAGCTCTCTGGGGTAGAGCGTTGTCGGTAATAATACTAACACCCTGTAACGCCCTGTAGTCTAAGATCCAATCGTACGATTTCTGCACTCATTTTTTTATTAAAAATACAATTTTATAGATATATATTCATAGAGAATTTGTTTTACACGCGAATATAATTTCTTAAAATAAATAGAATGGCACTAGAAAACGAGGAAAGTACTCATTTAGCTCAATTAAAAATCTATGATTTATGTAACAGTTAGTTTAAGGCAACAATATTTAAATATATTTTATCCCTTTCGTATAAACTAAAACTATTATTTTTCTTGTACTTACTTTATATTTTCTCTTCCCCTTTGTCACACCATGGAAAAGCACATTTTGGTAAGCTAAATTCCGCCCTTCTTACTGTGCATTATTTTTTCAAATAGAAGTACATAATTAAAAATATGCACTCAATGGCCTGGCTAGTTGGGTATATAGCAAACTCAATAAAGAACGTTTTATTATATCTTCTTTTTATTTATTTTGATAGAATATATAATATACATTACAAACCAATATACATCAATTTTAACAATTTTAGATAATTATTGAGAAACGTTTTTTAAAATGTCTACACTTTTTTTGCAGGACTTTGTCAATACCTTCTTTCAATGCTCTTTCAATGCTCTTTCGATGGCTTCGTATGGTTTTGGGGGATATATTTCTTATAATTCCCAAAAAGGACTAGTGTTGCAATGTGATAGCATTTGATTCATCTAGGACAAGTACAAGATGCAGAGAAAATGTATCCTTAATTTATTTATTTAGTGTAATCTGTAAAATAAGTAATATATAATGCCAAAATGATAAAACATGTTTATATAGGTACTTTACCTCAACAATGTATGACTTTTCTTTAATACTAGCCAACATTTCTCCATTGATAACACAGGTCTACAAAATTAAACTTTTTGACAGATGTTTTTATTTTGAAAACTGATTTTATATAATTTTGGTAGGCTGATTTCAAAAATTTTATGCATTTATTTGTATCACGTAAGATTTTTTTGCAAATAATAAAGCAAAAAAAACAATATTTCCTAAATATATATATTTTTTTTATTGAGTAAAAAAGTGGAAACCTAGTTTACAAAGTGAATAAGAACTTTACTTAGACTTTTTTGAGTGAAATCTTCGTATTTGTGTTAGAAAGCGGCGTTGTCCAGACATTCGGCTCTAAATTTTTAAGGGCATATCCCGTTTTAACATCCAGCAGTAGTCCGCCATCATCGTTATGCTCCATCTGCCTTGGTATCGCCGTTCCATTTCCTTAATGTCCTGGTGAAACCTATTCTTCGCTGCTCCAAGATTTTCAGGAAAATAGTTCGTGTGAAAATAGGAAATGCATTTTCACACTCATATTACAACCTAGACGATGACAGTGTTGTAACATATTTTGAACAATATTTTCGTAGTTTTCGTCCTTAGAGTTCCCAACAAACTTATCAATTACTTCTTTAAATGAAACCCAGACATTCTTCTCGACATTGGTCATTGTGTTTTGAAAATCCTTGTCTTTGCATAATGTTCTTATCTACGGCCCAACGAAAATACCCTATTTAATATTGGCATCGGATAAGGCTGGAAATTTCTCACACACATATTTGAAACACTGTCCCATTTTTGTCTAAGGCTTCAACAAACTGCTTCATTAAGCCAAGTTTGATATGAAGAGGAGGCATAAAACTTTTTTGGGGTGAACTAAGCTATCTCTTAATACATTTTTGCTACCAGGTGTAAGACTTGTTCTAGAGGGCCATTTTATTTGAGTCCAATGTCTATCTCTTGCCCGACTATCCCACTCCCAAATAAAGCATGGACATTTTGTATGACCCCCCCTGTTGTCCTAGTAGCATGCACAGCACTTTAAGGTCACCACAAAGCATCCACTGATGTTCTTGGTAGTTTATTTTATTTAAAAGAAGTTCTAAATTTTCATACGTTTCCTTTAAATGCACCGAATGTGCAACGGGAACTGAGGCCAGTTCGTTACTATTGTGCAATAAAACGCCTTTTAAACTACGCTTACTTGAGTCAATAAATAGGCGCCATTCTTCTTTAACATTCAGCACATTTCCTAATTTTGAAACTAAATCAGGAATATTGTTGCAATACACTAGCGGTCTTTCTTAAGTAAAATATTGACATAACTCTTTTTCGCGATCCCGGTAAAAGCTTAATGTGACGCCAGGTGCTAGTAAATGCTTCTCACGAAGTCTAGAGGCTAACAATTCGGATGCATCCTTTGGAAGGTGCAAATCTCTAATTAAATCATTTAGTTCGCTCTGGTTAAACACTTCGGGCTCTCTTAAATCTGGTGTGAAATCTGAGTCATATGGGTCGGAATTAGATTCCTCTGATACTGACGATATGATGTTTTCTACTTCTTTTGGGGCGATAGGTATTGGAACATCTGGTCCATGAGGAACTGGTCGAATAGCAGAGTCAAGATGGTATACACAATGTGTTTCTTATTTTTTCTGTTGAATCCTTGAACATTACACGAACAAAAATAACAATCATCACTGTGATTCCTAGGCTCTCGCCATACCATAGGAACACCAAAGCTTAAACTTTTCTTCCTACCTTTTTGCCAGTTTCTTAATGCTTCAACGCAAACAGAACAAACAGTATGAGGAGCCCAGGACTTGTCTTGGTTGCCAATTTGTACACCAAAATAAGCGTGGTATACATTTTTTACAAAAGAAGTTATAGTTTGCCTCTGCTTTACTACGACATGACTACCACAGATATAACAAAAGTTATTTGGATTGTTCACGCGATGTCTTCTTTCCATATTTATACGTTCTAGAACACTATAAATAATACGCAACAACGCAACGAAGACAACAGCAGCGGTCACAGTAATATGACGACTAATACAACCAAAAACAAAACTGTATATAAGCAAATTCAACGCTGTATTGGCGCTTCTGCGACAACTCTGTTGCTTTGCTGAGAAATCTAATATTATCCAGTGTTCCCAAATAACATTTAATTTCATAAAAATCAATTCATTTAAAAATCATGCCTAACATGGAACAAACAATTCATGTCATAGATATGTATATTTATAAAATAAAATTTTTAAGATATATACCACTATAAAAAAAAAATGACGTGATATAAAATATGGCGTTTTTTGGAATAAGGGCCCCCAAAAAATATACAAATTAGCAAAGAGTTTTCAAACATCAAAATCACTGTAGACCTGTGTAATCAATTACTCAAGATCAAACTTCATTTGCTGCACATGATTTAACTGCAATTTATTTTCACCTTCTCTAATCATTTTGTTGTTTTTGTTGTCATTTCCAAAAGAAGATATTAAACAAACAATTAAAAACTGCTTATGGGATTTACAGTTTATTTCTAATTTGGAAATGTTTATTAAGCTCCGGAATCCAGCTAATGATGGGTACTTAGTAATTCGCAAACTGATTATATTAGGTTAGCATATTTTCGCATTATTTCTGTAATTTAAATTTGCACTGTATTAATGGAAGTATTAATATTGTATAAAAAATTGTGTACATTATATTTTTTCAAATTAAAAATTGTGAACGCCCTCTTTAAATTAGCACAAGCCTCCACTGCTACTAAGTATGCCCACTTCTACTGCCACCATCTAAATTTTACTGAAGCCAAAAATACACATATCATAGTGGTTAATTTTCTTCGACCATTATTAATCATGTTTTATTCTGTTTAGAAAAACCTAAATAGCTTTTCTTTCTTTGAAAAACCCTTATACTAGAGGAAAATGTCGACTAGAGTATGCGGGTTAGTCAAATCCGCGAAACTTCTTGTGGAAAAGGAAAGCTTTTATGTAAGTATATCCGAGCTTTCGAGGAAAATGTTTCTGTGGTTACAAGGCGAGCTCTTTAAAAGGTAATTGATTTATTCAAAACCATGCTTCTAATGGAGATTAACACTGTTTCCTTCACAAGTTTCAGTTTCGCAGTATTAAATTTGAAATTTAAATAAATGGTAATACGATCATCCCTTATCCACCGCCAAACGCCAGTTTTAATCAAATTTCTTTACTAAAGGATGGTAGTGCGTCGAAGCGTTTGAGGAGTTTGATGAAGCAACTCTTTCAGTCAAAATTATTTTTGTTTAGAAAATTATAATTGTCTACTTCAATTTTGGGGTTTTATGGATACAATTAAATATACGAGGGCCACCTGAACATTTTGAGGTTATTAAAGTGTTAGAAAATTCTCCAGATTCACCCTCTTATGACGTCTTTTTAGAGCTTGTCTTTAGAGACGAACAAATATAGACTAATCCTTTCATTCATAAGTAAGCATTTGTTTACCTTCAAGTATTTGTGTTTTATGTTCGACAGGTAGAGCTGCCGCCTCGGCTATCACATTAGAACGAACGAGACGCCCACTTAATTGTGTGGGGATGATGTGTGCGATAACGTATTTTATAAATGATTCAGCATTTAGAACTACAACGCTTGCTTTATACTGTTGTCACACTGTAAAATAAACTGCGTACTTTCCAAGAAATCACTTCTCATATATTTAAATTTTTATAATGTATTTACAATTTGCTATATATTTAAAGTTTGTTGTATGGAATACAAAGGTAGAAAATAAAACGAAAGGTCTTTTATGTCTCACAATGTCATTTAATAAGTGATTGGTTTCAAAATGGGTTAGTTCAGACAGATCTAAGGAGTCAATGTACTGAAAAGGAATATTTAATTCAAAAAGTGAAAATTAAACAAACACAAACAAGCGTGAAGATAAAAGTTAATAATAATTGACCATGACATATCCAGATGGCATAGGTTACCATAGTGTTACGAAGCACCCTACAGTAGCCTGCGGCTGTTATAAGAAACGTATGAATACGAAAAGAAGAGCAATGTTACTCATTTCCCTACAGTGTGCTGCGGTCGTCATAAATAAAAGTACTAGTAAAAGAAGAGAATAGTCCACAAATGTCTGGAAATATAATTCCACGTCAAGAAAAAGTGTAGACAAATCGAGAAGGTTCGAGAAGATTGAATCAAGCTATATATGCAGGGATCCTGACGTCAACCAGTTTTATGATAGATGTTATACGTTAACGTTGTCAGTTGGACAGTTATTGTATCAGTTGAATTATTGTAAAAGTTGTGTTGAAATAAATTGAGATACCAAAAACCTGCGTAACAATAGTATTAGAATGGTCACTGTGTCTACATATATGACGGGTCTAGAACCAAAGGCGGCAATCTCCATTTTAAAAATTTTTGGATAATTGTGAAAAACTATTTTTAAGTTCCTAGGAAGGTTTAGGGTTGTTTTATTATTTATTTTTATCGATGTTAAAGAATTATGCTGCTCAGTTCTGTTCTTGTGGCGATAGGTAGTCCCAGCAAGCGCGTCAGATAAAGTGGTTTTAGTTTATCAGAAGATTAGTAGAATTTAATTTTTAATTTTAATACTGTTTAGTAGTAATATACTTTTAGACCAGAGCATACTGGCGCATTCGTTTGCAAAATTGTTTTAATTCGTAATTTTTTTGTCCGGAAGGCTTTCCTGATTATAAAAGTGTAAGATGACACTCGATATTTATTGATGTTATTGTTTAAACAACGAAAAATTAGTTAAGCCAGAAAAAATGCATTTTTTGCAATAAATTAATTGTTTTTGTATTCTTTAGGATATTTCAAATAAAAAAGTCCTTACGCCCATCATCGTATCTTCAACCCTCTAATTGTTATGAATTTTTTTAAAGTCAAAATTGACGAAAATTTTAATTTTCTTGAATTAAATAATATACCTTAAAATTTAAAATGCTATAATTTTAAATTTTTTACCGAATATTCAAACTATAATAAACAAAATTACCAAAATAAATTTTCAAAATTTTGTTTGTTAATTCTTAATATAATCCCGAAATTTAAACTCTGGTAATGATCTTTTAAAATTCGCCAAAATTAGTGGCTAAAACGCCTCTTATGTGCTGCCTTCGGGTGTAACGCGCTTGTAACTATCGTATCGTACACTCTTGTCATTATTCGTTTCTTGAAATAATTTACACCAGTTTACACCAGAAGATAGCACTTAACGAAGCGTTTTAGCCACTAATTTTGGCGAATTTTAAGAAATCATTAACAAGACATTAGGATCTTAAATTTGGGGATTATATTAAGAATAGTGCTGTCGAGAAATGCATTTATTTTTATTACATTTCAAAATTAAAGCCCTTTTAGTTTTTTTGGGAAACTGGAAGGAATTAAAACATTAAAATATATGCATAGTATAGATATTATTGCCTAATTTATTTTGCCAAAATTTAAATATTTTGAGATATTCTTGTCCGAAAATTATAAGGGGTATGATCACCTTAAGATTGAAAGAGAATTAGCTTTAATTCATGAAATGCAAAGCATCATAATTGTCGCGTCACAAAAACCACCTGCTGCCAAGAGAAAATTTAGATTTCAACAGTATTGTATATTTTGTGTTGTAAAAGAGAAAAAATTAACATTTCGTGTTTTAATAGTTATTTTTTTAATTTAATAATCTAAGTGAAATATTTTTTAATACAGACTTTAAAAAATTGTTATATTAATACTTATTTAATTGTACTTATATTTGTTGTTCCTTTTAATACAATAAATACAATTTACCTATCTCCAATTCATCACTTTCCGTATCCATATACCTAGGGTCCGATTACAATTAGAAGAACACCGCTACGTCATAACTATTATTTCGAATTTCCAATATACAGGGTATCCCGAAATTAGACGGTCATAATTTAACAGCGTAATCTACATCCTACAAGTATTAAAAATTAAAAAAACCGAATTCAAAAACGTGCAGATGCTGTCACCACATCTCAACCAAATTTATATAGGATCACCCCTGAGGTACCCCCTTACTACCAAAAAAGGACTCATATAAATCGGACAAGGTGGTAAAGCATTATCACTAAACATACATAAAAAATGAAGTGTTTGAGGTTTTTCTCATGGGCCCAATTATTAGATTTTGACAAAATTTATATGGAACCACCCCTGAAGTACTCCCTTTCTAACAAAAAAAGAATCATTGAAATCGGACACCGTGTTAAAAAATTATCGCTGAACATACATAAAAAAAAATTAAAAAAATATTGACACGAATTGAGAACCTCCCTCCTCCTTTTTTGAAGTAGGTTAAAAATAGGAGTAAAAGTTTATATAAACATAGGTCGAGATACAGGGTGTTACAAGTGAAATCCAGATGAAATATTTTTGTAAATATTTTCTAAAATTTCTTTAGTTACCGGTTTTTCAAAGTTAAAAAAAAATAAAATTTCTAATTCTACAGACCTACTAAAATTATTGTTTACACTTTCGAATAAGGTAACATGATTTTCTCTTGAAAATGGCGCATCCTAGCGAGATGCAACAAACGAAGCTTTATTATACAGAAAATATTGGTTTTCCAAATTTTATAGTCAAAAAATCTGTTGTGTCCAACACATGACTTTCCTATCTAGTTATTATAGGCTTTTTGTTTGGAGAAGAAAATTGTTCAAATAAAAGTTACTTCTAATATTATCTATAATTTTTGCTTTATGTCAAAATTTCCTGAAATGGTCTGTATTCGAGAAATTTGACAAAATGTGCAAAATTCTGATTTTTATGAAAATTGTTGAACTAAAAGTTGTTTGCGATATCGATCTCTATAATTTTTGTTTATACATGATTTTTCTAAAATGGACCGTAAAGGAAAAATTGTAGAAAAATTGCTAAATTTAAATTTTTCAGTATTTTCGTTTTCAATGAATAACTATAGAAAAATGTTTCGTGGTAGATGTATGTGGAAAATATTTAGTTTATCCTCTAAACATTTATAGAGGTGCTGCAATAGGTTGTACAAAATAATCGGAAAAAGCCTGTAATAACTAGATAGGAAAGTCATGTGTTGGACACATCAGATTTTTTGTTATGGTAGAGCATAAAGACAAAAATGTTGGACGACTTTTTCCAATAAAAATAGGGCATTATTTAGGATAAAAAAGTAATATGGTAGATATATAATCAATCGGTTTTAACAGAGTTAAAATAATTTGCAAAACCTTTGAAATAGCTAATAGTTTCACAAAAAATAATTTAATAACTTACATACCGAAATATTATACTTATAAAAAAAGGCATTATTAGAATGGTAGATACCATATTCACCGAGGAATATATACTAAAAGCGGTTGAATCTAATATACATATAACAGAAGTTAAGCGTATGAAACGCAAAATAATTAGTGATGACATGGCTACATATATTATTATGTGGATCAGCAAATAGTAATTCTTGGTAGAATACAAGCATAAAGGGAAAATGTACTTGATATTGCCACTGTTCTAAGCGTTTAGGATCCTATAAAAAATACTTACAATTACAAAATTAGGGTTCAACAAAAAAATAACAGTAGCAACTGTTTATTTAACATTAAAAATTTATAAAAAACAAATTCTTTTTCTGTAAGTTAAATTTAATATATAACGTAAGTCAGGATCTATGACTGGAAAATTGTACTTCATAGAAACTTGTAATAAAATAAACTACACTCCATGATACGTGTTGTGACTAGTTTTCAATAAATATTATATTTAAACATATATACATTATTTTACTTTCATTAGAAGCTTCAAAAAGACATTGAATTGATTTTTCCATGTGTTTTCTTTAGTATTAAATCTGATTTGTATCCTGTTCTACAATCTGGAACGAAGTAATCTTGCTTTAATGTTTTTTGTCACTCAGGTACTTTTTTTCACATTATTATAAATCTTTTCATCAATTTGTTTAAAAAATCACTTCATTTTACATTGACTTGTATAGAAAATAAACGGCAGTGACGTTTGACCTGCCAACTGCAGTCAATTTAGCGAGCTTTATAGAAAGAAGGGCAGAAATTTGAAATTTGATCATTGCCGATTCGCCTCCTTTTATCTAGTCTTCATAATTGAAACATTAAATCAAATTTGTGTTTTGTAAACCCCTACTTTTTAGTTCAAGTACACTAGTCACACCAGTCAGCTAACAAGGCGCCACCACTATTAATAATAATGGATGACTGCAACTGTAACATTTTTATTTGTAGCTTGGCTTATTCCGTCATCATTCTTATCCAGATATAAATCATATAGACAATTCTAAAGTAATCAAAGTGGATAAAACTGCACTCGAACGAAGCTATGAATGGTCGATCGATGATTTGTATCGCCTCGGGATAATGCGTCGTAATATTTTTGCCCATTAGTTCCGAGTAGTAATGGTAATGGAAATACAGTAGACATTAATCTTTCCGTGTCGCACAGCAAATTTTAAAGCTGATGTATCTGGACCAAACTCCAATGCACTTTTATTAATTTTAATTCTTTCGTCACAATCCTTTCCAATACACTTAAATTTCACATGCACAAATTTATTTTTCATAATACATAGTTTAAATATAAAAAATCTAGGTACATTTTTTTAGCGTTGTTAGCATTATTTTCTTTAGGTATATGATTAAAAACCGCATTTCACGGTGTAAGTATGTTGTAAGTTTTAAGCAACGCAAGGTTTCTGCAAGAAATTTTTATAATTAATGTACATGCCTACAGGCATATTTAATTAAAGTTTCATACCATAAAATACATGGAAATATATTCTATTTCTGTGGAGTTTTTTAAATTTCAGGATATCAACATGTCATAAAGTTACTAGCCGCCATTATAATTTTCTCTGAAAGGAATAAATAAAAAAGAAGGCTTTGAATTTAAGATTTAACTCTTAACTAATGTGAGGGATGAATCTGATGCACTTTAACTAGTTTAGCAATATTGGGTTTCTTAGTTAGCAGAATGCTATTAGGAATCGTTGAACCGTCGACGATAATCCATGATACAGTTGGCTTCTGCAATCAAAATTCATGGTATCCATTTTTGAATTTAATTTTTAATTCCTTGTTTGTTGTCAGTCCTATAAGTTCTTCTTCCAGCTGGGATGATCTTGCTGTGTCGACATTTGAAAAAAGATCTAACACCCACGCTCAAAATGTCCTGGAATCATTGTTTGAAATCAGCATGAATATTCTACAAGTGTTGACAGTAAACAAGGAAGTTATCATTGTTGATGTTGGAAGATATTGTTGATAATCTAGGAAAGTTATGAAATTCACGCCTGCCAATATTTCTTTTGTGAAGTTGCAGTTTGGCCATGAAAGCAGCAACAACATTTTTTGTTTAAATCAAGTTTATGTCGTCGCCTTTGTTTCCCAGGAACTCTATCACAGAATCAAACACATTGTAAAAGCGAGTCAAACAAGTACCTCTTGATAACCAGCGCACTTCTGTGTGAAGCAACAAACGGTTGGAATTTTCATCATTGGCAACGCAAAGCTGACTAAATAATCTGTCATTCAGGAGTTGCTTCTGATCTAATTAACTGTTTTGATGGCATATTGTAGTGAAGTATGCAGACGTTTACTTAGATTTTATGCAACCAAATGCTCGCGATGAATGACACAGTGTATGGCAATCACATCTGGAACTTCATTTTTTAAGTATGCTATGAAGACTCCTGTATCCCGGTCATAGAAGAAGTGCCATCTGTAGCAGCTAATAAAATATTATTTCAAGGAATTTCCTTTTCGTTACAAACATTTTTCAGTGTCTTAAATATGGATTCTCCTTTTGTATCTGTTTCTAAGTTTTTAACAAATAATAATTCTTGACATATTTTCTCATCTTTGATAAACCTCACATATGTCAACAATAACACTTCATTAGTTGGTAAAATGGACTCATCCAGCTGAATTGAAAATTGGCATGTCTTCAGATAATTACACAATGATTAGTTAATGTACGGAACTTTTCTTCAGAGGAATTTTTCGGATGTCTGCCGCTGGTTTGTGGAGCACAGTAGTTATGACTTCTTTCACTGCCGGTAAAATTAAATCTCCCCAAATAGAATGTGGTTTTTCTGATTTAGCAATTAACAATGAAATATTGTCCGTCATCATCTTGTCGAGAAAAGGTTGAAAAAAGTTTTGATACGTGTTTTTTTCCAGTTCTTCATAATATATCACATATTTGTCATTCTTATCCGGATGTATTTTTTTCAAATGATTTTCATTTTCGAAAGTTTCATGGCTTCATTTGAAAACGTTTCTTGACAAAGAAGGCACATTGTCGATGATGGATTTGTAGGATTTTTGATAAATCCATTTAAATATATTCCGTACTATACTGCAGTTTCTTCTTTTTTGCCTCTGACATGATCAGCACACTACTTTAGTAAAAAAGAACAAACATTATTTATTTTGGAAGCGCGTGTACCTTTAGAAAACTGCTACCGATGCCGAAATGCTAAGGAAAATAAAACAAAGCCACTCTACCCTGCCTTATAAGTATATTGGAAATGCAACTCGTACCAACAGGAATTATCTCGTGTATGAATACGTACAAACAAGTTATGACAGATAAACCTGTCGATTCATGCATGATTTTTGGCGGAATAAATAAATAATGTATTATTATATTTTGGTGTTCAAAATATGAACTTCAATTGGTGGATTTCATTGTTTTTGCAGTTTTCTCACTACCTAGAATGCATATGAAATATATTTCAGTTAAACGCAATAGCATACTTTTTCGTTTTGTAGTCTGTGCTATATATGCTAATATCCATGTGGTGTAGAAAAAAGTTTTATCCAAAACTATTTGCTCTATTCAATAAAATAACTGGTAGGGGCAATTGGGAATTTTAATTTAATAAAACTATTATAATTACGGTGACGTTCATCATATTTAAAAAAATTTCAATTACTTGTGTGCAATTGCAGACATATGTGTAGAGACAGGACTACAATTGCAGACGATTACTGGGCCACTGAAAATGGCACATAATATGCTATTGCAGACACAATCTCCATAAGGAATACATGAGAGGTGTGCGCAAGTGTCCTTATATATCGAGTTTGTTATCAGAGAAGTGTTCTACGAAGTCACTTAATTTGAACTTGAGTCCACCGCTTAATCCCTTAAATTGGGTGATGATCTGAGTAGATCAAAAATAAACAATTGTCCGCGGATATGATGAGCACTAGGTGTTTAAACATTAACCATTTTTTCGATGAAACTTTTTAATTTGTATACGTTATTTAGAAAGAGAATTCGATTCTGTCAAGCAACAGTAAAAAACAGGTCTTATTATTTTTTCCTAACGAAATATAAGCAAAAGTCTAGGTGAATAATCCATCTAGATAGTAATAAATAAAATTCTTTATATACTAATCTAGTTGGCTTTAATACGTTAGTCATTTTTCGATAGCTTAGCTGTAGTGATAAACACACACAATTATTAAAAATCCGATTTTAATTCAATCTTTAGTGTAAGATTACAAAAAATTAAATTTTCATTAAAGCTCTAAAGCCAAATTTGCAGCTATTTATAACGACGGCAAAGTAATTAATTGCTGTTAACTAACATTATTTGATCTTTTTTGGCAATCAAAATATCCAGATGCTTGCAAAATTACACTATACTCGCCTTAAATACAATTATTTTTAATGCAATAATTAATGAAATTTTTATCATTCACGAGAATTTTCTGTTTTTATTTTTCTTATAATGATTTGGTGAAATTATAACATGTGCAAATAATAATTTCAAATGATGGCATTCGTAAGTATTGCATGCTATTCATTTTGCAACAACCTATTACGTCGGCCGACAGACGAAACTAGCAATAATAAAAATTTCCAAAATGGGGAGAAGTGGGAGGGCTGTTTGAAATCGTTTCAGGAGTTTTTTTCCATCACTTACCATTTAGGCGTGGCAGAGGAAGAGCGACAAGTTGGAGGCGGGAGGAGGGGGGATAAGTAACTTTATTTTCGATTTTTGCAATCCTTTATCGGTACATGTAATATTGTTTATGTCAGCTCGAAATTAAAGGGTTGTTATGTTCACTATAGGCTAATTTTATTAGTCAATTATAATTCATAATTGTGGATCAATGGATTTCATATATCAAAGGTTGGAAAAAAAATACTATTTCCAAAATATTTTTATTGATACCACTAAAGTTCGTCAATAGCCACTAAACAAAAATAAAAAAAATAAAATCGATTCATAAAAGAGAAACAGAAGAGAAAATATTAGTTGAACTATTTGGTCTTTGCTTATTTATACACAGGGTGTTTATTAATTAAGTGCCGATTCTTAAGATTATAAATCCTTGGGTAAATTTAAAAAGAATATTTATTATTAACATATGCCGTAAACCTCCTAATCTTTGAGCTACTGGGTGTTACAGTTTTAAGATAAAAATAACTTTTTTATCAAAATTTTCTTATTTTCTTATATGGTACATCTCAGGTGCGGTTTCTCCACTGGTTGATTTGTGCAGTGAAAAATTTTCAAGTAACCTAGTTGAAATTTTTTTGTGAATTTTTAATAATAATTTCTCAATTAATTCTACGGTAACCTATATATTTTATTGTAAAAAACAAAACCAAAATATTTCAAAAACCTTATTTTTAGTTTTTTTCTACTCCATCTAATCAATAAATAATAGAAAAATTAATTATAATTCGAAAAATGGTTGTTGAAGTCTTACTTTCTCATAAGACACTGTACAAACACACACATTTAAAAAAAAAAATTTTTAAAATTTGCACGGTAAGGTATAGTTAAAAGTTCACTATTAGATAAATAAGGACATCTACTATTAGAAAAAAATTAATTTTAGTCATAATCTAATATTTTTTAGTTAACATTGGTGTCGAAAGGACCTCCGTAAAAAAATGTGTTTGATTAAGATCTGCGACTTTAATAAATTGGAAGTATGTGTGTCAATTCAACGATTGTTACCGAAAAACTTCTTTACTGCGAGGTAAATAATAGTATTTTTGAGGTAATGTTTTATTTTACTTGTAATTTAGCTTTACGACTCTAATTTATGTTTTATATTTTGTTTCAGTGTCTTGGACCTTTCTATGACTACTTTAAAATAGTCATGTATTTTGTACCCCAGTTGGTCATGTCGTATTTTCTACCCAACTGTAAATACTATGAAGTAAGAAGTAAGCAAAAAATGTGTTTCCCACAAAACCCGCTGAAGAAAAAATTGGATTATTCTGGTAACATAACTGCTTGATATAATTATGGAAACTTACAATAAACGTTGGATATAAAAGGTAAGACAAAGGAAAATGTTTTTTCACTTTACAAGTGTAAATCGGAAAAATGGATCAAGAATTTTATATACTCATAATTAGAAACTTATTAATCATGTTACCCTCTAGCGTAGATTGTGTTGCGTACAAACGTGAAATCTTTTATTCTAAAGACATTTTTTATTACCTTGTTTGTTTAATTTAATATTTTTAAAAATATTAGGAGTATTTGTAATTTGGATCCCTGCTGGTATTAAATAAAAATAAGGCTGTTGGAAAATTAGTTTACAGTTGGTAATAAACTATTTCTTAAAAAGTAACATCCCACTTATCTACATGATTTGGGTTATTAGTTCTATAAGTACACATCAAAATATTAATGTTCTATCTACAATTAAACAATAATTTTAAAATACAGCTTAAGCAGAGTTGCCTGTTTAGACAAAATTATAAAATTTTTTTTCATTTTGTTATTTATTAAAGCACATTATTTTTTAGAAAACATGCACTTAGTTGTACAAAAGTCAGCAATGAGGGTAGGACAATAGCCAGAGCAAGAATATTTTGTACAACTTTTTACAATGTGTATCTCACTATTATAGTTCACAAATTTCTGTAAAGTTTCAATTATGTGCTGCTATTTAAAATTTTTAGTATCCTTTGATAAAAGAAGTAGAATATTATTGTTGACCTCTTTAAACTGTTTATTTTACCTCATACATTTTTTTCTAGTCTTCACACAGTAGTCTGTGAAGAGTATTATAGGTTTACTTTGTCCATCTATCCGATGTCACGTTTTTTGTGCGCACGATAAGTTAAAAACGAAAAATGATATCAATTTAAAAATTTCCGGAAAATCAAGCTTTATAAGGGGATGAAGCCTACTGATTTTGAAAAAACCTAAATAAAAATTGAGGTTTAAGGGGGGGGTTGAAACATTTAAATTACTAACTCAAAAACAAAAAATGATATCAACTTGAAATTTTAGTAAACATCAAGCTTTATAAGGAGAAAAGTCCTTTGATGTTGAAAAAAAAAACTGAATAAAAAAGGGTGGTTTAAGTGGTTAAAATTTAAAATAAAATTATAAAAAAAATCAAAAATAAAAAGCGATATCAACATGAAATTTTTAGTAAAAATCAGGATCTATAAGGAGATGCGGCCTATTGAGTCTGATTAAAAATCTGATTAAGGGGGTGTGATAAACTGTTGAGAGTATAATTTAAAATGCCACACATTAAATATCTTCATTCTTGTTTGTATCTGTGTAATATTATGTATTGTGATGGGACTGAACTTATAAAATAAACATTTTAGTTCACTTGTTTTATTTGCCAATAAAAGGTATTTAAAAAATACAGGGTGTCTGTAAAAGGTCTTTACAAAAACATACAACATATTCCTTAGACCAAAATAAGTCGATTTAAGTAAAATTACCTTAGTACAAAGTTGCTTCGTTTGGGCTCCAGAAGGCCTTGAAGTTACAATTTTTAAATCGTTTTTCCCATATAAATTTAAAATGGCATAAGCGATTTTGCTGAAATTTGGTATATTGGTAGAGTTTTATCTGGCAAAAAAAATGGTGTTAAAATTTTGTCCGATAATAATACATAGGCGTAGAACTTGATTTTTTAAATAATTGCACCTTTAAAAATTCTACGCCAATGGAAAAAAAAGGAGTTTGAGTATGAAATTTATATTGCGCAACTCATTTACTTTAAAAAAGGTACTCTTGATAAGACTCGATTACTCTCATGGTTTTGACGAAATTTGCATTTTAGTAATTTTAGAACATAAACAATAATTGAATTGTTTATTTCAGAAACAACCTAAGTCACTTTTTGAGAATTTTTAGGAGGTGAAAAAAACGTTTTGAACTAGCAGCAGGACTAAAGTTGTTTCAGAAATAAACGAAAATTTTAAATTATCATATAAATAAGGATTTTAACGAAAGTTAGATTTTTCTGCATTAAATGTGTGTTACTCTTAAACTACAATTTTAATGACATAAACCCTATACGGACAAAAAGTGACTTGGGTTGTTTCTGAAATAAACGATTCAATTATTAAAATACAAACTTTGTCAAAACCATGAGAGTCAATCGAGTGTTATCAAGGGTACCTTTTTGTAGTAAATGAGTACCCAATCCAAATTTCATACTCAAACCCCTTTTTTGCCATTGGCATAGAATTTTTAAAGGTGCAATTATTTAAAAAATCAAGTTCTACGCCTATGTATTATTATCGGACAAAATTTTATACGATGAAAAACATAAAAATGTACTTTTTTTATATCTTCTTCAACACCTCTAATCGAGACTTTTAACAAAAATACTCGATTCTTGCCATGTACGATTTTTTGAGGAATATTAATTATTTGCCTGCAATACGTATACAAAAACATTTATTGTTGGTTTCCATAGTTTCATCTAAATAAAAATATTGTCAAGTTTTAACATCTAATCTCTTGTTAACGATTGAAAGTGTTCTATCAGACTCAATAATTAAAAAAAAATTGTGGTTTATTAATATGACTGTACAATATACCAATGCAGAATATACCGATATGTTACTGACATTAGGATTTTGTGAAGGAAATGCTCGAGAGAGTGTCAGGGTGTACTCTGAAAGGTTTCCAAATCGTCGTGTACCTAGCCATCCAACTTTTGCTGCTGTTGAGAGACGTCTTCGGGAGACCGGTTTCTTTGCTCCCAACACTGTTAATAATGGAAGAGAACGTTTTGTAAGGATTCCTGAAGTTGAAGAAGACATTTTAGGACGTGTTGAAGAAGATCCAGACGAATTGGAAGGGAACTAGGAGTAAGTAAAGATGTCGTTCATAAAGTGCTTAGAGAACAATTACTATATCCATACCATAAGAAGCCAGTACAACAATTATTAGTCCATGGTCCTCAAATTCGTTTGGGTTTTTGTCGATTTGTTAATATGCAAAGAGAAAGAGATCCAAACTTTGTCAAGAAGGTTCTCTTTACCGGTGAAGCGGGTTTTACAAGAAGAGGTATAACTAATACCCATAATGAACATTTTCATGCCGTTGAAAATCCGCATGCAATAAAGGTAAACCATTTTCAGCACGAATTCAAAATTAATGTGTGGGCTGGAATAATTGGTAATTTCATTGTTGGTCCTGTCATACTTCCACGAAGATTAACTGGAGAAAATTATTTGGATTTTCTACAAAATACGTTGCCAGAATTGTTAGAAGATTTACCTCTCCAACTTCGGAGAGATATGTGGTTTATGCAAGATGGAGCTCCACCACATTTTTCTTCAAACGTTAGAAACCACTTGAATGAACAATATCCACACAAATGGATAGGCAGAGGTAATGACGCACCTGTAAACTGGCCACCACGTTCCCCAGACCTAACACCGATGGAAAACTTTTTATGGGGACATCTGAAATCCACAGTTTACAGAGAACCTGTAGAAAATGAGGAACAACTCTGGCAACGTATTTAAGATGCAATAAACAATCTTAGAGGTGATGAAGAAGTTATGGAAAGGATACATTTTAATTTTCTTCGACGTATAAATCTTTGTATGCGTGAAAATGGTGAACATTTTGAAAAATGTTTGTAAAATCTCTATTTTGATTATGTTGTAAATAAATATTTTTGTGAAACCTATACACTCTAAATTATTAAAACAGAAATTTAGCGAAAACCATGAGAGTAATCGAGTCTTATCAAGAGTACCTTTTTTAAAGTAAATGAGTTGCGCAATCTAAATTTTATACTCAAACTTTTCTTCCATTGCCGTAGAATTTTTAAAGGTGCAATTATTTAAAAAATCAAGTTCTACGCCTATGTATTATTATCGGACAAAATTTTAATACCATTTTTTTGCCACATAAAACTCTACCAATATACCAAATTTCAGCAAAATCGCATATGCCGTTTTAAATTTATATGGGAAAAACGATTTAAAAATTGTAACTTCAAGGCCCTCTGGAGTCCAAACGAAGCAACTTTGTACAAAGGTAATTTTACTTAAATCGACTTATTTTAGTCTAAGGAATATGTGGTATGTTTTTGTAAAGACCTTTTACAGACACCCTGTATAATATTTTATTTGACGTGTGACAAATTGTGAAAATAATTAAATTTACCATAAAAACTGAAAACTGGTAGGTAAAGTTTCATATATTTTTTACACAAAAATCAATGGAGAAAAGTCTGCTGACTAACTAATAATGTTTATAGATGGTTTTTAACATTAAAAACACAACAAATATTACAATAACAAAATATTCATTTATTCGTTCATTTATAGTTGTAGTGCTTGAAAACAGTTTGATTTTAATAATTACTACTCTAATACAAACTCAATTAATAAAAAACAGCGATATTGGCTCTTGTACAACGTTTTGAACCGAACTTACAAATGATAAAATTATTGGAGAAAGTGAACGCCCATTTTAAGGAAAACATTTGTCCATCCACAAAAATGGTTTTTATTTTTTTACGCGAAAACGGTAATACATACGAAAGTAAGTCTATTCTTCAAATGAGGAATTCACAAATAATTTTAATTTTGGAAAAGCAGTGGCGTACCATTTTTTCTTTAAAAATATTCAGTTCAAACCCGGTACGAACATCGCTGGTGAAAATTTTAAAAATCCTTAACGTCAAAAAATCCTCATTAGTGATTAAAAGGTGGTTACAAAATTTTATAAATATATCTGGAGTGATAAGAAAATTATGATAAAAACTTATTTATGTCTTAAAACAGTGTTATATTATTGTATTATATTAGAAGAAGAAGAAGAAGAAGAAGAGGTTGAGTGGTGTGTACACACTGGGTAATAAGAAATTAATCGAGAGTATTTAAAATGTGTAAATTGAGTTTTATTAATAAAACTCTGTAAAAATTAGTCTAAGCGCTTTCAGCCTATTAGGCCATCATCAGAGACTCTACAAAAGAGAGAAAAAAACGGATCTGTAACAATATAATCAACTCGTAACATTACTAAACATTGAATAAAAAACCTTGAATACTTACTCGTCAAAAACTATAGAAGTAGCATGAAAATTTAACTAAATTAAAAAGGACAGCAACAAACCGGTCCCCAGTCTCCACCATAGCTTGCAGCTTGAGTAATAGAAAATAAAAGAACCACACCTAAAATGTGGTTAAATTTTAAGAAATGACGTAGGGGTTCATTCCAACAAGTAAAATTGAACACTACCAACCATTCAAAGACAGAGAAACTGCTGTTCTTCAACATGAAGCCAGCTAGATTTTTCCAGTTGCTACCGTGAGGCGGAGGCAAGTTGGGGCACAAAAAATCGTAGTAAGTACACGAAATTTTTGAGAACGTGACCATCTTGACAGTTTCCAAAAAAGACAATTGATATTTGACAATGAAGTTGTCAAGACAATTGCCAACTTGAGAAATTGAAATGAATTTCGTGAAACATTGTCAAAAGTTAATATTGAAAATGATAAAAGTGGGCTGGTACCACTGATCTAGCAAGATCAAGTTATGGTGGGACTTTTAAAATTTAAACATCACAATATTACAATGATTAAATAGAATTATAAAATATACAGTGAATGAAGGTAAAAAACATATTTTTTATAAAAATTATTAGAAATAAAAGGTGCCAGACTGAAAACAACAGAATTGAGCATGCCGACCCCAGCGAAACCGAAGTCGCAGGCAAACCAACTTTTCCAGCTAAAAGAGGAGGAAAAACCAT
This sequence comes from Psylliodes chrysocephalus, assembly GCA_927349885.1. Classification (NCBI taxonomy): domain Eukaryota; kingdom Metazoa; phylum Arthropoda; class Insecta; order Coleoptera; family Chrysomelidae; genus Psylliodes; species Psylliodes chrysocephalus. Next base: position 5,769,337 of record OV651816.1, on the reverse strand, counting down.
CCTGGCCACGAAATCAGCAATCGCCGGAGAAGACAAGATCAACTCCGCTGCAAGAAGATTCATGGCGAAGCTGGCTAGGTAACTTCAGACTAACCATTGTCAATACTCTTAAAGAGAGGAGGCACTTTGCTATTGAGATGGATTTGAGTGTTAACACATGTGACATTAGTTTTATTAAACTCTCTGTGTATCTCAAGGTCTTCGAGCATATTTAATTTAAAGTTGCAATTAAAAATATTATGAAGAACAGTGACATTCTCAGAAGTAGTGAAATTGTGATTATTGAATTGAATTGAATTGAAAAGTAGACTTATCTGGATATCTGATGTGTTCACCTGCTCGTATGCTGAGTCTCCTCTCAGTTTTTCCTATATAAGATGTATTGCAATCGTTATAGCTTAATCTATAAATACCACTTTTATGTAGCAACTCGATTTCATCCTTAGTATGTGATAGTTGGCTTTTAATCGAATTAAAATTTTTAAAGGCAATTTTAATATTGTTGCAATCCTTAAAAACAGCAGCGACATCATTGGAAATTTTCCCGAGATAAAGTAGTGAAAAGTATTTAAAATTTGCAGGTATTATATTTATTTATTGTTATAAAAAACATATTTAATTACGTAAAAATGCATGGACGAAATATGTTTCTTCTTTGGTCAGCAATTGGTAGAAACCACTACTTTGAGGACAACTTTTTTGGTAGATGTTATTATCTATTTTTTTTAAGTGAAAGAATATTTTAGTTAATGGTCCAGAAACTAGAGAAAATATTTGGAAATGTAAAAATGAAACTCCAATTCCCCATACGAAATTAGGAAAACTATCCCCACTACCCCCAAAGAGAAAATAATTCCTGCCCCGACCTGTTATTGAATCTGCATATCCGAGTTTACGACAGTCCAAATTGCAAATTTGAGGAAATATTACATTCAATCTATAGCTTGTACACATTCTTCCTAACCCCAGCTCTCTCAACTCTACTTAAAGCACTAATGCAACATCGCGGTGTAGTCCAGTAAATGAAGGACTGAAAAGATCGAAAGCTGTAAAAAAATCGCTGATGAGTTCCCACGTAGCTCAATTTGTAGGTCATCGCAAGCGTTGTTAAATAAGAAAATCCTTAACGCGTTCTTGGTACCGGAAGGGGCTGAAAATGGACCCCTAAACTCTGAAAAACGGGTTTCCCGATAATATCTGGCTAAATATGCCAATTAGAGATTTGTTCAGACAAAAAATGAAGATCAGCTCATTCTCTACAAAAACGATCCCTACCAATTTTTTTCGCAATGCCAATATTTTTTGCAAAATCAGACTTCGAAAAATCCATAATTTTCATATTGAATATATATATATGGTAGTTTTTTGCCAAATGTCCACTCGATGGGGTTGGAAATGCATTGATCTTCATCTTTTGGACTTTAGAGACCAATTGCAGATGGCGCCAGCACCTTTGCTCTTCTCGCTAAATTGCGGAGTCCGTAAATGAAAATCTCGAAAATTATCGATTATTCGACAATTACTGGCGGATTTCACCTGATTTTTTCTGCAAAGTAGGACTTGAACTCTTTCAATTGTATTAGCGAATGTTCTGTGCAATTTGAGTTGCAAATTTGCCAGAAAATTGCAAAAATTTATTTTTCCTTTTGCGATGGTCTTAAATCCCGTTGTTTTGGCTAAAAGCAAATGACAACTTTTAGAGCGTGGTGAATATTCACCATACAACCATTCTAAACATTTTTCGTATTTTTACGATTTTACGATTGCATACTTTTTTCGGAATAATATGGGTGCAGGATTTCGGAAAAAATACGCAAGACTTTGAAAAATTACATTTATTTGAAAGAATTGGTTGGATATAAAACATACAAAACAACCTTTAGGGTGTGGTCAACCACTCCAAGTCATCAGAATCATATACATATTCTTTATCGTCAACGGTATTCTCGTCGCTTACTCCTTCTTGCTCCATTTCTACCCTTCCCTCTGTCGTTTCTGGAGAAATAGGTGGAAATTATCGCATCTCTCCTTGCTCACTTGAATCAAATTTTCTAAACCACAAGTAACATTTACACCATTCATCCACAACACCCTCCTTACAAAGAAAGTATTCAGGAACGGAATCCGCTTCCATTTCAACAACACCAAGAGCTACCAAAAAATAGATGATCCAACCGTTAGAACAATTACACCAAGTTTTTAAAGTTGAGGCAAAATAAAACAAACCTTATTTTCTGCTTCCAACAAAAAAATCCATGAATATTCTTTCTTGTAGACAAGAATAACGTGGAAATTTCTCACTTTAAAAACTTCTTCTTTTTTTTTATAACTGAATTAATATAATGAAAAATATTTATTTCATTTTAAATAAATAATTCAAAATAAATAATGAAAAAATATCATCAGTACATCAATATTCTGGTCAAGCCGACGACTCCAAAACAGAGATTATATACAAACACATGCAGACAACTATCGCCGCGTGGGTACACGAGGTTAGGTTATATACAATATCATGGATCTCAGAGGGGGAGCGTAAAAATTAAGTATATAATTGTAACAACCTTTTTAAAACCAAGAACGGATATGGGGACTGACTTTTATCAATGGAAATGTCAGAAAACAAGCTTTACTTTAATCTAGTTATTAATCCTCAAAAAATAAAGAACGGGGAACAAGAAATGGTTAAACACTCGTGTGATCAATTTTCTTCATTTCTTGAAAATTATTAGATTCTATTAAAAATAAAAAAAAATATATTCGAAAAGTAGACCATCTAAGCTTTAAAATGATTTACATTGGAAATCAATATAACGGATCATAAGATTATAATTCGCGCTTGTTCCGAAGATTCTATGGAACTCCTAAATAGGCTAAAACATGTAAATAAACAAATCAATTTTATATTAAAACGCAAGAAAAGTATTAAAAAAATTTCTGAGATCATTCAAGACCCCCAAGGTCTCATTATAAAGGCAAAATTATAATAAATGACTATTTTTAAAGAAAATATGAATAAATTAATGAAGCAGTCTCTAAATATTGTTGAAAAAACTTTGACCGCTTTTTTAAATATTTTTGGCAAATACGAACTGACTTCAAGTCACATGGAATTGTAGCTATGTGTTTTTCCATTGCGATGAACTTTAAATCATCAAAAAATATTAATTTTTTCCCGAGATATGGAACAATTCGTCCGCCCGCTTACACGTTAATTCATAGAAAGCGGAATTCCTGCAGGTAGAGCAGCTGAAAACTATTGAATTTTAAAAGAAAATGATGAGGGCCATTTTTGTAGATAATGAGCTGATCTTCATTTTTTGTCTGAACAAAAATTCTCTAATTGGCATATTCAGTCAGATATTAGCGGGAAACCCATTTTCCAGGTTTTAGGGGTCCATTTTTAGCCCCTTCCGGTAACAAGAACGCGTTAAGGATTTTCTCTTTTAAAAATACCTGCGATGACCTACAAATTGCGCCATGTGGGAACTCATCAGCGAATTTTCTACAGGTTTGACCCTTCAGTTACTGGACTAGTGTGAAAGATTCCAAGCTTACCTTCAAATTTGCCAATTGGACTGTATGGACCGTATGTTTCTCGGTGGTTCAATTAGTAGAGCGGCGAGGCTTAAACTCAGAGCTCCAGGTTCGATCCCTGTCTGGTTTTTCAATTTTACTTTGCTTTGATTTCATTTTAGGGTGGTTAATTTCGTAAGGGAAATTGGAGTTATTATTGACATTTCCAAATACATATCTTTTATTTTGTATAAAACTATTTGTCCTGTTAGATTGATAGAGTTAGAGTTATTGCAGAAAATCCCGTCATTAACGCATCATTTGCATATTTTGGAAAGTAGGCTATTATTTTGGAGTTAAATTATTAAACCTTGTTGAATTTCTTTTCTAAAAAACTTCTATTTAAGCCAAAAAACAAGGTGTAATTTTGCATTGATCAAATGTTACACAGCCTTGAAATTGTTTTTGTAATTTTAAATTAGTCAATTTTTAGTAATCAAATTTATATTTCTTAAATTAATTGGATATGGATTTAATTCTTAATAAAACTCTTTTCAAATATTTTCTTTAATAAATTTCTGCTATTATCAGTTTTGTCCTTCTAAGTAAGTTTCTATGATCACTGTAAATGGTTGGTTTGTCAGAATAAGGGAAAAACAAATGCTGGTTGGTCGGCTGCTGGGGCTTACGAACTTTTAATTATCGCTTTATTCGAGAATTGCCGGGATTTTCTGCTAAAAAGAGTTATTCCTACATTTAGCACAGCAATTAATTGTATATGTGTGTAAATCCTTAATAGCATCAAGAATAAATGCCTTCTACATTAACGGTTAAAACGACATACTTTTCAATTAATTTATGGTCTTACTGCATTATTAAAGAGGGATGAAAGTATGTGGACGGTAAATTTCAGCGAGGCGCAAATATAACTATGATTTTGAAAAGTTTCATTAATTCAGATTTGTTAAATATGAATGAATGAATTATCATTAGAATATTAGTCCACAGTACGTCCACCCCTGTTATGCTTGATTTTTCACATATATTTAAAACTTCGTGAGTGGCTTCATTTTTACGAGTCTACCACAATTTTCCTTTGCGAAAGTTCACGGAAACGCTGCGTTTTCTACAGGTTGTTTTCCACTAAATGAACAATACAAAAACAAAACACAAACTCGTATCGAGAAAAACAAAACTCAAACTTTTTAAAAACTGGCGTATTTTACGACAGTTAGAGTTTTGTTTGATGAGTCCCGCTCGGAAGTGGTAACATCAAAAGGTTTCGACGTGTTTTGAAACTCGAGTTTGTCTACTGGAAATGGTCCTGTTGGGTAGTCTAAATATTGTACCAAATTGGTATAGGTGTAGGTGTATCCGTGTGTTAGAGCCAGACTATGTTAAATCCAAATATTGTCCATTTTAGGTTTTTATGATGTCACCATCTTTTAAACTACTTTTATATGTATTTTCAGTTTGAACCTATTTTAAAAAATAAATATAGAAATATAAATAAAATATTGAAAAAATGTGTTACGACTTCCTCAACCAGTGGAAAAGGACCGAAAACAAAAACAAAACTGGAAAAAAAGTAGCCTGCTTGATGGAAACAAGATTTTTGGGTTTGGCTTGGTTTTGTTTTTGCGTTTTAAGTTCTAGAAAACACACACAAAACAATAACTCAACTTTCTGTTCAGTGGAAAACCGTCTTACTGCGCAACGCAATGTAGATTTTACGATATTGTGTGACACAATGACCATATATTTATGCAGTGCAATTGAAAAATAATTTGATAATAACCACGAAACAAGGCTTGGCCGACAGAATTAATCCTGCGATCAATGAGTCCGCTGGCTGCAAAATATCAATATAACGAGATCATGTTTTCTTATTAATTAATTTTCGCAGGATTTTATAAATACATCGTCACCCAATCAGTCCGACGACCTGAGTATGGAATGGTATGCTGATTACCATATGTCGGACACTAATCACCCATCGTAGGTGATTGTATTTAACGACAGAATATTGAAATGTCCGACAAAAAATATTGGGCCCTACTGCCAGTCCGACAAAAAAGACCTTAAAAACTAGTTGTTACACATAAGTACTGACTTTGACTACATGTAAATAATTTCTAGATTGTTAAAGTAAAAATCGGAAAAACAGGAAAAAGAATAGTGCAATATAATTATCACTTTTTTATTGCTTAAAGAATGCAGCGACAAAATTTATAGTAAATTTATTAATATCTGCAATTTTATTATTTTTCCATTTCTACTGGTTTTTATCTTAAAAACTAAAGTCAATTAGGCAAAATGCGTGTAACATTCAAAATCAGCAAAACGAACTCATCCTGAAACGGCTCTTAAACCTCCAACTCCAAAATCACTAACAAATGTAAAAAAATCTGCTGTCACGGATTTATTAGTGAATTCCAAATGTATCTTGGCTGTTGTTCGTGAATGTAAGTAATGTACTCTAGGATTGACTCAGAGTGTTGAAATAAATCACCTTGTTAAGGGATTTCCAACAGTTACTCTCAATTATCGATATTTTGTAACAGCTCAAGGCGAAGTAGAATTTAAATTTCATTATGGAACGCTACAGGATTCAAAAATGCGAAGTAATGATTAAAATTTATTTTCAAAATCAGTGTTCTATTGTAAATATGAAGGAAATTGAAACATTTATACGATTATTACGATTTCCACCTGGTTATAGTATGGTTTACAGTGGCTAAAGAAAAGGATATTATTTGGTTCCGGCTAGCTTAATTGAACCACTAAATATTTGATAATTATTGGAGGGTAGGGGTGGGTTGAATTGAATCTTGTAATTTTGCTAAATCGCTCTTTTAATAGTCAAATTCTACAATTAAAATATGTTGCACGATCGAGTGGTACCCCTTGGCGTTTACAGGTAAGTTACATACATATAAGTTTATCTTGCGAACAAAAGATCTATTATTATCTATGTCTAATAAGCAGTGATACTCTTTAATTCCTTTTCAGTGAAAAAATCCAACCAGGAGGGTAACCAAAACTATTCTAATGACTTGCAATCCTATTCTTATAATCGAACGAACTTACTTGTTGATCGTTATGGGGTGGTTGACGATATTTTCATTTTCTGTGTGAGCCCTAGGAGTGATTTTTATGGCAAAGCAGGTGGCATAAATATATAGCTAAATGTCTGTAACAGTGGTTATGTCGTCTCTGCACTATGGGTGGTAAGCAAGCACCTATCACATGCGTAAAGCGGGAGAAGGTAATGTGAAGAAAAAAATATATATCTACCATGCAGGATGTGTACTTAGTATAGGTACTTATAACTAATGAAATATTATGAGTTTTATAAAGCAAAGTTTATCCGGGGATGTTTCTACTTACCCCAAGTTGTCGTGTGGCCTTAAGGAGGTTTTCGATTCTAATATAAAAATCCACAATATAGGTAATTCAACCTCTGTTGAAAATGATCCAAGGATCTAATAGTGTTCTCTTTATTTTTTTTTAGCAAAGAAAATCCGAAATTCGTAAATTAACCAAGAGCCACGTGCTCCAAAAAGCCATTCACAGAACACTTTATTTTGATGAAAAGAAAGGTATATAAGTTGGCAATCATTGGCAAAAGAAGAAAAGAAGAGAATATTTCATGAAACTAGAAATATGTCAATGGATCAAATATCAATTTATAGTCAAACATAAACAAACTATTTATAGGTTATCAAAATAAATTATTAAAACAACATGTGCCTATTGTTTTATTATTGTTTTGGAACCAGGTAAGTAAAGTGTTGAAACTTATAGATAATAAATAGGACGAACATAGTCTTATTGTTATTTAGCTAAATAAACCTCTAATTCTGATTTTAAAAGGTAAACAAACCATCAGATTTGGTTTTGAGTTAAATTGTTTGATATTACTTGCTGAATTAAATCATAAAAACTAGCTTTAGAACATTATAATTATTAAATTACCTCTAATATTTCATTGATTTTATGTTTTCTTTATACAAAATACTTGGCCAATTTTAAAACCGTAACACGATAAGTTATAACAATAATCATCACAAAAAAGTATTACTGTAAATTTTTTATGAATTATATAACATAATGTTATGTGAGCCATTTCATTATTCAGTCATGCTCTAATCCTCCAAGTCCCTCTCTGTCTTATTTGGCCTTTGAAGCTCAACTTGTCCGATTAATATACATAATTAAACCCCTTAAGAGCAAACATATGTGACGACTATGGCGGAGGCACTTTCGCGAACATTCCTGAGTCATCGTGATAACGTTTCTGGTATATTCTAGATATTTTGGTGGAGGAGCATTCTAGATCACCAATTTGTATATAAATATTGGTGGAGGATCAACAAAAAGTCATTAGATATATGGACAGTGAAGATAAATAGTGAACAGTTTAAAGACATTCGAAATATAAATAAAGTATAATAGTAGTGTATAAAATAAATAGGTGTTTAAATAAATTATTAATAAATAAACTGTTGTTTTAAAATAAACAAACATCACAATAATGATAATAATAATAATAATAAAAAACTATTATATTTCCATATTATCGACGTCATCTTCTTCGACTAATTCTGTAAAAAAACTGGGACTTTTAAATTAAGTCTTTTATTTTAAAAATGAGTAAAAGTCATAAATTATTTTTAAATTAGTTATTTGATCTTAATAACCTAAAATATTTTTTTTAATTTGTAAATTTTCGTAAGTGGGTCGTAGAAAAAATATACTGTGCAACTCGAGTGGATTGTCTACATTGTACTCAGACGATTGTCGGTCACAAATTTTAATGTATTTTATACTTCATTTAAAAAAATTAAAATTTTAACATAGAGTAATCAGCATACCACTTATCGTAAAAATGACATATTCAGGTCGTCGGACTGAGAGAACGCCGCTATAAATTTATCAGTCATTATGATTGGGTAAGGGTGTATTTATTAAACAATCCTGAGAAAATTAATTATGTGGTAATAAAAAAACATAACCTCGTTATTTTGACATGTTGCGGCCGGTCACTGATCATTGATAGCAGGATTAATTCTATCGGCTAAGCCTTGTTTCGTGTTTATTATCAAATTATCTTTCATTGCAACGCAAAAGAAATACAATAATATGGTCATTGTATTACAATAACATCGTAAAATAGACATGTTCAGGCGTTGCGCTGTAGAAAACGCAGCGTTTCCGTGAATTTTCGCAGAGGAAAAGTGTAGTAGACTCGTAAAAATGAAGCCACTTTTAAAGTTTTAAATATGTGGTAATGAAGCAAAGTAGAGGTAGACGTACTGTGATCTATAACTGTTTGTCGAGGATAAAATAGTGTATAAAAACATTATCGTCCAAAAATACATTCCGCAGTCCGCTCACTGATCCACAATTAATAGTTAACCCCTTTTCTAAGTCGCTCAACAATACGAATTTAATTATTTTATTTACATTATGTTATTCCAATTGTGGATTTTCTAGGAAAAAAAATCATAAAATTTTTGCTATTTTGGACCATTTGCACCGATCCAGAATACCCAAAGTGAATTAGTATTTAAGTATTACAGTAGTAATTAATAGCGTCTTCGATTTCACTGTCCTGCCTGCGTGGAGTGCACATTAAAGATGAGCGATATATCGATACCGGTTACATTTCAGATTTAAAAGTAACTGGTATTGACATATCTCCCACCTTTCGTATGCACTCAGTGCAAGCCGTGCACTAGATTCGAAGACGCTATTAGTGTTAGATTGATTTGGCAACGTCGTTTTCTCTAGAAAAATAAGAAATAATGTCCATTTTGATTTTTATTTTGAATATTGAATGACAGTTACCTATGACTGTCCCAGGCGCTGGGTATTAACAAAAATTATAGAAATCACGCAGCCTGATACTAACGAAGAAAAATAAGGATGAAGTATAAATTAAAATTAGTCAATACTACCAATAGTTTATTGCTAATTTTACAGAAAATATTGGCAGAAAAAACACTCTTTTAAAAATGGTTATAATTTTATTGTCTATAAAAATATTTGAGTTTGAAACCTACATATTTATTATAAGGATACTATAAATTTGCTTCAGTTTCATTAAGAAAATTGAAAAGTTTCTTTGGCTAACCTAAATCGCAGTGTAAGTGTAATTGTTTCAAGTATATTTTATATTCTTCATGGTATCTATCGGGTCGGTGGTGTAGCGGTCTAACGCGCTTATGTTCATTTATAAGCAAGTTTATGTGTCAGAGACTCTGGGCTTCAAATCCCAGACCAGACCATGTATTAATTAAATTGCATGGTTCGGTATAGGATTTGATGTGTGCCGTATTAATAGATATTCAATTTCTGTTGATATGACATGCAGATTATAAAAAATCGCCATACATTACCGTCTCGATGATGGTGGGTGAGGTTTTCCGGGTTTTCCTCACCTGTAAGTCAAATGGCACCATCAATCATCTTTAGGTCGCCCCGGAGCGCCACAGCAAATAATAATAATATCTGTCCCTTTCCCCGCACAAGCTCAGATTTTGGGGTTAAAATTCACTCGTAAGGGGGTGAATTAGGGAGAGTATTATTATTATTATTATTATTTAATCATGATTCCAACGAAGTGTTTCTGTGGCTCCGACACGCACAGAAAGTTTCGTGGAAAGGCCTTTCAAAACGACAATCACTCCTTGCGTCCGCTCGGTTAGTGATTGTCAGCCAAATTCATTTGTCTCAACAGACGGAGAGACCCAAGGATGACTGCTTTTTGCATCTTCATCGCAAGTTGTTCAGATGAATCTCGACACGCGGGTATTTTTTTGATTTCCTTGACCATTGAATCCTTAGTTCCTCCTAGAACGCCGACAATAATAACAACCAAATTTATTTTATACTCTGGGTACAGACTTCGCATGTAGTGATCTTATACTAGTTGAGAAACGTGAGGAATCTCACTTTAGGCCTTGAGACATGGCTTTGATTGAATTGTTTCAATACGTGGTGCTGTTTGTCCTTGAAGACTGCGCCAACCTTGGATGGGTTCTTATTTTACGCTCTTGATATGGGAATCAGTAGCACGATATAACTTTCAAATTATTCTAATAATATATAGTTTGAAGGTTAACGACGGGTATCGCAATAGGTTAGATTCTTATTTTACTTGGTTAAACGGCCTTAGATGAATCTTTAATTTACCGGCATTATATAGAAAGATACAATACTCCAATCAGTGGTACGCTGAACTTGGATGAGTTCTTATTTTACACGGTATTGGCATTGGATGGGTTTTTATTTTACATATTTTCTTTCTATATCTTTCCCGTTTATTAAAGATCTATCCAAAGCTGTTTAACCGTTTAAAATAAGAATCTTACCCATTCTGATACCTGTCGTTTGCCTTCAAACTTTTTGTATTATTGGAAGAATCTGAAAATTACATCGTGTTACCAGTTAACCTTGTATCTTCCCATATCAAGAGCATAAAACAGGAACCCATGCAAGGTCGGCGCAGTCATCAATAACAAACAGCATCGCCAAATATAAAGGCCTAAAGTGAGGTTCCTAACGTTTCTTAACTAGTTTAAGCTCACTACTAGCATAGAGTTGATCAGATTTTTCAAGGGATAAGTGAGAAAAATGTAATAAGTATTCGACCAAAAAAATATAATTTTACGAATTACAAATTGTTATGAACGCTTTTTGAAGCACAATTTGAAAGATATATAATACGTTATAGTTTTAAAAACGAATATATTTTTATGACTCAGGAAATAAACCCTAATATAACATCATAATCCATCTTTGGTTTTCATCCTAAAATTTTTAAAAGTACCTTTTTATTTCAACACTTGTCTTAAATTTTCTAGTCATTTGAATCAACAAAAATAATGTAAGTATGTAATCTCTACAGATAGAAAATATTTACAATTCAAGGTCAATTTAAGTAGCCCTTCACTTTCTTAGAGAGGATTAAAATTTCTAATCGGCAGAAAGTGTTATGCAGATTGTAAATTATTTTAGTTACGAATTACATTTGTTTGTAAAGTTGTATTAGTTCTGTAATAATAGGCGATAAAAAGCGATATTGATCAAGTGAATTTGTGCAATAAAAATGGCACAAACGTCTAATTATACTCCTGTGAAATTAAAGTGCAATTTAACCGTGCATATGAAAACTTTAGTGTTAACTGTACATAATCATTTCAATAGTACTGTTAGGAGTGTAGTCAAATATGACCGGAGTTAAAGAAGCAACCATTTATAGACTTTTGAAGCAACGAAAGGATGGAAGTATTGCAGTAGCACATAAAACGTTAACTGGGAAAAAACCCATTCAAATAGACAGTACTATGAAACAACTGGTCCGAAGAACAAATTGTGGAAAACTTTACACGAATTAGACTTCGTTTATAGAGAAAAATTAAATTATTTGTTGGAGGAGACAATAAAGGGAAATTGAAAAATTAAGAAGAGAAGACAAAAATATTTTTTTATTTTGATGGAACATGGATAAATAAAGGACATTTTGTAAAAAATGTTTGGCAAGATAAATAGGTTACAAATGCTCGTCAGGCATTTATAGTAGGTTTGTCTCATGGCTCAAAATTTCCAAATGGTAAAGGTGGCCCTTTAATTGTTACTCATATTGGAGGAGATAAAAAAGAAACCGTTACCTAAAACTAAATGAAAGAAGCAAGAACTCTCCGATTGGCTAATATCAAATAAATAGTGGTAGAAGAGGGATAACTCAAAAAAGAGCTATTGCAGTTATGTAAACAACATTCACCAAAATTTAAGAAGCATAGTGTAGATGAAATACCAAAAGAACATGGAGTTAAAATGTTGCGGTTACCACCTTATCACTGTGAACTTAGAACTAATCGGGGCTCAAATGAAGGGATATCTCACGAAAAACAGTACAACATTTAAACTTCAAGATGTTCGTCAACTATTATGTGACTTTATATCAAAAATTTCACCGGACAATTGGCAAAACGCTATTAGACGCCATAGCAAAGGAAGAGAAATTCTTGAAACTTGATACTTATTTAGGTATGTTACTCTATATTTATAATAATTATAATAAGTTTATAATGACGCTAGTACCCGAAATACAAACAAACAAATGTATATGGAAACACCCCGTATTTCTAAAAAGGAAATATGAAAATTTATTATTTTTTTTACACTTCCTTGAGAAAATAGGATTGGAAGGGTCGCAGTGGCGACAGAAGGGGGCACAATAGATCTTTTAGGTCGCAGTGTATTAACACCTCATTCTCAACATAACATAACATAACATAACATATTATTAAATTTTAAGAAAATGTCCTAACCTAATATGTAGTTTACTATTTTTATAAAAATAAATGTGGGTACTTAATATTGACAGTTTACTGTTTTTTATATTAAAGTAATAATTTCGGGTTCCCGTCACTGATATATATATATATATATAATTATTGGTTAACCCCTTAGGGTTTGGTCATTTACATTTTGTGATGTATTGTATTTCAAGTTTTTCGGGGTGGTCATACCAAAATCTAGTGAAAATTCAGACAAGAAGGTATTAAAATTTACTTTTTTGCTGCTTTGAACAATCCTGTATATAGACCTTTGTCATAAAAACTGTGCTATCATGAATTCTCAAATAAACTATAGGTGTAGACTAAACGAAAATGATCAAAATTGAATTCCGTTAAATAGTTTTTCTTAAGAAATCTCTACTGGATTGATACTAACGACAACAATAATTACTAAGTAAACTATGACGTTATTTTATATTAAAATTTATTAAACTTTTTACACTGCCTTGATAAATTTTACATATATATCTACCGGCTGGGACCCTTACATAACTCCAGTAATATCTATTCTACCTACCTGACCATCGGCTAATAAAATTCGGTACGGCTTAATCCGAACAAATTGGCGTTGGGGACTAACTCGCTCGTAAAAGGTCAACTCATAACAGGAGGATTCCCCCTGTCCAATAACCCTCGTCTTTCCAATATTTTACATCCCTTGATTTTTTCCCTGTCTGTGAGGAATGTGATGTATCCAATTAGGTTATTTATTGTCAGAACGCACTAATCTAAACTAAAGTAGAAAAATCTGACATATAAATTTACAGGACATGTATTAGAAAGAACATTAGATGAAGTGTAGTAATGTGGTTTGGATAAGCGTTGTCCAAAACTATGTCACGATCAGATATACATATATAGAGGTTTCATTGCGAAGTGTACGTATATTAACCAACCAATTATAGGTAAGAAAAAATCCAGACAATATGGATTTTAAAAAATTGGAATAAGTACAAGAAACTGAAATCAATGAGGTATTTCCGTTTTCAAGGAGATCATTTTAGTAATGCTTAAACTTGAACAAAATTGGTAGCCAAAATGTAAAAACGAGGGATTTTAATTAATTTATTGACGTTTTTATTAAGATTATACGATTTTTAGTATATATTTTAACAAGTACATAGAGCGTTGGAATATGGGAGTCATAAAAAATAGTACACTTACAAAGAAAATTGTGTTTAACATTAAACCAAGTCATAATACATTTTTTATGTACCCACATGAATATATTTTATGCGCAGAATACAAAACAAATAAGTAGGTCATATGAGTCTAACTAAACGGATATACGTTCCTATCCATTCTATGAAAGACACTGTAATGATATGAAATCCACCAATCCCAGTTCATATTTGGTGACCGCCCTCCTTTTCCTTTTTAAATTTTAAACAATTCTGTGAAATTATTGTTGTCGGTGAGATTTTTAGTTATTAAGATTAAATATACTAATAAACTTTACTTTGAATTTGACAGGTTGCACGACACCTCCCACCGAGACGTATTACATGTTGTTCACCCCCACCCCTATACCCAACAAGACATGCCACTTTTTATAGTCAGATGAGGGACTATTATTGTAGTCAAAAACAACGTTAATAAAATAATTAATTGGAGCTGTAAGTCGTAATAGTTTTTATGATATACTTCAATGTTATACCGTGGTAACCAACCTCTGTTTTCAAGGGAGTTATAACGGGCTATGGGGTCTATTCTGTAACAATTCCTTTATATTTAACGGCCTTTAAAAATATTTTCTTCTTTACTTCTGTCATTATTTAAACGGATCTTTAAAATACATTAGAGGACTATCTTAAAGAAATCTGTTTAAATAATGACAGAAGTAAATTAACGAGTACGAACATATTTTTATAGGCCGTTAAATATAAAGGAATTGTTACAGAATAGACCCCATTCCCAGTAAAAATTTTAACAATTTAACAATAGTTATTATTGAGCTGTCATTTGTAACTGAATTGTCAGTTGTAACTGAACTTACAATATTTTAAGTCACATTCTGAAACTTATAATGATGGTGTCAAATGATAAAATTTTATTTTATTTTAGATTGTAAAATGTAGTAAATTTCAGTATATAATAAAACGTTGCACGATACACGCCAGTAACCCGATATCTACGTGCTCGCACGGTCAAATAACGTGCGAGCGCTAGCTGCAATTATTTACCTCTACAATTTACCTTTACAATTTACCTCTATAATTTACCTCTACAATTTACCTCTAAAATGTAATTCTACAATTTACCTCTAAAATGTAACTCTACAAATTTCCTAGCGCCAATTCGTTTTGATACTAATGGACTATTTCTGCGTACACTGACAAATGCAACTTTTCATAGAATTCGTAATTAAAAAGTATATATGGTAGTTTTAATAAAAGTATATGGATTTGTAAAACAAGTAAAACATTAATTTATTATTATTATATATTTTTATCGCTTAAATTAAAAAAAATTATGTATAATCGATAAAAATGAATAATAAAATATAGGCAGGCAACAGTATTTACAGGAAATTGTATGAGAAGTTGCCTAAGTCTAATAAGTTTTCATTGAAGAATTACTCTAATCTGTCAAAATAAAAAAATACAATTTAATAATAGCGTGAAGTTAAAATCTATAAAAGAAGGATCATTACTTATATTTTCATTTTTGTTCGAAAGAAAACATAGAATGAATGATTAAAACTGATTTCCCATCAGTAAGTTACAAAATTGCGTTCCAACCACATATAATAATCAAAGGCAGAAATCTTGAAATCTAATCCTTGCTGAATGAACATTTAAGAATAAGGGATATTAAATAACATGGTAAAATGATAATTTATTGTTGATTTAAAACCTTTCAAGTTTCTGATGTCTACTATTTGCAGCATTACGGTTATTATTACAAAAATAAAGGTAATTTTTCTTCTTATTGTATATCTATCCATTTATTTCTTTGATTTAATTTCCACTTTGCTACTGAATTTTTTTATATAAGTTTCACTGTTTTTTTTTGCTAGTATTTGTTCAATTTTCAACACAGCAACTCCGGTTGCTTATTGTATTGTTTTTACCTACTTTTTTTGAAAAAAAGTAAAATGTATACGTGTATTTGATATGCCAAAATTACAAAATATCGCCCTAAAATGCACGAATTATCCGCAGCTAGCGCTAGTATCGCTTTTGCTTCCCTTTCCATGACTTCGCACGGAGCGAATACGTTTGTGTCAGACAGATACCGTGCTCGCATGTAAAGATCTAGGGAATGGACTTATAACGTAAACTACTATAATAATCTACAGAAGAGAAAATTTGGTGTAAAACAATGTACACCAGATTTTTGCTAATTTTAACCCAAACAGAAGCAAATTTCGATTCAAAATGCAAAAAATGTTGTAACCACTTGACAATCGTTGTGGTTTCGTTCATTTATTTGATTCGACAAATGAAAATACTCCATGAACAAACATTTTTATCGGTTTGTTTTTGTCAACTGTCAACAATTCTATTTGCTATGGCGATCAGGCTCCAACCCGCTTATATTTTACATGCCAGTAGAAATGTATAATAAGTAGCTAAGTGTAGGTGTAAAAATCTTAATTATTAAATGCTTATTATATAGGTACTTATAAAGTAAAAAGTTCAGGTGGTTATATTTCTGGTCTTTAAAACAGTAACTTATTTTTTTGCAGTAATTTATTGCACAATGGAAAAAAAATATATTGTTCCTACCATTACTACAATACTACCTTGCCCCCGCCTCCTTTGACCACTCCCACTTTAAAATTTTAAATGGCACTGTATATGAGAGAAAATTGTTTTTTCTGACGCTCGCCATCCCCAGCTTACCCCAATATAAAACGCCTGTATTTGGGCCATTACTTTACCTCTACAATTTATATCTACAATTTACCTCTATAATTTACCTTTACAATTTACCTCTACAATTTACCTTTAGAATTTATCCCTACAATTAATCTTTACAATTTACCTCTATAATTTACCTCCACAATTTACCTCCACAATTTACCTCTACAATTTAACTCTAAAATGTAACTCTACAATTTAGCTCTAAAATGTTACTCTACAGTTCACCTCTACGTCTGTGCCAGACAGATACCGAGGTATTTCATAAATATTCCTTTATGGAATAAATAGTAAAAAATAAATAAAAATTTATCAAACAGGTCTTTTACTATAATGTCATATTTTTCAACTTTTGATAATAAAGAAATTAATAATTTATTACTAATAATATTATTAATAACTGATAACTTAAAGTAGTATTTCCCTAATTATTTTAATAAAATCATTTGTGCCACGAAATGGCCAAAAAATATATTATCTAGAAGAGGGCTGTCATTTTAATCTTAAAATTATTAAAAACGTATTAAAAGAGGGTAGCAGCGAGTTATAGCCATAGAAAAAATATAGTCTTCAACCCTTCAACTTACTCGTAGTAAATTAGTACTCTTTTTCTTGCCCGTTTAACAATATACTATTGCTTTATATTTTATACAAACATAGATATTTATTTTTAACATTATCAAATTGTTATGGAAAAACTAACAAATTTAATTTATAACTCATTCATTTTCAAAATGGCTACCTCTATTCCTTATACAAGCACGAGCCCTTTTTTTGAATGCGGACGTTGAGGATGCTACATTTTTAACGATAATTCTATGGACCGATGAATCAAAATTTAGTAGAGAAGGACTAACAAATTTTCATAATTTGCACTATCGGACTGAAGATAATCGGTATCAGAAGAAACAAATTAGTTTCCAAAGAAAATTTGGTGTCAATGTATGAATGGGAGTTATTGACAATAATTTAATTGGTCCTAATTTTTCACCGAATAACCTTAACTGCGAAAATTGTGAAGAATTTTTACGTAACAACCTAAATGAGTTACTAGCTAACAGGCAACAGATGTTCTTTCAGCATAATGGATGTCCTACGCACTATCATCTAACAATAAGGGAACTTCTAGACAAATGGTTTCCAATCAGATGGATTGGAAGAGGCCATGGCCTGCTAGAAGCCCTTATTTTACTCAATTGGATTTTTATGTATGGGAACACCGTAAACAAATCGTGTATGCAACGGAGGTGAATGCGCGCAAAAAACTAATTTAAAAAATACAGAATGGAGCTGAGATATTGCTACAGAACTTTTCGAATCGAGTTACCAGGACAGAAATAAGAAAAAGGGCTCGTGCTTGTATAAGGAATAAAAGTAGCCATTTTGAAAATGAATGAGTTATAAAATTTTTCCATTACAATTTGAGAATGTTGTTTCTTTTATTATAAAGTAGGAAATACATTTTGAAACTGCCTTTATTAGTTTCAGAAGGTTTGTATTTTAAAGTCGTAAAAAATATCTCCCAAAGTAGTTTTTATTTTTTTTTATTGACGTATTTAATTACATTTCAAACTTATGTCAAAGAGTATTATTCTAGTTACCATTTTTAAAACACCTATGACTTCCGCCATAGTAAAACAAAATAAATAAAGTATTTAAAGTAAGTATTTAAGTATACATAATAACGCAGCAACACTCCGCCTCAGTAATGCACTTTAGTCATTACTTAAGTTCCTGCTGAAACATCTAGGATCTGCAATTTCGTTAGAGGTCTTCTATAGGTTCCAATAGGTGTTTTGACGTCTACGACACGTGTTTCGCCATCGGTTCCGGGATATAGTTTCACTACCATACCTTTGGGCCAGATATTTCTTCCAAAATTTTGATCTACGATAACGACGATATCCCCAACCTTGATTTTACGGGGATGTGACACAAACCATTTCGTACGTTTTGTAAGGACTGGTAAATATTCTTTTATCCATCGCTTCCAAAAGTGGTCGGCAAGTACTTGGGATTGACGCCAGTGTTTTCTGGACAGTAGGTCGTTCTGGTCAAAAATTCCTGGTATTTGCGCCCCATTTGGTGAGCCTAGTAGGAAGTGATTCGGTTGGTCAGCGTAGTCTAATGAAACATGGGTCAAAGGTCTACAGTTTACCGTATATTCAGCTTCCACGAATATCGTTTGAAGGACTTCTTCTCGTGGAGACTTTTCCTTTAAGATGGCTTTTATGGAAGTTTTGACGGATCGGATCAGTCGTTCCCAACTTCCCGCCATATGGCTTGCAAGGGGAGGTAAAAAGAACCATTCTATTTGTGCAGCAGACAAAGTGCTAATAATTTTGTATTGGTCGAAATCATTTAACGCATTTCTTAGTTCTTTTTCTGCTCCTCTTAGATTGGTCCCATTGTCCGAAAATAGTTTCTTTGGATTTCCTCTTCTACCAGCTAGCCTACGAATGGCCATTATAGCTGAGTCCGTAGTAAGTGAATGGGCTATTTCTAGATGGACAGCCCTTGTGCTCATGCACGTAAATAAAACTCCGTATCTTTTTTCTTTCCGGCGTCCTATACTCACTTCCATGGGCCCGAAATAGTCCATCCCAGTAATGGTAAACGGTCTGACAAAAGGTGTTAGTCGACATCGAGGAAGAGGAGCCATTTCCGGCAATGTTTCTTTTGATCGGCGATTTTTGCACCATTGGCAGTCGTTCCAGCAACTTCTAACGGCTTGCCTAGCATTTAGGATCCAATAGCGCTGACGAAGTTCGTTTAAAACCATTTCTTGGCCATGATGTCTTGCCTTTTTGTGGTAGTGTGTAATCAGTAATTTTGTGTAGATGTGTTTAGGGTCGAGTATTACTGGAAATTTTGTATCATCATCTAGGAAGTCTGCATTTAAAATTCTACTTTTTAGTCTTAGAATATTGTCTTTATCTAAAAAAGGTGAAAGTTTAAGAATTCTGCTGGATGAAGAAATTGTTTTTTTTATTTGAAGATCTTTGATTTCATCTGCGAAACTATCTTTTTGAACACTTTTTATCCACAATTTTTCGGCATTGTCGAGCTCACTACAGGTCAGTTCTCCCCTTTTATTAAGTTTTTTCATTAATGTCTCAATAATCCTTATAATCCAAGCTGTTGTACGAATTAATTTTAGCCACGATGAGAATCTTGTCACGTCAGGTAGAGATGATTTCAACTGAGTCGTTTCTACGGTTACGCCTATAAAGGTCTTTTTCGTTTCTGTAGTGTCAGTCATTAAGTTGTCTTTTATAGGCCAATCAGATTTTTCATATTTTAGAAATTCAGGTCCATCGCGCCACCTTGTACTTAAAGCCCAGTCTCTACTGTAATCTTCCCTGGTTGCTTCGTCTGAAACATTTTCATTGGTTGGGATCCAATTCCAATGTTTTGCGTCAGTATTTTCCTGAATTTCTGCAAGTCTGTGTGCCACGAAAGGTTTGTATAGAGCAGGATTTGATTTGATCCAACTGATGACGGTTTGGGAATCGCTCCAAAGATATACACATGTGATCGGGATGTCGTGATTTTCAAGGATGGTAGAAACAAGTCTGTTTCCTAAGACGGCGGCCTGTAGTTCTAGTCTCGGAATAGACATTGGTTTCAGAGGGGCTACTCTTGATTTGGCTATGACGAAAGAGGTTGAGATGTGAGTGGGAAATTTTATTCGAAAGTAAGCTACGGCAGCGTATGCTTGAGCGCTGGCATCACAAAATACGTGTAGCTGAATTTGTTGAGCTTTGTAAATATCTGTCACATAACATCGATTTATTTGTATGTTTTTAATTTTCTGTAGTTCTATCATCCATCTCTTCCACTTGTCTGTCGATTTCTTGTCGATTTCATCATCCCATCCGATCTTTGATTTCCAAATGTGTTGGATTAAAATTCTTCCTTTTATAGTAAAATTACAGAGAAATCCAAGAGGGTCGAATATTGTCATTACGGTCTTTAGAACTTGTCTTTTCGTGACGTGAGTTAGTTCAATTAAATCTTTAATATCTTCGTCAGTCCATTTGAAAGGAAGAGAAAATTTGTCGTCATTCGGATTCCATGATAGACCTAAGACTCGTTCAGTGGGCAGAGTAATTCCTTTGTCAAAATTAAGATTTTTTATATTGTCGTTTCTGTGGATATCTGGAATATTTTTTAAAATTTCTTTACAGTTACTCGCCCAGTTGCGTATGACGAAACCACCTCTTTGATGAACTTTTATGACTGACGAAATTTGTTTTACAGCATCGTTTATGGTGTCCATACTGTCTAAATAATCGTCTACGTAATGGTTCTCACGAATGGCTTTTTCGGCGTTTGGAAAAATGTCTTTGAAATCTTCTGCATTTTTCCTCATAACAAACTGAGCAGTTACTGGTGATGAGGTAGCCCCAAAGGTCATGGCTATCATTTCATATTCGTCAGGATCTCTGGAACCCTCTCCATTTCTCCAAAGAAATCGTTGAGCGTGTCTGTCTTCAGGTCTGATGTTAACCTGGTGGAACATCTCTTTAATGTCGGCAGTAAAAGCTATGTTTCTTTGACGAAATCTAAAAACGATACCCAGGAGAGAGTTCAAAAGGTCTGGGCCTTTTAAAAGCAAATCATTTAGACTAATACCCTCAGTTTTTGCAGCAGCATCGAATACGAGACGATGACCTGGTTTATCGGCTCTAGTTACTACAAAATGTGGCAGGTACCAAACTCTCAAGTTCTGGACTGGAATTTCTTCTTTGGTTAGTTTCTTTGCATAATTTTTTGTTACATATTCCGAATTTTTCTTACTGTAGTCGGTACAAAATTGATTATCTTTTGCCATCTTCTTCTCGATATATTTAAGTCTTGCAATAGCTGTATATTTGCTTTTAGGAATATTTTTATCGTCGTTTCTCCAGAGTAAACCTGATTCCCACTTAGATGGACTCACTCGTTTAGTTGTCTCTTGCAAAATGTCTAAAGCCCTTTGTTCCTCCGGAGTGTAGAGATTTTCAATTTTTTTAATGCCCAGACAGTCTATTTTAAACGAATTTCTTACTAATTCGTCCATCGAGTCGGGCTCTTGCGTCACAAAAAAGGAAAATTCATCTTTTTCTCTTAGAAAATGACCATTGCATATGTTACCATGGACTACCCAGCCTAGTTTTGATTTGGTTAGCATCGGTGAGTTCTTACCCCCTTCGAATATTTCTCTGGGAATGATTAGGTCAATATTATCATGACCTATTAAGATTTTTGGTTGTACTTCTTTTAAATTTGGAAGTTGAATTTTTTGTAAGTAACCCCATTTTTGGCAAAGATGTCGAATATTTACTGACTGAACAGGAAGAGAAAGATTTCTAATGGTTCTAACGTTTTGTAGTCGATATGAAGTGTTCTCGCTTTGACCTCTTATACACAGTGATATTCTTTGAGATTCTCGCTCCTCATTAATAATGGAATTTGTCCATCGAACTGTTAGCGGATCTTGAGGACCTAAAGCACCAATGGAGTCTGCAATCGAAGAGTCTATCATGGTAATAGTAGATCCTTCGTCTAGAAGAGCATAGGTGTTGATTTTCCCGTTCGGACCTCTGAGTTCTACAGGAACAATTCGAAGCAGAATGTCATGCCTTTTATAATTTACACATAGATTAGTTTCTTCCTCTGTGGCTATATGACAGTTAACTTCTTGGTTTGGAGCGTTTTCTCGAGATATGTATTTGTGCAGTATTTGATGATGTCTGAATGTGCAACCTTCTACGGGACAACTTTTCTTGTTTCGGCATTGCCTTGTTTGATGTGAAGAAGTCAAACAGCTGAAGCAAACTTTCTTTGCTCTGACCCATTCCCAACGTTTATCTACATCAATCTTTTTAAATTCGCCGCATTTTTCTACCTTGTGACCTTCTTGTTTGCAAAATTTGCACATATAAGTAATTTTATTATCAATTTGGTTTTCATTTGATGTTGAGGCAGTATATACATATTTCTTTTTTTGGTGATGGTCTGGGTCGCACTGTGATACGTACATGGCTGCTTCGCTATATTCTTCAAGCCACATAGCAAATTCGTTGACTGTTATAGATTTTTCTTGTCGTTTAAACTGTACAATTTTCCTTCCCCATTCCATTTTTAGTGTAGGATTGAGTTTTTTTGTCAGGTCAGTAATAAGCTGAGGATTTGATAAATATTCATATCTTTTAAGGCTAGTAATAGTCACCGAGAGATTTTGTACTTTGTTTGAGAAGTCTACTATTGTTTCAATTCTATCGTCTCTTATGTTTGGTATTTTTGTAACAGTTTCAATTAAATATTGGATAATTACTTCCGGTCTTCCAAAATTTTTCTCTAGTGTTTTTATAATTTTATCCACATCTTGGGTGAAGCTTAAAAGGGCATTAACACAGTCTCTAGCTTTTCCTTTTAGGCACTTCCTTAGACGGGACATATTTTCTGAATTTGTAAATCCACATATTTCAGTCGTTTCTTTAAATTGCGTAATAAAATTTATCCAGTCCCAAGGTTGACCGAAAAAATCTGGAAGGTCTTTATTAATACATTGACGTGTCATGAGTTGTCTTATTTTATGATCATTATCTAACGTTTTTTCGTTTCTTTCTGGAAGTGGCAAAGATTCTATCCAGTCATTAACAAAAGAAGATTTTGAAGTCACTGTTTTATTGTCTTCTTCCTCGGTCGATACTAAAGATTTGTGGGACCTCACTGATTCTTCTAATTCTATTTGTTTAAGCTGTATTTCCTTTTCAAGAAGTCTTTTCTCATGTTCTAATTTGCTTGCTCTTCTTTCAATTTCTATAAGTCGTTTTTCTTTTTCTAGTGCCAGTTCAGCTTGCATAATTTTCGAGTTTCTACTTTTGGTTGAAGTTACTTTAGATTTTTGAGCAGAGTTATTTTTTTTGCTGATTTTAGAAGCAGCTACGTTTGTTCTTGAAGAAGCTGTTATGTTCTGAAGTGGTTTATCCGCCGCCATGTCAGTCTGGTTGGTTTGGTTTTTTGATGCGCCACCTTTTACGTTACAGGTTTCTCCATTTACTTCGAAGCCAAGTCTTTCTGGTTTTTTCTTTATCCTTTCACTTCTTCTTACGCAAGGTAGAGATTTAGAAGTGGACATTTTTCCGTATTGCCGATTCTTTTGTAGGTTTAAATACTCGAAGGACCACTATGAAACTGCCTTTATTAGTTTCAGAAGGTTTGTATTTTAAAGTCGTAAAAAATATCTCCCAAAGTAGTTTTTATTTTTTTTTATTGACGTATTTAATTACATTTCAAACTTATGTCAAAGAGTATTATTCTAGTTACCATTTTTAAAACACCTATGACTTCCGCCATAGTAAAACAAAATAAATAAAGTATTTAAAGTAAGTATTTAAGTATACATAATAACGCAGCAACACATTTTAATATAAAAAGAACAAATAAGATGCCAATTTAGTACATTATTTCAGGAATTCTTGGCAAACTACTTCTTTACTAGTAATTATTATTGTGTAGTCAGAAATTTGACAAAAACACTTTAGGCCGTACCTGATTGAGGTAAATTTTAACACCAATAGTTGACAACATTTTTATTGCAACGCATGATATTAAAAACAAATCAAGTAATTTTTGTCTTAATATAAATGTAATTTTTTTTTAAAAAATTATTTATTTAATAATAAAACAAAAAGCTAATACTGAAATAATGTGACTTATTTTAGAGACAATAAAATGGAGAACGTTTAACAATAATTTGGGCATTTGATGTACTATAAAATTTTAGAAATTTTTTGACCATTACTTAGAAACTTGACAATAAAAGTTAAGTTTAAACCGAAATAATGTTTAGTTAACATTAATATTTCAATAATGTTTACTGCTGATATTTTGTATATTTGTGTCAGCTTATAATTTAAAAAGCGACACTTGAAAGGGCTCTTATTATTTTCGTTAATTTTAAATATTTGCTTCGCAAAGAATTGAATTTCTTATAAACAAAAAATATCTTGAAAACCGTTAAGAATGGTATAGAGGTAAATAATATTTAAACGGTAGAAAACAGGCTCTACCTTCGCCTCCTTAAAGGAATACATCAACTTACCAATCACCCTCTATAAATGAAAAACAATTCCAATGACCTACATTCTGGCATGTAGAGTATACTAATGTCGGGATGAAAAATGCCCATGGGCGTTTGAGGTTCACGTTGGAATTTGCAGGACGAAGACAAAGGATCGTTTGTCACTGGAACGCGCCCGTACAAGTATGTACAAACAGAAAGAAAATGGTGATTGATGTCAAGAATTGTTTAAGGGCTTAACCAATCAATTCTGGATTTACGCTATTAGAAATTTAAATTTATCCATAAATAAACATGTGTAAGTAAATAGAAGGGGTTACATTGTAGGGTCCGATTACAATTAGAAGAACACCGCTACGTCATAATCATCACTTCTAATTTCGAATACATATTATCTATAACTATCAATAAATAAAAAATAAGTAAGCTGTTAGGTATAAAACAATATTCCTTTAATGGCGGTTCTCCACTAAACGGATAAAACAAGAACAAAACACAAACTTGTGTGGAAAAAAACAAAACTACAACTTTTTGAAGACTGGCGTGTTTTGGCACAGTTGCAGTTTTTTTTCTCCAGTCCCGCTCGGAAGCGGTAACATCAAAAGGTTTTGACGTGTTCTGAAACTCGAGTCTGTTCACTGGAAACGGTCGTGTTATGTAGTTTAAATTGTGTACTAAGTTGGTACCTACAGGTAAGTAAATAACGTTTTTTTTATAGCTAAGTAATTACTAATAAGTAATTTATTTTTAAATGCTGGATAAATTTATATATGTATCTTAGATTTTATTAATTATCAAGTAAAATAATTATTTAGTTACCAAATTATTATCGATAGAACACAATGCGTGAGAATTAACTAACAGCTTGACTTCACTATAACACTCAAGACAACTCGACTCGTCTGCCCGGGAGAGTGGAGCCAACGGTACGCTACCACAGCGATCACTTCTCGCACCCCCCACTCTTGACTGCCAATGTGCTTTACCGTAATACAATTAACAAAAATTTGTATGTATGTTTATTAGTAGAGTGTATATCTATCTCTATGTCAGAGCCAGACTAGGATAGGTCCAAATATTGTGTATTTTAGGTTTTTGTTATGTCACATACATCTTTTAAACTACTTTTATAAATATTATCAAATTGGACCGATCTATAATTATAAATAAAATATTGAAAAAATGTGTTCTGACTTCCTCTCAACAACCAGTGGAAAAGGAACGAAAACAAAAACAAAACTGGATTAAAATGTAGTCCGCTTGATGGAAACAAGAGTTTTGGGTTTGTCTCAGTTTTGATTTTGTTTTTCAAGTTCCTAAAAAGACAAACAAAACATAAACTCAACTGTCCATTCAGTGAAAAACCGTCTTTATATTAACACTCCACTTAACCCCCAGTAGGCGGCGATAACCAATTAATTTCTTTGCCAAATCATGAGATATTATTCTTATTAAAATTTGACCCTACCTAATAAAAACCACAAAAAAATGTTTTTCTTCTAGCTGAAAAAAATATCTCTATTATGCTATTGGTTACATTGTGTATAACAAGTATTAATACTTTCATAGTACAAAAATATAAATCATTGTTACCAGTGTAGGTTCTAATAATTATCTTACGAGAAAGTTATAAAGGGTAATGCCACAAGAGGTAGGAATTTTTTGAGAACATTTTAATATTTCTTTGAAAATTATGCGTCTAAATTCCACGAGATGTCGATTAAGGGGTATTTCAGTGCAAACAGCAAAACGCTAGGTACTCATGTGTAACTTTTTAAAAGCACTTCACGTTTCTCAAAAATGCATAACACAGCAAGTACGGAACACAGAAACGTTGGGTTTTACATTTTTGCGAGTTGTTTGCCGCGTTTTTTTTTTTTTTTAAAGGCGGAGCGAATTGCTTTCAAAAACCCTAATTCGATATAGGCCTCCTGGTACTCACAAAGAAAAAGTACACCCAGGGCCGTCAAGAGGGGGAGGGTAGCCGGGACTAATTACCGGGGCCCGGGCTCAAGTGCGGCCCGGCAGCTTTGGTGTAAGGATGATTGTACCGTTACACAAGAGGTTAGAGATTTCACCCAAGAGGACAAGAAGTTTTTGCTTGAAGATCTTTTGTTTTAGAGATTTCACTAAAAAGGGGGAGAAGTTTTTGCTTGAAGACTTTTTTTAGAAATGTGATATGGAGAGGACCTAATTTTTTTTATAAAATTGTCGCAAGGCCTGGTCTGGAAAATTGTCCCGGGGCCCAATCTGGCTCTCGGCGGCCCTGAGCACATCAATTACTCACTATTCAATACTTTGGGATAATCGGATTTTTTCTGATGAGAACTCATTTATATTAGTTATTATCACTATTTATCACATGTCTCATTCATTACCACTGTTGTGATTCCAATTTAGCGCAAGGTAGTAGTTACACTACCTGTATTTGTGGTCCCTTTGGAGAAGATTTATCAGTCAAATTAATAAATCCAACATAAAGAAAGTGGCCCTGTTCTACCTCCTTAGGTCTGTGAAAAAATCAGCGGTAGTATTATACGCTGAACACAAAAAAAAAGTACAAAAAGATAATAACCCAAGAGCCCACAGAAAATTTTGGCGGAAATAAAATATCGCCTAAAATTATATTATGTTGTGTTACAATTTTGGCACAATGTAAGTTATTAGCGCAATGAGGTTCTATGTGTCCTATAGAACCTATCTTTTTTAATACTGTAAGTTTCTGATATTAAACGAAAGTTCTACGAACAAAAAACACACAACTTTTGTTAAATGCCTCATTTCAATAACACAAAGGGTTATGTTTGACATAGAACCCATTGATTTAATTTTATAAATTATTATTGTGTATAAGGTTTTATGTTACACATAGAGGAATAGGTATTTAAAGCGTATTAAAGAGAAATAAGTAGCCAGAAGAAGCCAAAATGGAGACCGCGAAAGTACTCCTCCAATTTTCACTTTTGATCTACATCGAACATCGAACAAACAAGCCTGAAGGTAAAAACAAATTTAATAAAAAATTTAAAAAATCCTTTCTCTTTCCATTGTTTTGATTTAAAAATAATTTTCATTCTAGTTTGGTGAATAAAATTATCAAATTTCATGAGCCATACGCCATTGAAAACGCCTATTTTGTACACATATTATTGTTTTCAGTGTACATTTTAACTGTGTAAACCGTCAAAGAGAATCGAAATGGAAGAGACGAGAGATTACTGTTTTTCGATCAATTGAGTTTTTAAGCATCCGAATTGGGTTTACCTAAATAGAATGCATGCACATGCATGTAAGCAAAATGGTGTTTCGTTGGCTTCAAAGTTAATAGCATTAACCTGTAACTGTATGTTGTGGCTCGTTTAAACCAAACACAAAAGTATGACAATATCGGAATAAGGATTTTATTTGTATAAACATATGAATTTCATCAATTTTAATCAAGATTTAGGAGTAACAGGTATGATTCGTAGAAGTTTTTTTACATAAAAATTGAAATGATATACGTTTTTTTTTTTTTGAAAAATTGAATGTTACATTGCAATGTAATAATCATCATTACCTAACCAATTCTGATACATGTAAATATTTAAATATGGAAATTTGATGTTATTTTTTTAAAGGTAGTATCGATATATTCTAGGTTCTATTTAATTTTATGTTATGTTTTACGGTATCAGCAGTAGCATAATTGGACATTAAAAGATCTGACAAACAATTGGAACGATCTCTTGGTGCTAAGACAAACTATATAACTGCTGACAGCTCAACGTTGTTAAGTAAAAAGTGATCCTCAAAAAATGTTTTTAAAATATGCCATGACCGATGATAAAGACAGAGATACGAATTATGTGAGTAATAACTATGCATAGCTCTGAAGTAAATCCAAACTGACACCTAAAAGAAAAAGAATTGAACAGTACGAGATGCGTGAATTTTTCCAAGATAAGAGATGCCCCTATTGGATGTAGTTGGGAAACTCTCGCCAAAGGCAGATTTTCCAGTGAATGCAAATATCAGACAGTTGGTAAGAATTTTTTCCGTTCACTATATGGAGGTATTGGCGAATAGCGGTGAACAGTTGTCAACTATTTCTTGTTTCATTGCTAAGGTATTTAAGTAATTTTGTGGCTTTATAGCTCTTTATTTCATTTCGTCTTATCTGAACTGGGAAGTAATACTTGATCCAGATAGCTGGCCGCTGCGAAAGTAAAATAGGTGATGTCCCGGCCAAGCTCTAAGTGGGCGACCAAACTTACCTATCTCAGGGCCCACTTAGATGGTAGAATGTATGGGTAAATTATATAAATTGAAAGGAGTAGGCTATCCAAATGGTATAACAATATGCCATTGAGAGAATAACAGGCTGAACCCTAAGCCTGATTAAAGGGAATAATCAAATTATTTTATTTTATTAATGTTAATTTTTGCAATAAATTGGAAAACATTTAATATTTCCGAAACAGGTATAAGATATCCCAAGTAACAATTTGACATTTTATAAAAACAAAAAAAATGTTTACCAAACAAAATTTATAAAACAAAATATTAGCTAAGAATACATCCCAAACATCCTTTCAACAGTAATAAACATAAAATGGGTGCAGTATTATAGAACTATTTGGTTTATTTGTTGAATGCAGTTACCGGACAGTTACTACACATTTACACAGATTTTAAATCAAATGTTTTTTTAAAATTTTATAGCTATTTTATAAATTTTCTATTTTAAGTTATGTTGCATATCAAAATCCGTAACATTTTAGTTTTTTAAATTTATCTGGTGAAAACAAATTAATTCTAGATTTGTTATAAAAGGTAAATTTAAGGCGATAATAGTAAAATGGCAATATCTACCTAAGAGATATCTATAACGCGGTTTAGACATACCCATAATAAAGTCGTTTTTGGATACGCAGCAAGAATTACTGTTAATTATAGGTATAGCACATATAATTCTAAATTTTTAAGCGCCTCGAATATTTTTTAAGTTTAAAACAAAAATTAAATTTATGCAATTCGATTTTTTTTAGTAATAAGTTTATGATAATATTACTAATGATAAAAAATCTTTAATTAACATTGGTTTTGTTTTATAAACTAGTGAAACCGACAGTAGATTTAGCTTTAGAATTGTCTTATGTTTTTGTTAAATATGGCGACTATTCAAAGGTATTGCGGGAAGTTATTTTAAGACAGAATTATATTTATAAAATATTACTGTAATAAAAACAACTGTGATAAAATAATTAAGCTATATCAGTCATTCCTACAAAACAAGTTTACCATGGTTTGTTGTATAATAGTTTCATATTGCGGCACTGGGTATATATACCAGGTGTTTAAATTAAAGTGTTACAGTTACATACCTCCGAAAATATGCATTTTAGAAACAAAAGTTTCAGACAAAAGTTTTATAGTTTTTTGGGGGAAACATTTTGGCTAAATTCATTTTTTTATAGCTGACCATAATATGGCCATATCGAGGTGGAATTTTTTTTTCAAATTGAAACCGCAGTTTTTTTACATATTCTTAAAATTCATAAAAAAATAAAAAACTTTTGAGGGAAATATTTTTTTTATTGGACTTTTACTTTTTGAGTAACAGCAACTTGAAAATTTTGCTGCGCGAAAAAAAAGTTGGCCATATTATGGTTAGCTATAAAAAACGATTTTAGCCAAAAAAATTTCCCCACAAAACTATAAAACTTTCGTTTAAAACGTTTTTTTTTATAAAAGGCAGTATATAGCTGTAACGCTTTAATTTGAGCACCCGGTATAATCTTTCTAAATTGTTTGCAGTTTAAGTATTTGATAATTGAAATGATTAGATTTTGTTTCTATAGCTTTATAGAGCAAGCATAATTTATAATATTGCTAGAATAAGCAAGTTTAACATGGACATCGCCAAAAATATGTCTTTCTTTTAGTATTGGGGCATGATTACTCAGAACATAATTATTATCTGGCTGAATACTTTTTTTGATTGTCTAGATAAAACAGCAAAATGTTTTGCTAATATTTTATACTATATACTAAAAAGCAGGTAACACTTATTTTTTATATTTATTTGCTTATTTAAATCTGAAATTTTCAGACCATACCCTCACATATTAATGGTATGGGAAGTAGTTAAACAAACATAAAATACAAAATAATATGGTGTAGGTAGTACCAAATGTAGTTGCTTAAATTTTTTTATAAATATTTTTAAAGGGATACTATTCTTAAGTAAAATTATTGATTTATAATAGCTCTATATAGTTTTCTGATTTCCAGAAGTGCATTTCGACACTACATTATAGTTATTTTACAGTTATCATCAAAGGCAAATTACTATTGACACGGAAGTCTCTCACTTTAATATTTAAATAACTATTTTTTAAAGCAGGGGTGCACAACATACGGCCCGCGGGCCAGAGATGTGGCCCGCCAGTGCCGTTTTGGCGGCCCGCCGATTGTTAACCAGTTTGGCCCGCCTACGTCAAATTATAATTGTTTTCATTTTGAGTAACAAACTTGCATTTAGGCAGACTAGACCAGCAGGAGTTGGTTTATAAATGAAAGGTGTCGACCTTTTTTTATAGAAGCTCGACCAGCAGGAGTTGGTAAATGAAAGGTGTCGACCTTTTTTTAGAAGCTCGGCCAGTAGGAGTTGGTAAATGAAAGGTGTCGACCTTTTTTTAGAAGCTCGACCAGCAGGAGTTGGTAAATGGAAGGTGCCAACCTTTTTTTAGAAGCTCGACCAGCAGAAGTTGGTAAATAAAAGGTGTCCATCTTTTTTTTTAGAAGCTCGGCCAGCAGGAGTTGGTAAATGAAAGGTGTCGACCTGTTTTTTTAGAAGCTCGACCAGCAGGAGTTGGTAAATGAAAGGTGTCGACCTTTTTTTTAGAAATCTGAACGACTATTATAGGCTCAGGCCTCTCTTGGCGGCCCTCGTCCAGTTAAGGTTTTTCAAATCTGGCCCTTTTAAAATCTAAGTTGTGCAGGCCTGTTTTAAAGCGTTATTATGAGCTTAAGAAACAAATGTATTTGTATAACCAAAAAGTTGTAAAGGTGATCCAATGCAACAATATAGAATCACTATCTAGCAATTTAATTTTAATAGCTGAAATGTTGTATAGAATAGTTTTATAAATGTTTAAGTAACAATTTTATAGTTATTGTGAAAACTATTTTATAATTTTGCTGTAAGAATATTGTAAACTAATTTATATAACAATTTAGTTTCAGGGAACAAAATAATGATTTCGGCAATTTTAGTACAACAAATTAGCATTCCAGAAACAGCAATATAATATCAATAAAATATACTAGTCTTGTAAACTAAAAATTATTAAGCTACTTTGTTAGTTGGGATAGTATAGAAAATATGTCTAGAATTTTTTGAAGAATCCAAAAATTTAAAAATATACTGGGTTGTTAATTTATTTAAGGAAGTTTGTATTGGCCACTGTTATACGACAGACCCTGCATAAAAAGTTTTTGTTAAAAAAATGCGCTACTAAATATGCCAATCGACGTGTCCGAGCGTTTTTTCGAACACGCCTCCATTTATTTACCACCGAATTTATTCCATTTGGCTCTTCCATAGTGTATATTACTGTTAAGGGCGTGCATTGGAACAGAGAAGTCTGAACAAGTCCTCCCAGAGAGAGACAAAATAAAGTTATCCGAGAGGTGCTGCCTCTAGTTAGCAACTAAGTAACAAATATACGTTCTGCATTTTCGCATTTGCGAATAAAAATGTATTCTTTTAAACTCGCAGGTACGGGCTTTTGTATGGTATAGATTGAAATTTTTTTGACTTTGCCTCCCACTTCGGTGTCACAAGCTGAATTTTTCAGGAATGAAAGTACATGATAAGCTTACCCTTATTCCGGAGGTAATACAAAATTAGACAGTGCAAAAGGGCACTATCATAAAAAATAGAGTTATTGATACCACCATATAGAAAAAAAAAATGCTTATTTTTTTGTTGTAATGCACAATAAGGTCTTTGTAGGAAGTATTTTTTTATAATTATTTAAAAAAAATAATTTGCATTAGCCCTTATGGTCGAAAAAAAATTTAAACGTCAATATCTCGGTTTCAAGCGTCCACAAATTTGTATAAAAATCTTTTTTTAGAAATATACCTCTCATTTGACGAAAAACGAAGGCCTAAATGAGAAAAAACTATTCCTCATAAAAGTTTCGCCAATGTATTAACAAGGTAACAGTGCTTTCCCCATATTTTTTGCTTTAATAATAACAAAAATATAGCAATAAACAATTAGTTATGTCATGGTTTAACTAGAAAGCAAACGTAAGTCTCTCAGTCTCTATTGTTCTCTCTCAGTGCTAAAATGTATGCAATCAGTTTGACTCTCTCATATTATTTTATACACGGATTATTGATTTATACGCTATGATTTATTTTTTATTTTTTGAGGAAAATAAAAAATAAGAAAATATGAACTATTTATTGAAGGTATAAACACTATATACTGTGTTTATATATATATATATAAGACATAAACTATTTGTAAACTTTTGTTTTTGTCATAGTCGGCTAGGTACCAAACTATAAATCGTTGGAAACATTTTGCTAAATATATTGAGAGATGTAGGTGTAATCGTTAAGATCACCCAAATTAAAAAGTTATTGAAAAGGACCCATGTAAGTATCGATTATAAACAGTAAGGCTATTGCTTTGCAAAATACAATAAATTCCCAATGTAAAAAACATTATAATAAGAATAATTAAAAGTATATAAAGCATAAATTAATAATATTAAAATTTATAGTACAAGACTTTTAAACTAATCAGAATAAGATTCACCACACGAATCAACATTTTCCAAAACATTAGCGACTGTGGTCAAACTTTTTCTACAGTTTTTCTGTGCCATACAGGTAGGTGCAGGAACCGATACAGCCAATATTTTTTTCCTGCATTTGCAAATTTTGCTTTCTTAGTCTAGAACAGAATAATATTGTTAGAATATTGTACATCTATGAAAATTATCGGTGTATAGTACCTTTTTTGCATTTGCATGATGTAAGTTCTGTTATGTCTGGTGGCAGGTCGGACAGAGTCTTAGAGTGGGTATCAGACTTCCATCTTGATCTACTTTTTATTCATACTCTTTAACATTAGGAAGCTGCACCTGCGGCTTTAAAGAGCTTAGCCAAATATTTAGCTGGTGAAAACATCTTAAACAATGTAATCTTAGGTCGTCTTAAGTCGGTGGCAATTTAGCAATGGTTTTTAAAGAGGCCATTAAACCCCTCAAAATGTTAATGGAAGTAACATTGGCAATTTTTGAATAAATTTTTATGAAACATTTTTCAAGATTAGAGGATATGTTTTCTTTTCCCAATGCCAGACTATTGGCTGGTTGTATCATAACCGGTCAGAGAATGAAAATCAGGCAAATTTTCTAGAAGGTATCATCTAAATTTAAATCATGTACTGCTAGAAATCGTCTTGAGTCTCTTCGCCCTGTTCTGAACCATATCTCTTTAGTCAAATGCTTCTTAAAATAAATTTTTAAGACTAGAACATCTGTATCGTTCCAATTAATAATGCAGCGTGAATGCCCCGAATTTTTGGCTGACAATATGTGCAATAAGATACGAGTATCAGCTTCTTTGTGATTTGAATTTAAGAAATCGTCTTTTGATGGTTCAAAATTCGTCCCAAATTTATTGATATTCGCGAATCCACCACTAGTTACAAATTAAATATGCTTTTGCTGAATGGAATTTTGAAGAAGTTGCTCCGACAGAAAATTTGTTAAACGTCTTTTGTTAAATATCGAATGAATAAACAAGTTCTATTGTTGCGGAAGTGGAGTATTGGGTCGGTCAATTTCTACATTAATTGATTTCTGGAATCCTTTCTTTTGACGAGTTTTTGATAGAATGTTCTTTATAATGATCATATACCACATCTATCCTTTAAGCATTAAATTTATTTCTAAAAATAACGTTTACAAATACATTAGCATATTCTTGAAATGATATGCAACTTTTGGACTTTCCCAAACCTTGGACTATTGCCATCCCATCAAAAATGTGACAAGTTTTGCCAGAGTCAATAGGTGCAGGTAAGTCTTTGTGAGTAAATGCCATATTGTTCTAAAATATTTCCCAATGAACTCTTATTTGTGGAGGTGCCGAGATACCCATTTACTGTTAGATACATCGGAGAGGCTGTCAGCTCAAACTTAAATATTTCGGCATAATTAATGTTTCTACCCATATCCTTTGCTAATAAAAATTTTTGAAGAAACTGTTGACCATCCAAGGATTGAGAAGTTGGAGAGTTTTTGAGTTTTCTGTTGATTGTCTTTGTCCATTGTATATTCTTTAATGGCTTATAAAAATCTGGAGTATCAACAATACTTAAAAAACTCTAAAAAGTCGTTTGACCCTTTTCTTCTGCTGTTAATTT
This sequence comes from Psylliodes chrysocephalus, assembly GCA_927349885.1. Taxonomy (NCBI): domain Eukaryota; kingdom Metazoa; phylum Arthropoda; class Insecta; order Coleoptera; family Chrysomelidae; genus Psylliodes; species Psylliodes chrysocephalus. Next base: position 5,734,072 of record OV651816.1, on the reverse strand, counting down.
TAAGGCCTCTACTTTTGCACTGAAAATTTCCTTAGTTGATATAGAAGTTAATTTCGATGATCCATATTTAAAAACATCAAATTTATTAAGCTGTTCTACTAAAGTAACCACCCATTCTTCATCTAATGCCATTCGTTTTTTCCTCTAATGTAAATGATTTTTAAGTATAAACAGTTACTCCCTTCAAAGATTTTATTGTGCATTGGAACAAAAAATGAGTAATTTTTTCTCTATTCGGCGGTATCAATATCTGGTTTTTTGGCGATAGTGCCCTTCTGCACAGTCTTATTTTGTATTACCTCTGGAATAAGGGTTACCTTATCATGACCTTTTATCTCTAAAAAATTCAGCTTGTGGCAAAAGAGTGGGAGGTAAATCGTTTTCTAGCGCGAATATTTTAATACATACACTCTACGTAAGGGCATCAACTAGGTAGATAGGTTCTGTAAAGTATGAACAAAGAAGTTCTTTAGTGGGCTTCAATTTATTTTCTATAGGTACCTATGCCTTTATTTATAACAACACGGTTATAAAAGCAGAATGCGAACAATTGAGTTGATCACCCCAATGCTGACAAGCTCTATAAAGTGCTCTATTAGTGCGTAATTGTTTAATATTTCAATTTGTGTTATTGACACGCCAATAAGTTTTAAATAAAAATTATATAGATTTAAAAAAATACGTATTTTAAAAATATTTTTGAGTACATTTGGTGTTGCGTTTTTGTCTGACAAATAAATAGAACATTCTGTATTTTATTTTAGTTTTAGAATGGTTTGATAGTACTGTATATGTAGCCCTAGAAACTGTATGTAGCCCTAGAAACTGTATGTAGCCCTAGAAACTGTATGTAGCCCTAGAATTTTGTTTAAAAATATAACAGGTTTGTCAAGCCATTATTTTTTTTACGAAATTAGAGAATGATGCAGATCCCAAATTAAATTATCATAATTTAGGTAGGTTTACAATGATTCAAAATTGTTTCAAATACATAATTATAAGATACTAAGCTAACGAGTAGTGGTGATAGAATTGGTTTATTTTATGTCTTAAATATAACCAATTTTAAGTTGAATTTCGTCAATTTTTTCAAATGCAAAATTTTAGCATAAAATTTCTTTAAATTTACCTATCCAACGATACCAACATGTTAGCCAATAACACAAATACAGGGTGTCCCATTAGTGCGTAATTGATCAATAGCTGTTTTAATATTGGAAATACGAAACACAAAAATAATAAAGTTGTTTGACCGTGTTTAATAAAAATTCTTACATAAACGAGGGGCTGACCCATATCTGCTTGTTTTCACATCGTCAATCAATTTTAATAGACTTCATTTATTAGCTATGTTGAATATAGGGTGTGTTAAAATTTTCAATTTTCTCAATTTTTTTAAATGGAATACCCTATATGTTATACCACCAATTGATTAATACAGGGTCCATTTACAAAATTGAGAAAATCGTAACCTCACGTTTTGACACACCCTATACAACATAGCAAATTAATGAAGTTAATTTTATTAAAATTGATTGAGGATGAGAAAACAAAATTAGTATAACAACCTGCAGGGTGTTTTGCTTTTAAAAAGTATAGATTTGGTTCGCACCTCGTTTATGGACCACCCTGTATATTTAGGAATAATTGTTAAATATAATCATACAACTTTTATATTAAAAATTTCGTCGTATTTCTAATAATAAAACAGCTATCTATCAAATATGCGTTATTGGCTAACTATTGGTATCGTTGTATAGACAAATTTTTAAAGAATTTTATGATAAGATAATATACACGATGATGCATTTTAAAAAATTGAGTAAATTGAACTTAAAATCAGTTCTATCTCCACTATTCGTTAGCTTAGTATCTTGTAAGTCTGTATATTAAACAATTTTGAGATCAATGTAAACCTACCTAAATTATGATAATTTAATTTGCGGTCTGCATCATTCTCTAATTTCAAAAAAAAATAATGCTTGGCAATAGTGTAATATTTTATAAAAATATTCTAGGATTGAATACAGTATTACTAAAATATTCTAAAAATAAAATACAGGGTATTATATACATTTTTATTTGCCAGGAAAAACGCAATACCCTGTATATCCAAAAATATTTTTAAAATATCTATTTTTCAAATCTATATAACTTTTATTAGCTTTTATTAGATTAAATTTGAAGTTTAAAATTTAATGTTTATTCATTTTTGAATTATCGTCAAAACCTAAAGTACAGTTGAAAACTACAAGTCGAAAAAAAAGCAATCCTATACTTTACTGGATACATGAAAGTTAAAACCTAATTTGAAAAAAAAATACATTTAAGCATATTAGATTTGTATGAATATTTGAAATATTCAATTTTATAAAACAGCTAAAAGTACCTACCATTAACACCTAGGCTCCAGTATCCAACAAAATAAGCAAGCAATAAATTTTTACCATCTCCGTACAGACATTTTCCGATCTCAAAGTATACAGTTGAGGCTTTCTCTCATTACTTACATATCCTTCATGCTCTTACGCAAATATTGAATATGTTTAATTCTTACAAAATTAAAAAAATCGAATACAAATCAACTTAATAATTGAAATGATATACATATTAGTAAACTCCTAAATAAGGACCTGCATATTTAAATTTATTTTTATTTTTATTCAAGATGACTTTAGCGCCATCTATTAGAGAAGCTCCGAATTAACCTGTGGCTACTGTATGCCTACTGTATGCAGTTTTAGGAAGTTTTCTTTTATATTTTAGGAAATTATTACACATAAATGGGGATTTATAATTTATTCCAAAATTTACTTCAATGAGCTTTTAAGAAAATTGACGCAATTAATTTAGATATTTTAAGTGACATTTGTTGCTTTAGTATATAGCCTATTCAAAGAAGAATTATTTTCATCATCGGGTAATTATTACTGGTATATTTTTAGCTTTATTTCATCGTAAAAATTACCATATTTTGGGAATTATTTTTAAACGATCCCTTATAGTTAGACACACCAAAAACCTTTATTGAACAGTAGTATATATCTATTATCGGCAGGAATTTTTTCAGTTTTATCTTTGTTGTAGTTTCAGCTAAAAAGTCATTGAAAGAGCGTTGTGTATGCCTATGTTAAATACATTGCCCACGCCCGCCCTTAACAGTATTTATTGGTGTGAATTCTTCTTTTAAATTATCAATATTTTGATTATTAATTTTACTAAATCGAGACATTTAGATATAAATAAATTTAAAACTGTTAAAAGTTTGACTTTTTAAAAATGCCATATTATTAAACCTGGTTTATATAGTGCACACCAGATTATCGTTCGTATTAAAAACTGATTAATAATAAAATGAGAAAAAGGAAAAAAAAGTCATGAATTACTGTCTTTACTGTAAATCTTTATAATAAATAAATAATTATTTAAATAGTTATTAGACGAAACGTCCAATTTTGAGTTTTATCATTTAACGGATTAAAAAATAGACGTAATAATTCATACATTATGGTTTGTTTTATGTAAACTTGACTTAACAACACCCATTGGGACCCAGGCAGCACACATTAGTATAACTTACGTATTTTATACGTAATACTCGTTTAATTTTGGTATTGGTTGATTCCGTATACGTTTACAGTTTACTATTATTATACATACCGTGTTTTAAACGATAAATTATACGTTTTTTATATACATCCTATGGTATATAAGTGTAAATTTTTCTACATTTAAATATAGTTAACAATATAGGATTCATTTTAGTTTGCGATGAACTATTTATATACAGTGGGCATAAATATACGTTTAGGTTTATTTAAATTAAATTCGTATAAATTTACATAATATTACAATATGTGTTCTTCGTTTATAATTCCCGTTAAAATTTCGTCTTGGTTGACTTTTTAAACGTTTACCATCTACCATTTTTATACTTAACGTTTTTTAACAGATAAATTAAACGCTTTTGTTTGTCGATACTAGTTAATATACCTATATTATTCTACGTTTAAAAGTAAGTCACCTTAAACGAATATTACCAGTTTACGATGAACTAGTAGACATAAGAAAATAATATGTATATATTTAGGTTTATTTAAATTAACAGCTTATAGATATATTTATTTACATTATATCCATATTTTTTTAATTATATTACCTGTAATATTTATAACAAATTCCCAATACACACGGAACTATTTTTAGATGGCGGATGGAGGATGACGTTCTAGTGGTACGGTCTTTTCTCATTTCTACTCATGCGTATGTGTAGTATTATTGTTCAGTGTAGGGAATGGTTTGTGGCAGCACCAGGTTCGTCCATTTTCATTTGTGTACACGTTTTGTTGCATTGCATGCTGCTTTGGTGTCCTGGCTTTTACGATATTGATTAAAAGCATAGGGAAGTTTCTAATAATGCTTTAATTTAGCTACTCTTTTATTTACAACTACTGTTTTATAGCTAGGTACAGTGTGTAAATGTTTATAGAAACTCCAAAACATAACCTTATTTTTGTTTCTCTTATTTTTATACGTATTTTTCAGGCTACTTATTTTCCTTTTCTTTGGTCAGTTGTTTTTTATTTAATAAAATGTCTAAAATAACCCTGTCTCGGCGTCATCTACGTAGAAAAATAGCACAAAATATTTAAAATACTTTAAAATCAAATAATTTTTTTTATTCTATTACTTATTTATAATAATTTCCAAGAAAATGATACAAATTTAACTTCGGAGCTTTTAGAAAATATTTCACCTGAAATTGAGTTACATTTTGGTTATAGGAATGAGGGTGAACCAAGCGACTTAACCGACCGAACGATTGGGTGTGCCATGCAAGATTGGCTTAAGTTAGCTAAGGCCCGTCTAGGACACACATCCAAAGTGTTAAGCTAAGATTTTAATTTTCATATTTTTTGTTATTTAAAGAAAAGTTCCGTTTAGTTTGTTATTCAGTATTTTAGTGTTTATTTTTTAGTACTTATTTATTTTTTAGTATTTTATTGTTTTTTATTAATAAAATATTCTTCTGTACATATAGCAAGTGATCAAAAAATTTCCTAAATATTTAGGCCAATTACAACTAAAATAGAAACACGAGTAATGCCTGTTTCTCTGGTATACACACCTATGGAAGAAATCCAAACTGTCATTTAAGAAATATTAACATTTTTCCATGGCCTCTGTTAGAAATTTTGTTTTGATCACTTTATTTAATTTGTGTTTGAAAAACATTTAAAACATTTAAAAATCATACAAATATACAGTGTGTAACTAAATAAGTGTAAAACATTTAAGGGGGGGTGATTCCTCATCGAAAAAAAGATAGGATCTTTTATATCGGGACGGTGGTGTAGCGGTCTATCGCGCTTATATTCATTTATAGGCAAGTTTATGAGTCTGAGACTGCTGGGTTTCGAATCCCAGACCAGACCATGTGGATTTTTAATTAAATTGCATGGTTCGGTTTAGGATTTGATGTGTGGCGTATTAATAGAAATTCAATTTCTGTTGTTATGACATGCAGATTAAAAAAATTCGCCATACATTACCGTCTCGATGATGGTGGGTGAGGTTTTCCGGGTTTTCCTCACCTGTAAGTCAAATGGCACCATCAATCATCTTTAAGTCGCCCCGGAGCGCCACGGCAAATAATAATAATAGCCGACCTTCCCCTACACAAGTCGTTAAGTCGACTTCAGGGGTTGAAATTCACTCGTAAGGGGGTGAATTAGGGAGAGTATTATTATTATTATTATATAAAGAAACTTCATTGGAGCATCCCTTGTTAAGATACAGCCCCTTAAAGGGGGTACATAAAATTTGTTTAACAATTTTTTTCACAAGCACTAAACAAGTTACAATATTGAAATTAACCTGACATTTTCTACTATCAAAAAGACACACAGTCAATAATTTATTTGGTTTACCCCATGGTTGTAAGGGGTGGAAAACGCAACCCCTAAAATTTCGTTCCAACGTAACTTTTTGTCTTATTATTTGTTTACCATTTAAAAATTTATTTCCGATAGTCTGTTTCATTCTAAATAAAAAATGTTTCTTGAATGTTTTGCCCAAAATAAACCAGTTCGCAGCAAAAAATTATTTTACGAACAAGATAGATATCGCCATAAAACGAAAATACCAAACTAATTTATCTAGTAAGCCGCTATTGGCGATACCGACAATTACATTGATCAAGCTGTCAGTTTGTAAATTTTTGAAATTGAAGTTATACTAATTGTGTATTGTTGTTCTGTTCGTAATTTGTTACTTTAATAATTCACTTGTTATTAAAATGGCATACACAAATGAGGAAATGGCTGATATGCATTACGTTTACGGTCTGTCGCAGGGGAATGGGTTAGAAGCTTCTAGAAGATATGCTGAAATGTATCCTCAACGGCAGCATCCTTCACATAGAATATTTGCCCGACTTCATCAACGATTACGAGAATATGGTTCATTCAACAAAAGAACGCACGAATGTGGTCGCCATCGAGAAGTAAGAACACCACAGCTTGAGGAAGCACTACTTCTACTTAATTTTATTGAAGAACAACCTACTACCAGTACTAGAAAGATTGCTTTCCAGCTAAATGTTGATCATATGACGGTATTTCGAATTTTAAAGGAACATCTCTTATACCCTTACCATATGCAACGAGTACAGGCACTATTACCGCGAGACTTTCCGAACCGTCTTGAATTTTGCAATTGGATGCTGGAAATGATTAGAAGAAATCGTGACTTTCTGAAGACGATCGAATTCACAGACGAATGTAGTTTTTATCGGGACAAGATTATTAATTTTCATAATTACCACATATGGGCTGATGAAAACCCTCACGCTATTGTCGAAACTCACCATCAAGAACACTTTTCTCTTAACGTGTGGGCCGGAGTTATTGGTGATTATTTAATTGGGCCTCATTTTCTACCTCCTCGATTAAATGGTGAGGCATACGTTCAATTTTTAAGAGAAGTGCATCCCGTACTGCTGGAGGAAGTTCCTTTGGGCGTCAGAAGGGATATGTTTTTTATGCATGATAGGGCTCCCACCCATTTTAGTCAAGTAGCACGTCAGCATTTAACTGAAACATATGCAAATCAGTGGATAGGTCGAGGAGGACCACATAATTGGCCCGCTCGATCCCCGGATCTCAATCCTCTCGATTTCTCTACTTGGGGCCATTTGCAGCATTTGGTTTATCGTACTCCTGTTCGCGATGTAGATGACTTAAGAAACCGCATCATCGATGCGTGCAGGGTAATTAGAGAGACTCCAGGATTATTTGAGCGAATACGTGGCTCAATGCGCCGACATCTAGACGCATGCGTAATGTCTGAAGGTAGACATATTGAACATTTACTATGATTTCTACATGTTGTATGTTTTGTTATTAATAAATTAGTTTTGATTATTCCCCTTTTTAATCATTTAATGCAGGTAGTTACTATAAAATAACAATAAATCCAGTTCACATTTATGACGATGTATTTCTGTAGTTGTTCGCAAAATAATTTTTTGCTGCTAACTGGTTTATTTTGGGCAAAAAATTCAAGAGACATTTTTTATTTAGAATGAAACAGACTATCGGAAATAAAATTTTAAATGGTACACAATGGTACAAATTTTAGGGTTGCGTTTTCCACCCCTTACAACCATGGGGTAAACCAAATAAATTACTGTCTAAGTGTCTTTTTGGTAGTAGAAAATGACAGGTTAATTTTAATATTGTAACTTGTTTAGTGCTTGTGAAAAAAATTGAACAAATTTAATGTACCCCCTTTAAGGGGCTGTATCTTAACAAGGAATGCTCCAATGAAGTTTCTTTATATGAAAGATCCTATTTTTTTTTTTTTTTTCGATGAGGAATCACACCCTTAAATGTTTTACACTTATTTAGTTACACCCTGAATATAAGATAAATCTAATATAGACGTACAGTAAAACAGGATAATTAAAGGTAGATCAAATAGTAATGTTAGACGTATAAAAAATAAAAAAATATACGTTTATAGGGCGGACATTTTCACGTATATATTGGGTAGCATATCAACGGTATCCATACGTATATTGTAGTACATAAAAAAACGTCTTTTATACCAAAGTGGATTCGTATAAATATACTACAACTATAAATCTAATATAGACGTATAGTAAAAACGTTCAATTATAGGTGGATAAATTCTTAGTAATCGACGTTTATATATGACAAATAATATATGTTTATAAGGCGGACATTTTCACGAATATATTTGGTAGTACATCAACCGTATTCATACGTATGGTAATAGCTAAAAAAATACGTAATTTATACCAAAGTGTGCTGCCTGGGGAACTTATCAGTGTAAGTTAGAGCTGATTGGATATGCTGATACATTATTGATGCCAGAAATTTTCATTAAAATTCCCTATAGAAATAATGTATGTTTTGTAATGATGTTAGTAGTAGTATATAATTAATTGTAATTTGCTAATCTTCATTTTGTTAGTTGCGTGCCTTTTACTTTTTAAATTATTTTGAATCAAAAAATTTTCGTTTTCTTTGAATTTTTTTTAGATATGTTAAAAACATGTTCTGTGTGGAGAATAATAACTTCCAATAATGAAGACATTATTATTATTGAGTCCATATAGATAGATACAGAATGTCTTCAATATAATTATTAAGTTTAATTAATTAAACTAAACCGTCAATGATATGCGAGTAACCTCAAAAATACTACCTTACTTGGCAGTTTTGCATAATATTCAGAGCAGATAATTCTTAAATGAAAAAATTGTATAATGGAGAATGGATTTTTAAATCATTTGGCCATTAATCTATTTACTCCACTTATCTGCGTGGTCTCAAAATATATGATGATAAAAAATGTTTTGCACCCATCTCTCTCATTCAGACTTTTAAACTAATAAAATATTGCTTAACAAAGTTGGGTATTGAACCTATTAAGGAAACTTCATATTAACTTAATCAACTCAACGAAAATAGAACGATGTTACCATTCTTACATTATTCATTAAAATGCATACTGAGTAAAGTTACGCTAACTTCTTAGTTAAAACTTCGCTAATAATTAATTAGTTAACCTTAGTTAACAATATGTTCGGTGTTTGACATTAATGGCGTATAAATATCCTTAGGGGCCGGCTGGGTTTCTCGTGTTGTAAGCGGTATACAAGAAAGAAACCGAAAGGATTGTGTACTTAGTATAACAACGATGCCTGTAGGACACACCACTTCTCGTCCGTTTTATGTACCCAGAGGTTGGATAAAACTAAGAGACTCAACATAATAAATTTCACGCCAAAACCCTTTTGATATATTAAAAAGAAAAGTAGAATAAAATATTAAGTAAATAATAATATTCAAATGGGTATATTCTGTAAAAATTTAGTTAAAATTAACCCTGAGTTATAAAAATAACCAGATGTTATTTTTAATTTTGTATTCCTTATTATTTGGTTATAAATTATAATTTATGTCAGTAATAAAACTAGTAATGATTATGTCAAATATATTCTTTTCTTATTTTTAAAACTGCATTGGGCTTAATTTTAATTCATTTTTAATAGTTGTCATGTCTATTTTAACTGCGATTAGTTATAAAATAGCTAATAACACAAAATTAAACTCGTGGAATAACTATAGAATATAGAGTTGGTTTAAAATTTAAACATTATAATTAAAAATAACCTTTTAACCTGGCGCGGCGGTTAAAATTTACTAAAACTTTACAGAAGTGACCCCTAAGAAAGTTAAAACTAAAGATCGCCACACTCACGAAAACAACGCATATATTGCAATGACAAGAATTTTACAGAATTAAGAGCAGCTAAAGTCTGAATAAAAAATAAGTGCAGTAAAAGTGGGGATATAACGTCACATTCCATAAGCGTACTATGCAAAATAAGTTTTCTGAGGTTTATTATTATAGGATCTACAGGGGTCGGCATAAGTCAGACAACAAATTAGCATAAAAAAAATGCAGCGTCAAAATAAATTTATTTGAAGTAATTACAAAAGGGATTCGAAAAAGGATTAGTTTAAGTGTTCAAATTGATGCCCATCAATGCATTGACAGCAACGTTTCGCAACGGAGAGACAGGTCAGGAGAAGCATGTTAAGGTGTCGAGCAATCGTAAAGGATATGCTCGATGATCTCATCTTCTTGTTCGCACCCTCTGCAGAGTGCGGATTCTGACAGCCCCATGATATGGAGATGCTTCCATACTTGGCAATGACCAGCGAGAATGCCTGTGACCAAGCGCAGATTCTGTCTAGTCATAGTCAAGTATTTGTAAGCTACAGTGTTGTCAGAATAACTTAAGAGCTCTCTGGTAACTCTGCAGTTTCTTGTGTTATCCCATCTTTCCTTGAATTTCACAAGGGAATGTTCTTTAATTAGGTCTGTCACTACCGATTTTGTCAGGCCAATAGAAGGGCCAGGTCCAAAAAGTATTTGATTGGCTGTTTTCTTGGCTAGTGAATCGGCCAGACGGTTACTTTTCGATGTGGCGTGGCCTTTAATCCATCTTAAGTTGACTACATTGTTGATGGATACTTCGGACAAAGCTTTGTGACATTCTAGTTCTAACCCTGAATAAATTCATGGTCTGTTCAGGGTGAGTAGTGCTTGTCTGCTATCTGTATAGATGAGCATGTTCCTTCCAGTGATATTGTTTCTGGTTATTTCTTTTGCTGCTATGAGAATCCCCGTTAGCTGTGTTTGAACTATACTGGCACTATTGCTCACAGACCATTGTATGTTTAGGTTTAAGAGTATATTCCACATCCTAAGCCTTGTTTTATTTTAGAACCGTCGGTGTAGATATGAATCGTACCTGCCACTTCTGGCTCTTCTATTTGTTCTATTATACCTTTATATGGCTTATGGAAGATATATCTCGGTGAGATGGAGTCCATGTTCGCTTGAAGCAGTAGGAGCGTATCGAGCGCCTCCTGCCAAAAGTGACATCTCGCCTCATCAGATCCTACATCAGGTTCTATTACAACAGTGCGGAGGCGTGTCATTGTCGTCAGAGCAACCTCCTTGATGTAAATATCAAGGGGAGTGAGACTAAGAATGACTTTCATCGCTCTGGTCGGTGTTGTTTTCATGGCTCCTGTTATGTTGAGACATGCTGTTCCTTGAATTTGTTCCAGTTTTGTGTTTAGGAGTTCTGGAGGTTTTAATTCAATTTTCATCCTTTTCCTTGTGAAAAGGACCATTTCGGTCTTCTTAGATTATAGGGTCTAGTATAGTAATCGAATTAAATTACGGGTTTTGAGCTTACATTAAATTGTAATTAGATGAAACAAAATGGATTCTATGTATTTTGAGGTGATCTTTTCGAAAAAAGGCAAAACAAAATGTAGCAGTTTTTCGAAAGTGCCGAAATTTTGGATTTTGTCAATTTTTCAATTTTGCGCAGGCGCATGTCGGAAATAAATCAATATTTTTAAAACGCAGTTTACGACATTTGAAAGCTTAGGAAAAATGCTAATTTTTATGTCTCTTGAGAAATTTTGATCCGATGCACCGTTCTCGCGGTATGGACGATTGAAATTTGTTTAGTATTTTGAGGCGACGAAGGTCAAAAAATTGAATTTGTTAAATGTTCAAACACTAAATTCTTTATAACATTGGTAAAAATTAAGATATTTAAAAAAACAAAAATGCGTTTTGAACTTAAGGGATGTGACTAGTGATTCCCAAAAGGGGGCTAGAGAAATCCCAAAATTGGGCATATGGCGGAAGAGCAAAATGCACCGCGGTCCTAATTTCATTGTTTGCCTATAACGTCCAAACTATTTGAATTTTTTTAATGCCACTTACAAAGCTTACTCTTAAATGTAAAATCTTATGTGTGTGTGAATTTCACCGACATCGGACTATAATTGGCTAAGATATCAAACAATTAAATTTTTTTTTTTTTTTCCAAAAAAAAAATAATTTTTTTTTTTCGAAAGTTTGAAGTGGCACAAAAATGCCAAAAATGCACCCAATGGCTCAAAACTTTTTTTTGAGTACTCTATTGTGTCTAGAATACGATTACATTACGGAAAATTCTGCAAATATATTTTATCTATTTTTTTGACCACTGTTCATTGAGTGACGACCAAAAAACACGGTTTTTGAGAAAAGTTGCCTAAAATTGACAATTTTTAGTTTTTTTGTGTATGTTTCTTCTAAGTTGTAGAATTCTCCCGACAAAAGTCCCATTACACGCGCTCCGCGGGATCCAAAACTCGTGTATACACTACATTACTGTAATTTGATTTTTTTGCGATTTCCAGTTTTAAATTTCTTGCATATCTAAATTTATTAGGCTTAAAATTTATTAAATTGTATTTTACTGACTTGTTATAAGACGTGTCTTGAGTTTTGTGCAAAATATAGAATTACCAGATATTAGCGAACAAAAAGCAAGCTTATCACCAAGTTGGAACTTACACTCAGGCTTAGGATTAATTTCCTAACATTTTTAAAGTATACCTTTTTGTGTATTTTTTTCGATGGCGAAGTTAGTTTTTTCAAATATATTTATTTTGTTAGATGTTTTCGGAAAACCCGGAAAAAATCACATAGGAAAAAAATTTAAAAAAAACTACGCCTCTGGTTTCCTGCGAATTCCCGAAAAATTATGTCAGATTTCGCCGCGGGACTTATTTTATTTGAGAGCCAACAAAAAAATACGCAACTTCTCTCATGGGCACATATGTCTAACATTTATAATTTCGCCACAAATTCATTGTAAATTTCATGTCCATGGTTCTGATAAAAAAAACGATAAAACGACTTTTTGGTAAAAGCACTTCTGGCGGCGAGAAATTCGCCATTAAAACTACCTGTGCAATGAATTTCCGAACTATTTTTGCCTCCTCTTTCGAATGGTGCATTTATTTTCACTATCGGAATGATACTTACCCAGATTCTTAGCATTTTTACAATGGAAAATTCCGGAAAACCCAGTTTTTCCTAATTTAAAAAAAATTGAAAAACTGCTACATCTTTTTTTCTTTTTTTCGGAAAGATCACATCAAAATACACAAGGTCCGTTTTGTTTCATCCAATTACAAATTAATGTAAGCTCGAAGGGGCTTTTTTTCGTTATTTAATTGGACTATAGGGTTTATTATTCTAACGGTGGCGTAGGTGTCTAAGGCGCTCGCAATCGTTAACGAAACATTGTTGTGGTAAGAGACACACCATCTTTGAATCCTACAGAAGACCATGTGAATTTATTTGCATGGTTCTCTATATTTGATGAATTCCGTATTAGCAGAAATTTAATTTCTGTTGATATGACTTCCAGATTATTAAAATCGCCATGCGTTACCAATTTGATGCTGATAAGTGGGATTTTACGGGTTTTTTTCACCTGCAAGTCAAATGGCACCATCAATCATCTTTAAGTCGCCCTGGAACGTCACAGCAAATAATAATAGCCGTCCTTTAGGGAGAGTATTAATATATTATTATTAAGTTTTCCATTACTATATCCACTTTCCAAAATAAATTTTCTACTTTTTTAACATGATCAATGAATTTTCTACAATGTTCTGAATTTAAATCTGAAATGTTTTCAAAAACAAATTTTGCACATCAGGTAATTTAAATGTTGTTTGTATTGTTTCGAGAAACATAACCTTTTAATTGTGACTAGATCAGTTCAATGGGAGTTAAGGAGACACTAAAAATTTCAATTCCTTTTTCTCAGGCCATGTCGTCTATAATATATTTTTTGAATTTGTTTTTATGTTGCCTTGCTATTACAAGTAATTCTGCCTTCAAGGATTTAGGACTGATAATATTTTTAAAATGAAGTCATTTTGAATTATCTTCTTTTTTCAATCTTATTGTAGGCAGTGACTTTTTTATTCGACTGTGATAGGATGCTTTATTCAAAACAATAACAGAATCGGCTTGAATTTTTTTACAATGTTCTGAAAACAATTTTCAAACACAGGGCCATCCATTTCTTCATAGTAGTCTTTTATTTTCTTTGACTCGAACATGAATAAAATATCTGGCAAAATACACCAATGCTTCCAATGTGGGTTATTCTTAAACAATTTCCTTTTCATCTTGTTTTTTAGTTTTGATGCCAAATTTTTGTTACTGTATGTCCCTAGGGTTAGAGTATTTCCTATATGGGTACAATTTATTTATATAAAAAAAATAGTAACAAAAATAAATTTTGTATACTTCTGCTAATGGATAAACTATAGCTTCACATTAAATCCAACGCAAGTATGCTTCGGTATAGTTTTTATATACTTTAAATATAATAAAACATTTTCAGGTATCCGATAAAACAGGTAAATGTACGACCTCTGCACATACTACTACTGCTACTACTACGCTGCAAAAGACGTCCCGCAAATGCTCCTTCGTTCCGAGAATGTAGTCGATGTTGTCCCGGGGGTGGCATATAATTAGATGCGCTCAACGTTGGCCGTGTGGAGGTGGCGGCTGCGGCAGACGTACGACATCGTCGACCCTGGTGACTTATGGGCCCGTTCGCATTTCCACAACTCCTAAGGGAGGACCGTTAGCCGCAAGTTTGAGGCCACGTGCTGCCGCAGCACTTCTTACACCCGACACTCCACCAGCGACAATCGAGGCGAGGTGGCTGGTTTAATGCTTTCCGGTTTTGGGGCGTCGTTTACAAGAAAACTTTGGAAATTAGTTGCACTATGGTTGGATTAAAACTGCTTTGTGAACAAACGGATTGGAATAGAGTTATTGGTTTGTCAGATTACGAACATAATTTAACAGAAAAACTCAGAAGGGAATCCAACCTTTCAAATGTGGTCATATTCGATGGGACAAATAAAACTCAAAATCTAGCCAACAGTTATTGTTTAATAAAAAAACGGCGACCAATTTCGGCAATAAAGCCATTTTTATGCCTATAAATAATAATGAAGTTATTCAGTTAGAATACAATATACAAACTAAGATCTTAGACGGTTTCCAATATTACAAGTGATAAAACGGCATTAGTGAATGCAAGTATAATGAACAATTAAAATGATTGAAAATTGTATTATAATATCGAGAAATCGCAAATCGAAATCCGAAAAATCGGTTTATCTGAAAAATAAGTGGCTGAAATAATTTGAAAATTCGGAAATAAATTTCAAAAATTCCCCTACGAATTATTAAGACCATTTCGGAACCCCAAAGATGGCCCGAATTAGCACATAAAACTGCCTGCTAGAAATCTCGACAGTCAATGTCGCGATGGTCTAGAGCAGGGGTCTCCAAACTACGGCCCGCGGGCCAAATCCGCCCGTTGCTGTGATAAGTTGAATAAAAAAAAAAGAATGATAATACCTCTGATTTATTTACGCAGTATTATGTACAGAAAATTTAACTTAAGCATAATAATTGAACTAAATCCCACTAACATTATAAACAAGTGAACAACCCGCGGTTTGACCCTCGCTAGTTATGTTGGGGTAAAGATTATCGTATATGTATATCCATGTTTGAAAGGTATATATCCTGAATCACACATTTGATTTTTATCCTGAAAATCCCTCAGGAACGGAAAAGCTAAATTAACGCGAATGAAACTGCGGGGTGTAAAAAATACTAATGAGATTTATGTAATTGCGATTTTGCACTGACAATAGTTTGTAGTTGTGGGCTAATTTTACTTGTACCAATTATTAAACGAGATTTAAGATGCTCATCGGTTAACTTCGATCTGTAAACATTCTTTGTGTACTTCATTTTGGAGAATGTTTTCTCACACAAGTAAGTAGTACCAAAACCGGAAAACAATCCACGAGCAAATTTATGCCAATTATTACATTGTACCAGTGGAAGGCTCTTATAAAATTCCAACAAATATGAGTTTTAATATTTGTTCTTAATTATATCACTGTACTGTAAATCAATAATTTCCATTTGAATTTCCGGGGCCAGTGTTTCAATGTCAGTATCGAAAGGATTTTGAAAAATCTTAATTTCATTCGCAATGACATTAAAGTCTGAGAAACGAGTATCAAAATTTATCTTTAAAGCACTAAAAGCTTCGATTGCAAAATCGACGGAAAAATCAGTCTCAGTAATGTGGCTAAATATTTCACATGTTTTAAAATGTTTTCCGTAATTGTGATTGAAACAATCTCAAATTCAGTTCATTCATGTTTTGCCAAATTGACATAGAATGCTAACTTCCACAGCCATTTCGATCACTGCTCGAAGTTCAAAAAAGCGCTGAAGGACTTTTCCGCAACTAAGTCATTTTCTTCCATCTCTTCTATAAACTCGTGGAATTCTCGGTGATTCAGCTCAGTGGATCTAATGAAATTAACGACTAATATGACTGGTTTTACATCTTCAGAGATCCAAACACTTTCCGCACAAGGACTGATAATGAATTATACAATGTAAGACTAATGGTTTTGAACCACCATCATTTTCTACAGCCTTTGGTACAAGTGCAACCACTTATTTATTTTTACCACACATGTTTTGCCTCCATCAGTTGTAATAGATTTAAAGTGTTTCCATGGAAGATTCTTTTTATTAATGGCATTTTCAACTCCCTTAAAATATCTTCCCCAGTAGTCGTGCAATGTACTATCAATATCAAGAAGTTCTTCATACACTTCATGGCTTTTATCTACTCCTCGAATAAAAATTAACACCTAAGCAGTATCCGACACATCCATTGATTCATCCAAAGCCAGAGAAAATCACTCAAGATGTCCATTTTTGTCAAACAGTTGAGATATATTTTTCGCGATGTCTTGTATATGAAGACGAGATAAGGAGACGAATCGGCATACTCAAAATACGGTCCCAAAAAACGCATGCTAATTGAGCATCTATAATTAACCGCATAGGCGCTGGTACTGCATACGTTGTTTAAAATACATGGCTTCTTATGGGAATTATACATAATTTTGTGAAAATAATAAAAATAAACTTGTTTACAGCTAAATAAAGCACAGAACATACTGTTGTATTTATTTCTAAATAAGTCTTGCATGTTCTATTTGATAAATTATTTAATTTTATCTATATAAAATACAAATTAGGTATGTATGACCAAATTCGAAAAGGTTTCTTAATTGCTGAAATTTGATAAGTACAATTTTGTCACAATTTTTTTTTGAATTGAACCAATATAATAAAACACAGATTTTTTATTGTTGTAATACAAGTATAAAGGTAGATTTGGGAATGTACATGGTATTACCTCATCCTTTAATTTCAGCTTTCCCCTTTTTATTTTGCTAACAGTACCATCAGTAAAAATAGTCTCATAATATTTGATAATATCTTCTAAAAAGTTTAGAACAGCATCATCTCTAGAAAGTGCTTTATCGGCACTAGGAACGATATACATGCTGCCACTGTTCTAAACGTTTAGTATCCTATAAAAACATTTACAATGACACAATTGGGTTCCAAAAAAAATAACAGTAGCAACTCTTTATCTAAAATTAATTTTCTTTTCTAGTAGTGAAGGCATAATTATTGTTGTTTGTAAGTCAGCATCTATAACAGTAAAATTTTATATTACAGAAACTTATAATAAAATAAACTATACTTCGTAAGATACAAATTGTGACTAGTTTACAATAAATATTATATTTAGACATGCTTACTTTATTTTACTACATTACAAGCTTTAAAAAGACATTGAATTAATTTCTTCTTGTATTTTCTTTAGTTTTACATTTTTATTTTTATCCTGTTTTACAATCTGAAACGATGTAAATCTTGCTTTGATGTTTTTTGTCACTCATGTTACTTGTACCTACTCAGGTACTTTTTTTCACATTATTTTGATTCTTTTTATCAATTTTTTCAAAAATCACTTTATTTTACATTGACTTACATAGAAAATTGACTGCGCTGTCAGTACACATGCCAACTACAGTCAATTTCGCGAACTTTATAAAAAGGACGGAAATTTGAAATTTCACCATTGCCGATTCGCCTCCTTCTCTCTAGTCTTCATAGTCTTGGGAAATAAACTTACCTTTTCGAGGCACATTTCTTCGACTATGACGCATTCTTTGATAATTTTGCTATTGGTAAATGGTTTTCCACGTTTTGCGATTTCAAGAGTCATACGAAAGCTGGTACGAATGGCAGCTTTTGTTCAATATTGACTTTCGTAAACAAAGATTGCTGCGATTTTAATGCGCATTTCAAAGCTTCAAATTTTTCTGTCCACATACTTCCTATGTATTTTAAGTAATTTTGAAAATGTTTCGTTTCATAATGACGTTTAAAGTTATATTCTTTGAGAACGGCTATGGTTTCATTGCAAATCAAACATAACGCCTTATTACTGGACTCAATCACAAAATATTAAGTCCCATTATTCTTTGAATGTTCTGCATTCGCTGACCATTTTTCGTTTTATTTTCATACTAGTAAATCGCACACAAAATCAATAAGTCAACTCAAAATACTGTTACGTAAGGGCGTTGGTCGGTTCGAAGATGTCTTTTAAACGTGGTTACGCACTACTCTATTTCACAACAAACAGTTTCGCTTCCTTCGCCCTAGACAGACTGACTTGCGGTCGCACCGCTAGCCTTTTTGTACTCTAATTACTGCCTTTGTACTCTAATTACTGCCATCTCGAAGTGAGTGGAATACACCAGAACTTTCTCGAACCACTGAGGTTATTCAGGAATGTTTAATTGTTACTACGATTTCGAAAGTACCTAGCGCAATCTGTTAGCGACATAGGGTACTATCACTACCTATTTCCGCGGTCGTAACAATACACAGTAGTAATTCAACTAGCGAATTTAGTAAGCGTATTGTAGCTCAGGGCGCCTACTGGGCGACTAGTCTAGAAATTATAGATAATTGCAGAAAAAATAGAACGGTTTGGGCCCTTGGAATCAGTGTGGCCCTAAGGCTGGAAAGTTTGGAGACCTCTGGTCTGGAGGTAGGGCATTTGTATACAGAACAAAGATGTCTGGATTTGAATCTCAAGCGTTGATTGGAATTTTTTTCAAATCTCCACGCATGTGTTTTCAACTTTGGAGTTCGGGGATGGTCTTAATAATTTGTAGGTGCATTTTTGAGATTAGTTACCAAATTTTCAAATTATTTCAATAAAAATTAATGTCATTTTAGGCTATTAAGACAAAATAACTAATTTTAAAATAATTTATGACTTTTAATAATTTTTAAAATAAAAAAAAACAAAAAGTCAAAATGTTCATTTTATTTTTCCCCGTCCGAGAATCGAACTCCAGTCTTCCGCATGGAAAGCCAGACCGCTGACCACAGGACCACCTATTCTTTTATTTTTGTTACTTTAATATTTGTAATTAAATTGACTTCATATATATTTAAATTAACAAATTATTTATAATTATAGACGAAATAAAAACAGAAATGCTATTATTTCTCGATTCTACACAAGAATAACCCATTTTAATGTATTTTTAATCTCAATAACTAAAAAATATACTATTAGTTTGACAGAATTGTCACTTATTTAAAATGTTAAAAATAATATCAGTCGGTTGATCAAAATTGGTGGATTTCATTTTTTTGCAGTGTTCTTACTACCTAGAATGGATATGAAATATATTTGTTTACTTGAAAGCAATAGCATACTTTTTCGTTTTGTGATCTGTACGTATATAAGCTAATATCCATGTGGGTGTAGAAAAAATAATTTTATATTTATTATCGAACATTTTTTGTTTATCGCGTACTCTTTGACATTCACTGTATATTATATTTCTTTATCTAAAAATAGGGTGTTGACAATCATCAAAGAACATTCTTTCATACATCGTTTAATTCTTGAGTGAAAGTTTCCATTGAATAAATTAATTCACCAAAATATTTTCTTGTTGCGTGAGCAGCGTTAAAGTGTTATGTTGACTTCAACCCATATTTCTACAAGCTGTTTTCTCTCTGATATTTTAGCGTGAAAACAAACTCGAAAATTCCTCCTGTTACTACGAGAAAATATTTACCAAATTCATCACGAAAACCAACCTGTCTGCCTTGAAGATGTTTATACATTCGATGTATTGTTGGTAATTTTGCCTAATCAATTATTTATGAAATTTTAGTTGAAAGTAAGCAAATTTATTTTTGAGATGCACACAGGGTGTTTCAAAAGTTGAGTCATTATTTTTAATGTCTTTATTTGGATAAAAGTAAACCACATTTGACGATCCAAACTGTGAGAAAAAATTAATTACTGTTCTTTTTTTCTTTTTGACTTCTGAAAAATTCAAAAGACGCGTTTTCACGATCTCCCCCCATACACTAAATAACATAAATATGCATAAATTACAAATTCGTTATTGGCTAGCGTGAATTAAAAATTAATAACAAATAAGTACCTAATGCAAATTTTGCAAGAAAATTCTTTTATTGAAAAAGTTTTATGTAAAAGCGATAACTTAATTTTTTAAAAACGTGAGCCATATTCAGAAATAAAGTTTAAACAAAATTAAAATAAACTTTTAAAATCACTACAAAACAGATAAATCCTTAAGTCACTCTTAAAACATCCTGAAGGACTAAAATTATTCAGTTGGTTGATTAAAATTTCTATTGATGACTGGATTTAGTAAAAACCTTGATACTAGGACCAACAGATAAGCTCACGCGCATGCTATCTTATCTGTTTCTCTCTCTTCCTCAGCTGACGTCAACGCGTGACAAATTTTTACCATGTTATTTGAAATTAATGGCTAAATGCATTTTAGTTAATTTTTTCAGTTTAATATGTTTTAATAATGGTGTAAATGCGGTTTTTTAGTTGTTTTGTTCATTTCTGATTGTGCTTTGGTTTAAAGCCGGCTTTATTGCATTTTAAAAATTTAAAATGAGAAAAAACGAGAAGCTTAATAATTATATTCCAGACTGAAACGAAGCTTCATTTTCTTGGTTTACTCTTTTAGGTGAAGGTGGCTTACAAAATCCCACTGAGGAGTTTTTAACGAATTGCAACGAGCTCGATTATAATATTTAACAATTGAAGACTACAACTTCAAAAGGGTCTAAGTGACAAAAGAATATAAAATAGTTATGGGTAAAATAAAAATTGTATACATCATATACGGACATATACAGTCGCCATGTTTATCTTACTACAATAAATGAATTTCTTTGAAAAAGCACTTAGAACCATTTGGATATTTTTAGGGTTGGTGTTATAAACCTTTTTATGCAAAAATGTATATTTTTAAAATTTTGGCACTTAGAACCTTTAATTATGGTCTTTAATTTTAAATGGAAACTCACTGAAAATTTAAAAAAAAACTTTCTTAAAAATTTAAATAAGTAAGCAAAAAATATGGATTTACTTGATGAGGCTAAAAGTCACCTTTTTAGATTTATAATGTATTTTAAAATATTAATTCTTAATAAAAATATCAAAGAAATCTCCTTAATGCGAAAGCACAAAATGTCAAAAATAGTCAAATAAATAGAGAAAACTTTAATTTTAACATCACAATAAGTATATAATAAAAAACCTTTACCCAAGTATATGTTTAAAAATATATAACAGAACTGTTTTCATTATTAAATATTTCAAAATTTCTTTTACTGTGTAAAAACTATTATAAAAATTTAAATTGGTTTATTACAATAGTGATTATAAATTATTTGTTTATAAGTTTTAAACTGTGTATAAATATCTCAGAATGTAAATAAATTAAAAACAAGTTTTTCTCTATTAAATTAATTATATTGTGTACATTGACTTGTTTTTCATAACAAATATTTTAGCAATTTTGAAACAAAAAACAATGAAAAGCTACAGCTTCCCTGTACAGGGTGTCCCATTAGTGCGTAACTGTTCAATATTTCAATTTGTGTTATTGACACGCAAACAAGTTTCAAATAAAAGTTATGGATTTAAGAAATACGTAAAAATACTTTTGGATATACAGGGTGTTGAGTTTTTGTCTGGAAAATAAAAAAATATATATATTTTTTAAATAGAACACCCTGTATTTTATTTCAGTTTTAGAATAGTTTGGTAATAGTATATTTAACCCTAGAATTTTTTTAAAAATATTACATAGTTGTCAAGCAATTAATTTTTTTATGAAATTAGAGAATAAAGCAGACCCCAAATTAAATTATCATAAATTAGGTAGGTTTACTATGATTTGAAAATTGTTTAAAATACAGACCTGTAAGATAGTAAGCTATATAGAATAGTGTTGATAGAACAGTGTCTTGAAACATGTCTAAAATATGGCTTTATTTTAAGTTCAATTTATTCAATTTTATCAAAGCACAAAATTCCTTTTAAATTTACCTATCCAACTATACAAACATGGCCCATCAGTGAGTAATTGATCGATAGCTGTTTTATCGTAAATACAAAAAAAAATTAATAGGAAAGTTGTATGACCATGTTTAATAAAATTCTTAAATATTGAGGGTGGTTCATAAACGAGGGGCTGACCAAACTTATACATTTTTAAAACAAAATACCCTGAATTTAGTTATATATATTTGATTGTTTTTACATCGTCAAACAATTTTAATAGACTTGATTTATTTGCTATTTTGTATATAGGATGTGTCAAAATGCAGGGTAAAAATTTCCTCAAATTTTTAAATGGAATACCCTATATGTTATACCACCAATTAATTAATATAGGGTTTTGCATTTAAAAAATTGAGAAAATCGTAACCTCACTTTTTGATACACCCTATACATATACAACATAGCAAATGTAGTCAATTAAAATTGTTTGATGGCGTGAAAAGGATCAAATATGTGTTGCCGGGTGTTTTGCGTTAAAAAAGTATAGATTTGGTCAGCACCTCGTTTATGAACCACCCTGCTTATTTAAGAATAATTGTTAAATATGGTCATGCAACTTTTATATTAAAAATTTCTTTGTACTTCTAAAAATAAAACAGCTATCTATCAATTACGCACTGATGGGACACCCTGTATATGTGTTATTGGCTAACATATTAGTATCGTTGTATAGGCAACTTAATAAAGAATTTTATGGTAAGATAATATACAGGGTGTTGCATTTGAACAAATTGAGTAAATTTACCTTAAACTTAGCCATATTTAAAACATGTTTCAAAACACTCTGTATAAAATCAATCAGTTATAACACCACTATTCGTTAGCCTAGTATCTTATTATATGTATATTAAACAATTTTTAAATCAATGTAAACCTATCTAAATTATTATAGTTTAATTTCAGTTCTGCATCATTCTCTAATTTAAAAAAAAATTAATTGCTTGGCAAAACTATATTTTTTAAAAACATTCTACGGTTAAATACAGTATTACCAAACTATTCTAAAAATAAAATAAAATACAGGGTATTCTATTTAAAAAATATACATTTTTAATTTCTATGCAAAAATTCAAAATTCTGTATATCCAAAAATATCTTTAAAAAATGTATTTTTCAAATCCATATAATTTTTATTAAAAAGTTGGTTGCGTGTCTACAACACAAATTGAAATATTGAACAATTACGCACTAATGGGATCACCAATACTTTTGTCACGCGATGTCTTAATGCGCAGCTCGATGTAAAATTCGTAACCCAAGTGATAGACGACCGTCAGACCGATTTAGGTGCCCCATTTTCGCATACAAGCCTCGAAGAGGGTTGAAAAGTATATCGATGTTGAGTAGAATAAAAGAAAATTTGCGAGTAGCTTTTGGAGATAACACATGGAAAATTCGATTTTCCTTATCAGAAAAATGTTCCGACCCCAAAATGAACTTATACATTCAAGAAAATATGTTTTTGGACTAGTGACGATGTACGTTTTCATACATTCGATGAGCTTGTGTGAAAAAATCGGGTAAAATCTCGATTTTTCCTTAGAAGATTACGCCCTTATTTCAATCCTTTATCCACATGCTACATTAAATACTTTGGTTTTCCGAAGCCTAGTTCTATTAATTAATCGTATAGTGAAAACGGCTTGCGTGGAAAAATGGGCAACAAATAACCTTCCATTTTTGTTAGGGAATATCGAATTTTCCATGTGTTATCCCCAGGAGCCACTAGTAAATTTCTTTCATTCTACTAAAAATCGATGTAATTTTCAACCCTGTTTGAAGCTTGTATGTGAAAATTGGGGACCTGTCACTATCTGACGGCCTATGAGCTTATCTGTTCGTTGTAGTATCAAGAGTACAAACGTTCAATTCCCCTTTTTATATATATTTTTATAAAATGCCCTGTATGAAAAGCTTTATTTTTATAATAATAATAATAATTACAATAACTATAAGTATAATATTGGAAAAATTTGTTAATTTGCCGAACAGATGAGTGGATAGTAATATAACACCCTATATAACAAGGGTAGTATCAACAAAAGGATGCCAAAGTTGAATGACAAATTAAAAAAATTTTTGATGTGTGTCAGATACAAATTTGAGAAACCTTGTCAGTCAGATTTAATTTCTTCTCTAAAATGTTATATTAAGTAAGCAAATTTCATAGGATTTTGTATATGGTAGTACCAATCACGAGTATATGTCTCATTTTATAAATTTGTGCGGAGCTAAACAGAAATGTGGTTTCAGTACCTTGTGTCAGCAGTAGCAGAGCATCGATTTTCAGTATGCAAATATTAGCATACTCACTGGACTGAAGTTTTCCGACTGTGAGTACTTTTTAATATTTGTGAAAACGGAACGACTGTTTGGAACTGTTACAGAACAAAGTAGTAAAATAATTTCGAAATTTGTATAGATTAATTTAATTTAAATTTGAAAAGTATAGAACTGTAAATACTAGTACGGTATTTTTTCTGTATTTAATTTTTAGATTATTTTTTTCTCATAAGGTGTGAATGTGAGGTATGAAAGGATAGTAGTTATTTTAAATTAGTAGATATAGGTAAGCAATTTTGAAACTGTTTCTAATGTTACATTGTGTTTGACAAATAAAAATATATTTGAAAGATTTGATTTAAAAAAAAATGTCAATTTGTTTACTTAATTATACAGGAAGGTCCTATTTTTCTTTTTAATAGTGAGTTGGCAAAATTAAATATTTCTAAATTTATTTTTTAAATTATTGGTTAACTTACATGAACCAACCCTGGGAGCAAGACAATCCGCTCTAATGACGTAACATAAGGGCTAGTCAAGGCAAATAATAATAATAATAATAATAATAATAATAATAATAATAATAATAATAATAATAATAATAATAATAATAATAATAATAATAATAATAATAATAATAATAATAATAATAATAATAATAATAATAATAATAATAATAATAATAATAATAATAATAATAATAATAATAATAATAATAATAATAATAATAATAATAATAATAATAATAATAATAATAATAATAATAATAATAATAATAATAATAATAATAATAATAATAATAATAATAATAATAATAATAATAATAATAATAATAATAATAATAATAATAATAATAATAATAATAATAATAATAATAATAATAATAATAATAATAATAATAATAATAATAATAATAAAGTAATTGTTAAAGTGTAGTGTTATTTAAAACAAATTATAACATTACAATATATTATAATCTCATGCGATTTTTACAAAGCCGAAAAACAAAACAGATCAATATATAAAAATGAAAATGAGTTTATAAAAAAAAAATAGTTTTATGGAATTCTTTAACCCATTAAAAAAATGATTCTACTTATGAAACACTCTATATATTTTATTAAAATACAGTGGACGTTTTTCAATGTTTATTGATTAATTGAATTTTATTAAATAAACCTATTTGTCTTAACGTTATCAATTTAATTTTTTTATAAAATCACTCTACACTAGAAAAGGAGCTTTGAAAACCACGTTAACCAGCATCCACAGCTATGGTCTTAGTCTCGCTCTCCTTAATATGTAGGTACATCATAATAATATAGTCATTGTATTGCATCAGAGAGGCTGCTCTAATGACAATGACATAACTATATACGGTAGGCTTATTTCCAAACCCTATACGGTGAACGCTACCGGTTGCAATAATAGCCTAGGAAATGGAGATCCATCTAAAACGCTCCATTCCCTATACCGTGATCGCAACCGTTTGCGATAACAGGCTTGAAAATTGATTAGCGTCTCTGGCCGGCAGGTGAACTTGGCTCCCAAAGTAAATATATTTATGGTAATCACACACATTTATGTTATTTGGTTTCTGTTATATGAGACTTTTCGTTTTAATTTGAGCTGTGTCCAGGCCGTTGGAGTCTATGCCGGTCGGCGTAGCCATGTATGGGTTGATATTTTCTGGTGACGGCGAAGCCGCTACCCTACGAGAAGCCGTTGCTTCGTCCTTATAGCATTGCGTTTATGGTTTAGGGAATGGAGGGTTTTAGATGCATCACCATTCCCTAGCCTGTTATTGCAATCAGTTGCGTTCGCGGTATAGGGAATGGAAATATGTATACGGTAGTTGTAGAATTGCATCAACCCTCGGCTTCGCCAACGCAATGGTGGATACTGCACAATCAGCGAAAGCTTTATCTAACTATAAAAGGCATAATTGACGCTGCCATATTCAGATTTGATTTAGACTGCATTCAGAACTCAATAATTCCCGAAATAATTAATATCGGTTAAATTTTTTTTTTATATTTCGAAATAAAAGTTTTTTTAAAAAGTGTTTCGCACGAGTCTAACATTTATTTAGGTTGAAATGGAACAAAGTGAGATCCGGTGAGGCGAGATGTCGTTTTTGGCGAGAGGTTCTCGACACGCTTCCACGGCTTCAAGCGAACTTGGACTCCATCTCACCGAGATACGTTTCGTAAACCCTACAAAGTTATAATAAAAAATACGAGTATAGAAGTGTCAGGAACGATTCATATCTAGTGTATACAATTTACTTAAACTTAAACTTAAACATGCTCATCTATACAGATAGCAGACAAATACTGCTCAACCTGAACAAACCACGAATTAACCTAGCATTAGTATTCGAATGTCATCAAGCATTGTTCGAAATATCCATCAACTTTAGGCATTTTCGGAAACCTACTATAGATAACAAATACAGATCACTGAACTTAGTGCCGACAGTTAACGAACGAGTTGGATTATTGTTCCTGTTTATCTGTCTGTCAATCTTTGAATTTTTCCCCTTATTTGTTAAAGACCCATTTTAATTAAACATACTTGTAGTCTGACTTATAAAGTCGCAATATAGGCATAAAAATTACAATAAAGATTAATCGAATGTAGAAAAAACTTCAAAGCTACTACTGGCAGACACCAAAAAATTGCGTTATCTCTTTATAAAATCCTGCGGTACGCATGCAGATCTATTACTAATCTACTCGTAGAGTGGGTCACAAAATATTGTTTTCGATTACAAAGCTGGATCAGTAATCTACTAGTCTCCGAACACGGATAGGTTTAGAAACCATAGGTAAACGAACAAACGAAAGATTATGATCTTTCGGATCCGAGTAAGTTTCAAAAAACGCCTAATGTGATAACCTTAAGACTGATATAAGGCCACGCCACATCGACGGCATCAATTTGCCGATTCACTAGCCACAAAGGCAGCCAATCAAATAATTTTTGGACCTGGCCCTTCCATTGGACTAACAATATCAGTAGTTGTGATTGGCCAGTTCTGGACGGGAGGTAATGAGAGGTAATTAGTAATTATCATAAGTACCCACCCCACCCTTCGCGCAATTAGCAAGTACCTCCCAATGAGCGTAATTGCATAGTGTGATTGCATAGTGTAATTGCATAGTGTAATTGCATAGTGTAATTGCATAGCGTAATTGCATAGTGTAATTGCATAGTGTAATTGCATAGCGTAATAAGTGTAGTTACTTCATACGCATATAGATATAAGTATTTACTATGTATATCGAGTAGCGTGTAACGAGCATAGTAAGTACCTCTTAGATAGTAATTGCTATGTATATCATGTAGTGTAATGGGTTCAGTTCAAGTACATATGAGTGATTACTATTGTAGCATAAGGGAAATACGTCGGAGCATACCGAAACACATCCTTGACTCTCAACCGTCATAGCTAGAGTGAAGCGCAAGTCTCCAGCAGACACGCACGACATAAACATCGGTGGAAGGGATAGTACCCCATTCTTAACACAATTTGCGAGCGCCTCTCAGACTTGTATATTATGAATAGGGGAGGGGAGCATAAGAGAGGTGGAGATTTTAGAGAGGATATATAGTAGCACCCATATTCAAATGAAATCAGTACAAAACTCGTGAGCTTTAAGCGCGTTGTAAGTTCCATTATCTAATATCGAAATTATCATAAAAATAATAGACATGTATAAGTGTAATTGTGGTTTAAAATTTACAAGGATAGATAATTTACATCGACATCAAAATAAAAGTTGTAAGCTAATATCTAATCGCACCGGTGAATCATCGCGTGGTACGAAAAGATCTACCAATTCCAGCCCTGATGTTTTACCAGTAAAAAAAGCGCGTAATGGGAGATGTGAATCATGTAATGTAGACATCCCTACCAATCAGATGTCATCGCATATGAAGAGCCTTGACCATAAAGAAAAAGCCTGCTCAATTCATGCCGATGGTATATATTTAATTCAGAGTGCGTTTAAGTGCAGAATTGCAAGTTACAGAGTCAAAAGTGATAAAAAACATATAGATTATGTAACATTTTTTTATGCAGTAAAATGTAGAGTATTGGAATTGTTAAAAGTTGTTCTGAGGGTCCATAATGCCATTAAAGTTAATGTAGAGGTCTTCGCTACATATGTATTGCAGAGTCAAGATATTTCTGAAATCAAATCTTTTAATAGCATAAATCGAATACTAGATTTGTCGGCGGATTTGGATGCGACATATGCGGACTTTAAAGATGCGGCGGTATCTCAAACTGTAGACTTTCAACATAAGGATTCAGGTATTGTAGTTTTTATAGTGTATAATAGGGCGTTAACTAATAAATTATTCGTTGTTTCAGGCTGGTCGTTACTGGAAGTACTATTTTTAGAAGTAAATATAAATAAGTACTCTCCATTAGGCGGCTGCTCGCACATAAAGCTACCCAAGTTTATTGAAACCAAGAAGGGCGTAGTTAATGTGCAAAATAATGATGCGTACTGCTTTGCTTGGGCCATCACATCGGCACTATATCCAGCGAGAGAGCATGTTAGCGAAACGTCGTCGTATCCACACTTCGAGACCGTGCTGAATGTTGAGGGTATTGAATTTCCCATGAAGCTTAAAGACATTTCAAAATTTGAAGACCTAAATGATATAAGTGTTAATGTTTTGGAACGTAGTTATGAAAACGGTAAGGCGAAATTTGAAATAGTAGGCCCATTACGATATTCCCGCAGAAGGTTAGGTCATCATATAAATTTACTACTAATAACGGCTGATTCGGGTAATAGTCACTACTGTTGGATTAAAAGTCTTTCTAGATTAGTGTCGAGTCAAATAACTAGAAATGGCCATAAAAATTTTTTTTGTGATGGATGTTTACTTTATTTTCGACCTGAAAGCATCCTATTGCGGCACCAATTGAGCGACTGTAATCATATATATACCAGCACGCCATCAGTAGAGCTAAAAAAAGACAAACGCGGTTATTATGTACCTGAAAATATACTCAAGTTTCAAAATTATGATAAGCAGCTAAGGGTTCCATTTGTAATTTATGCTGATTTTGAATCGATCTTAAAACCTATAGATATTTGCGAACCAGATCCGGAAAAAAAATTTACTATCCCTACATACCGACATGAGCCATATTCTTTTGCATATTTAATTAAATGTTCATTTGATAATTCATTGACGAAATTTGTAACTTTTACTGGTGACAATGCCGGTAGCGATTTCGTGAAACGGCTAGAAGACGATGTTCTAACTATTTATAATACGTATTTAAAAGATGTTGTTCCTATGCACCAATTGTCTAATGATGAAATAGATGATTTTAATACATCGAGTATATGCTCTATTTGTGATGAGGCCTTTCAGGATGGTGATGTTAAAGTAAGAGATCATTGCCATATTACCGGTAAGAAAACCCCTGGCGCCGCACACAGTAATTGTAATTTAAATTATAAAATCCCGCAATTTGTTCCAATATTTTTTCATAATTTGAGTGGGTACGATAGTCATTTATTTATTAAAGAATTGTATGGTGAAGGCGAGAGAGCCGAAGTTATTGCTCAAAATAAAGAAAAATATATTTCATTTACTAAACCGTTGTACACCCATAGCTATGTAGATAGAGACGGTATGATGAGAAAAAATTACATAAAACTTAGATTTTTAGATAGTTACAGATTTTTAGCTGATTCCTTGGTTGGGTTATCAGAAAATTTACCACCAGAATTTTTCGTAGAAACAAGGAAATGTTTTGCAGAAAAAGAAAAATTCGATTTGATGAGGCAGAAAGGGGTGTTTCCATATAATTTCATGGATAATTTAATGAAATTAGATCACCCCAATTTACCTTCAAAAGAGGATTTTTATGACAAGCTAAATGATCGCCATATATCCGATGAGGATTATGCGAGGGCTCAGAAAGTTTGGAATGTATTTAAATGTCAAACTTTGGGATCCTATTCTGATTTATATTTAAAATCAGATGTTTTAATGTTATGCGATATATTTGAAAATTTTAGGGATGTATCACTTAGGGCATATAAACTAGATCCAGCGCAATATTATACATCTCCAGGTTTGTCATGGGATGCGATGTTGCGCTACACCAGGGTAGAGTTGGAATTGCTAACGGATATAGATATGATTAATTTCTTCAAAAATAGTATACGTGGCGGTATCAGCCAATGTGTGGAAAGAAAACATATTGCCAATAATCCATTTTTATCCGAATATAATCCTTTCGAGCCGAAGTCTTCTATACATTATATTGATGCGACAAATCTCTATGGGTATAGCATGAGTCAGCCCCTACCGACAGGAGAATTTGCTTGGTTATCGACTGACGAAATTAATCAGCTCGACGTTATGTCAGTTGATGATCTCGGGGAATATGGTTATGTATTAGAAGTTGATGTAACATATCCACATCACCTCCATGATAAACATGCCGATTTACCATTTTTAGTGGAGAATATAATTCCACCCCATTCAAAAACAGAAATACCCAAACTGATTCCCAATTTGAATCATAAAGACAAATACATATTACACTATAGAAACTTTAAGCAAGCCATAAATAATGGGCTAATTGTAACTAAAATTCATCGAGCTCTCAAATTTAAGCAATCTCGCTGGCTGAAAAAATATATAGATCTCAATACAAATATGAGAAACAGCGCTAAGGACACATCAGAGAAAAATCATTTTAAGCGTATGGTTAATAGCGTGTACGGGAAAACTATGGAAAATGTGGATGACAGATGCGACATTTACCTTAAAACTCACTGGGCTAGTAAGAGAAATTCCCCGGGGGCAAACAACTTAATTGCTAGACCAAATTTTAAGTCTTGTTCCATATTTTCACAACACTTTGTGGCTATACATATGGGTAGAACTAAAATATGTTATAACAAACCGCTGTACGTAGGTTTCACAGTGTTGGAATTGTCAAAAGTAAGGATGTATGATTTTTATTACGGCACATTAAAACAACAATTAGGTGATAAAATTTCCTTACTTTATACAGATACCGATAGTTTTGTGCTTAAAGTTAATTCAATAAATTTTTATGAATTTATGGAAAGAAATATTGAACATTTCGACACATCTAATTATAAATCTGATAATAAATTTAACTTACCAGTAACTAAACCAATATTGGGAAATTTTAAAGATGAGTATCCAAATCAGGCTATCAGTATATTTTTAGGGACAGGCGCCAAGGCCTATTATATTAGATCGGATGAGAAAGAAACCAAACCGCTAAGGGCGTAAAAAAATGCGTAATACAAAACAGCTTAAACATGACGGACTACCAAAAAATTGTAGAAGGTGGGGGTAAGATATTTAGAAAAATGAATACATTCAGGAGTAAGTTACACGATATATATACTGAAATGAAAAACAAAGTTGCATTATCTTACAACGATGAGAAAAGGTTTATAATACCAAATACCGTAAAAACTCTACCGTGGGGTCACAGAGACATTCAGGAATATCGTAATGGGCCTCGAAAAACTATAGCCGAATTACGGTATAACGTAGCCAATATTGTAAATAATAGTAGCGATGAAAATAGATTAGATTTACTGTTAAGGCTATTATTAGAAGAAATGTAAATTGAAAGTTTGTAATATATATGTAACAAAAAAAAAAGTTTATTTTTATAAAATTTCCAACTATCTCCCCCTCCACTCCATACTCATTCCTAACACAATAAATAGTAGGTGCTCATGGTCAGATATTCATTCTGCTTCATCCAGCCCAACTATAAAAGCCGTAAAAATGTCTATCAACATAGCAACCATAATCGCCAGAGAACAAGTCATTATTGACCATGCGACGCTGAATAAAACCTGGGGGAAGTTCCAACCAGAGCAAAATAGCTGCAACAAAGCAACATCGAAGAAAATATATTAGATTAACTGTTAAAACTATTATTAGAATAAATGTAAATTGAAAGTTTGTAATATATTATATATATATATATATATTTTTTCCCCTTTCTACTTTTTTTTTTTCGATGAAAAAGCCTCGTCTATGCTCTCCTCACTCTCTCCCACTCTCCTTGTGTACCATACATACCCAGCGCCCGGGCTCTAAAATTCAGTCTGCCCTAAATAACTACCGACGACAGTCATGGCCGACGTTATTGAAGTAGCAAAATGCGACTCTACAACCGAAATTATAACAGGGGGAGTAGGAGTAGATTCCGATGGCCGATGTGACTCAACTACGGGTCTAAAACCTCGCCGGCCATCGTCACCGTCCAGCCCATGCGACTCCCGCTTCCTAATTCTGAACGAATGGTCGTATGACACCGAGCCGAACACTGAGTCGGATGACTCAATGTCCGACGAATCGGTGTCAGACTCAGACGACAATTCTGACTCGCAATAGGTCGGCGGCCTTTGTCCAAAAATGGCCTTTTTCAGGACCAAAAAAAAAAATTATCCATTTTAGAACCAACAAAAAAACTCCTAACAAATCATTTGCATTTGGTAGTCAATAAAAATGTACTCGACTAAATGCCCCGTAAAGTATTGCCCTAGATTCGCGATGCTCGTTTTTTAAAACATGAGGCCGTGAGAGACTCCCACTATCTCCCCTCCACTTCCCACTCTTTCACCTATCGCTATATATACGGGGACCAGTGGTAAGAAATTCAGTTTATTTTAGCTCGCTGAATAAACTACCTAACTTTCTGTGCTATTTTTCTAGTAAACCGAA
This sequence comes from Psylliodes chrysocephalus, assembly GCA_927349885.1. NCBI lineage: Eukaryota > Metazoa > Arthropoda > Insecta > Coleoptera > Chrysomelidae > Psylliodes > Psylliodes chrysocephalus. Next base: position 5,700,702 of record OV651816.1, on the reverse strand, counting down.
CCAACTCTCACTTAAGATGCCTTCAAATGAAGAAACCACGTCAGCTACCAACAGCATCCTGTCGATAATGGGGGAAGCCGACACTTATAACTTCGATGTGGTGGATTTTGATTTTGACGAGATGCTACTGTTTAACACGGTTCCTTCACCGGTATCTCCGATGGAGTTGTCGCAGTCAGTGGGCGACATCCCGTTACCGGCCCCGTTACCGGCCCCGTTACCGGCTCTGTTACCGGCCCCGTTACCGGCCCCGTTACCGGCCCCGTTACCGACTCCATCACCGGCCCCGGTACTGGCCCCGTTACCGGTATACAACAGTGAGGATGAGTTTCAGGCACCGAAGAAGATTCATGTTCTTAGCAATGTGCTTGTCCCTACATTGCCAGTACCGGTCATGACGAAAAATGCAAAACGTGTCGGCAAAACCAACGATGGGCCCTGTAGGTCGAAACCCACGAGACCAAGAGTGGTTGCGCCGAAAAGTAAGAAGCCGAGGGCTTCGAAGAAGCCGAAGACAACGCCGGCGAAGAAGTTAAAGGCAGTAGTCTCAACAAGTGTGACTCCCACAAGTAGGGCTACACCAATTCCGATGCTGATTGATGACGGCGATATGGCGAAGGATCTTAGCTCCGTCAACATCGCCATAATTAATATGCAGATGCGGTTAAAGACCGATAGAGATCAGATTGAAATCACCGAATCCACATACAAGCAACTGAAGATGGTGGTGGACGATATGGAAAAGGATATTGAGGTAGCCTTAGCGCCACTTCAGTATGAGTCTGAAGAATTGGCAGACGAAGATGCCCACATCAAACTGCGATTAGGTGATTTAAACAGGCAGATGGATGAGATCCTCCACCATCAGGGTGTTGTACATCGAAGGCAGAAGGATGTGGGCATCGAGATTGGTAGGATCAAAGAGTCCCATTCTGAGTATCAATCAAAGAAGAGGGCCGCTGAAATTGTAAAGACGCGCTTTGGTGAAATTACAGGGGCGCGCTCGGAGGGCGGACTATCAAAAGTTAGTAGATAACATATGTTCGTGGCAGGGTACGTAGAGGATTTTTGTTTTGTTTGTGTATTCGTGGTCATAGGCCTACAGGGGAGCTACCACGTTAAAAATAGCAACGCGCCGTGAGTTCTATCTCCTTATATTATAAATAGTTTATGTTGATAGACTAGTTGTAATATATAAGATGGTGTGGAAACGAACTCCCTAATCAGAATCAACAAACAAAAAACTCTAAATAACTAGACCGCCAGTGGGCGAAAAAGTATAATTTTTGCGCTGATTGTAATTGGCCTCCACTCAACATCTATCCACAAACCTTTTAATAAAAGAGTCCATCCAGCCTCAGATATATAGTTGTCCACATTCTGTTTAAAGACCTCGTGCTACTATGCATACATTAAGTGATGGTCGTTCTATTAGTAAACGCCTGACTTGCAAGATTTGTGTCGATAAGGAGGTACAAATGGTTTTTATACCATGCGGACATGCTGTATCTTGTGTTAGTTGCAGTCGATCTGTAGTTAGTTGTATTATCTGCAGAGCACCGATTAATGCTAGAGTAAAATTTTTTCTGACTTCCAACTTTCCGGAACTAGATGCACCCTACTGAGCGTGATGTTATGCAGGGGAGGTGGTAAATTCGAGGGTTGGGAGAGTGGAGGTGGGAATACATAACCATATATAATGAGGTCCCGACCACTTACCAGCATCAGTCACTTCGCTGTAGCTGACCATTAATAATAATAGAAAGCCGAAACAATAATAAATAGCTAAGATGGATAGACAAATTGTTGTTGTTGATGTTGATGCGGTTGAGGAGATCGAGCGTCAGCTCTCCTTGTTGGCGCGTTTTGATGCCAACAAGCCAGGCATTGACGAATTTTGGGACGCCATAGAACGTGATGTAAGTTTTTAACTATTACCTTTTGTTTATAAAATATCTAATCATTATGCTTATAAAATATCTAATCAATATACTTCTTTACAGGCTGCTGATGCCGCTGCTGCAGCTGCCGATGGTGATGGAGAAGGCGTGGCTGGTCTAGCGCAACTTGCCGACGAGGATTTGGGTGCTGTTGGTCCGGCACCACTCGTCGAAGAGGGTGAAGACGCCGTTGGTCCAGCCCCACCCGCCGATGAACCCGCCAGCGACGACGATGATGAGGGCATTGAGGCTGATTGCCCTGGATCACAGACTTCAATAAGAAGGGAGCTGGCTGTATTTCAGGCCAGAGGCGGTAACCACTTCTGCGTTACATCCAGCTCCGTTATTGTGAAGTTGGTTATTCCCGGCATGGAACGGAGCAAACGTCTGTGCAACCCCTGCTTTCTTTATTACGAGCAGATGGAGGTCGAAAGAAATCCAAATGCCAGGTACATACACGAGCATCAGCATTTTGTTGTAGAAGGGGGGGATTTGGAGGATCCGCAAACATGTGATGTATGCGCCCGATATATTTCCCACTTCTGCGACACAAATGTTTGCCCTGTATGCATCAGCGCTTGAAATAAAGGAGTCAGGGGTTGCAATACGGTGGCTTTGTTATGCATCCAATGACCCTTCATATATAGATTTAATTCGTATAATTGTTTATTATTTAAGCTTTCTGTATATATTTAAGTGTAAGTTATTTTATTATTGTATATGTAGTAGTTAATAGGAAAATAAAACTTGTTTTTTTTTTAATCTTTATTTCATTTAATATCCATACTAAACAATATAATTTATATTAATCCAAGAGTTTTCTTGCTGTGGGAATCCCAACCACTTCACCAAGGCTTTGTCCCCTTTCGTCCGAATGACCTTTTCCACTAAATAAACATCTTTCCACTTTGTTTTTAATAATTTCAACTCATAAAATGAGCCTTTAATCGATTGACCATTCATATCTTCTAGAATGTATGTTACGGGGTATGTGCTATTTATTTTTCTTATTATGAATAATTCAGTTGTATAGTTAGCAGTATACCCTTTTTCAAATATGCTTTTATATTTACTTATTCTTACGACATCGCCGACACGATATTTCGGTTTTTTACGCCTTACTTCATTTTTGTTTTGCCTATATTGGTTGAGTTTAGTTGTCGGCAGGACATCTATTGGCTTCATACCTATGATTGAATGCGTGGTGTTATTATACTTATTAATGACACCGTTTATAATATCTATCCAATTGTATTTCCCTCTCATAGCCATTTTTTTATATAATAGGGATTTTATCGTACGAATCACACGTTCTGCCATTGACGCTTTCATTGTACTATAAGTCGAATAGTGATTTATATCATATGTTTTCATTACTTTCCCAAATTCCTTGTTATAATATTCTGTCCCTTGATCCGTTTGTAGATTTTTAGGATGGTGTGCGCAATTTTGGAGTATATCTAAAAAGGCATTTCTAACATGTAAGCCTGTTTTATTTTTTAATGGACTCGCCCACACATATTTCGTATGACAGTCGATGACAATTAGAATATATCTGTAACCATCGTTTTCATCCTTATAACTTTGCATATCAGCCAAATCACTCTGCCACAAGTCGGCATATCCTTTTACAATAGTCCTTCTTCTGGGAAATTTTCGACGGGCGGATCGGTGGATTTCTTCAATTATTTGGTGCTTAGACATTCTTTCCAATTAAAATACAATTTTTTATTCAAACTTTCTGATACTTTCTTCCAGTCCTACTATAATTTTCGATAAAACCGCCGTATTTTGTCCAATACTTCCTTTGACGCTTTCAAGGTCTCGAAGAATTTCCGTATTACACTTAAATGAATTTATCGGTAAGATCAGTTAAACGGTTCTCTAATATTGTAGTAAAATTTTTTATGCCTTTTATTTCACTTTCCAAAATATCAACTTTAGTAATAATTTTTAAAATATTACTTTTTGTAGTGGTAAGTATGTCCTCAAAAAATTCTCTATTGTGCTTCACTATTTGTAACATCGATTGGTATTTAACATTAACATCGCCAATACTATTGCTTGACACAGTTCGATGTTCAAATACTAATTTCTTAAGTTCACTCTGCTGATTTTCGAAATAAATAGTGGCTTCGCGTAATACGTTTTTAATGGATTCCGTTAAAGCTTTTAAAACGTGATCTTTTGCTTGCCTAGTAACATCGTCAACATATCCAACTGTTACAGCGTCGGTCGATTGTTCTGGCTCTCCGAGGTTCACCAACCGTTTGGTTTGCATATCATAATTACCGTCACCTGTTAATTTGAATCCAAGACCCCTTTTTTCTCGAATAATTACGCGTTGATTTTTCTTTTTTCTTCCGAATTTATCTACAATGTTCCTTGAAGACATTCCGTTTACGACTGACCTCTACAGCGCATGTATTTAATATATTATTCGCTCTTCTCTTAATTCTTCAATTATAGATAAAATTTCATTATCGTGCCCAGTATGGCCGGCCTGCTTTGAACTCCATAATAAACGCAATCTAGCCACCAATTCTCTCGGCTTGTTCCAATAAACGTATGTGGGTTTAGAGGTCATTATTTTTTTGTATTTAGGTATTTTTGAAAACCCTCCACCCTTTATCTTTACCGGAGAGAACAATGGTCTAATAATTTTTCTCAATTTATTTACATTTTTGTTACTTAGCCCTTTGGACTCGTCATACTCCTTAAAGGCCGCTCCGGTAAGTTGTAATATTTCCTTATATGTATCCTTAGTCGCATTACTTACTTTCTTAGGGCTTCGATAAAATAGTAGCTCATACAATTCCGGATTGCCGTGGTAGTCAGCAACTCTTCTATCCCCATCCCAAAACAAGATTTTGCCATCAGAAAATTTTACTTCTAAATTCCCAACCATTGTTTTCATGTCTTTGTCCATATATACGCCGTACCGAGTATCATAGCGTTTATTACCTCGTGATATTTCTTCTAAATGCTTATTAATATATTTTTTATCATCATCATCATCATCACCATCACCGCGGTCGGATATTGCACTTTCAAAACTTTCTCCATATTTTCTCGAGTCCGGTGATATTGACGCGAGTTCCCTTTTCATGCCAGATCTTTCTTCTTTAGTGTTAGCGGGGTTTTCTTCTTTAGCGTTAAAGGGGTTAGAGGTTGCGGCTTTTGAAATTGTTTTCAACGGTTTCGTCAGCGTTCATACATTTTTTCTAGAGCTTGCAGAGTTTCAACGCGCCCACTTTTTAAGGCATTAAATTTCTGTCTAACCGAATCGGAGACAGCGGCCAGCTCCGATTTGATGTCGAAATGTTTTTTATTGCTATACATTTTAATCGCTGAAACCACCTGCCGCCTTGGATGCTACTTGAAAAATAACGCGTATTGCATTGTTTATGGGTATATGAAGCTATCGAATCCTTTCTTATATCTACCGGCGCTTATATCTTTATCTTTATCGATCACTAGAAATCCATGCTTTTCACCCCAACATTCCACACATATTTCTTGAAATTTTCTAAAAGACACGTCTGGAGCTACATGGTCTGAATATATGTGACGTAGGTTTAGGTCATCTTGTTTAAACATAATTATTAGATTTGCGTTGTCTCTAATCAATTGTTTAGGAATCTTCGAATACGTTTGAGCCAAATAAAAGCAATCTATATTTCTGTGTCGCCCCATACTAAAATATGATCTAATAACATCTTGTTTTTCACAAATCACATCATCAAATATAAATATGGAATTTGGTTTGGCGTCTACTGGTTGGATTATATCTTCATTATTGTTGAACGTAAAATAACCCAACCCTTTTATTGGAGTCAAAACTTCATGCAAGTACTCATACTTCTTCTGGTATAATGATTTTGAATAAATATATACATTTTCAAATCGTAGCCCATTTGGTTGAATGAGTAGTGATAACATAACATTTGTTTTACCGCAATTTGATGGTCCTATTAGAAGGCCGCGTATTGTATCGGGCAACAATGGGCCGTGTCTAGGAATCTTATTTTCACTAAGCCCATCACCAACTTTTTCATCTAAATTCTCCACACAGATACTATTTTGTGCTTTGACTATGCGCATCGTTTGACTGTCTTTGGCTATATAAACCCTCGCCCACGTAACATTCATTTAAATGCCTAGCGTGAAACGAGTGCGATCTATCACTAAACGTTATTCAAAAAGAAAGTGTGGAAGAGGGTTTGTTAATTCCCTCATAAATAAATTGCCATTTGAACTGCACATACCGGGGTACCAATATTGTGGGCCAGGTACGCGCTTACAAAAACGTTTAGCACGTAACGACCCAGGAATAAATGAATTAGATAAAGCCTGTAAATTACATGATATTGCTTACTCTAAAAGTGCAAACGATTTGAAAGCTAGACATATTGCTGACAAGGACCTTCAAGAATTAGCTTGGACTCGGTTTAAAGCTAGCGACGCGTCAGTTGGTGAAAAAGCAGCTGCCTGGACTATCACAAATATAATGAAAACAAAGCGAAGTTTTGGTATGGGTCATAAATTACGGTCTAGAAAGCGGCGTCGCGGAACAAAAAGCAAAAAACGAATTGCTTTCGGTAGAGGAATTGTCAGTAAGATTAAAGGGGTAATAAAGACATATGGCGGACAGAAAATGGGGGGAAAAACACTCAGGAAGATGGCTGCATCATCTCTCATGGCTGCCCGAAAATATGTTAAAGCAGCCGGGGGAAAGAAAAAAATTATTATTCCCCGTATTATACCGATACCAAAAACAGGTGGATTTTTACCATTAATACCTATTTTTGCTGGATTATCTGCATTGGGGAGCTTGGCAGGAGCGGCATCCGGAATCGTCAAAGCAGTGAACATCGCTAAAACAAATAGTCAACAATTAACAGAAGCTAATCGACACAATAGAACCATGGAAGCCATCTCTCTAGGAAAAAACGGTAAAGGATTATACTTAAAGCCCTATCGAAAGGGGTTGGGCCTTTACATGAAACCATATCGGCCAAAAAACTCGTAAGTTCACTACCTCGAAGACCTCTCAGTAATTTAGACATACAATCTTTTGCCAAAAGATTCAAGATTCCCTACTTTCGAGGTGTGTATATGAGAGATAGTTTACCAAACTGTGGGCCACTAAGAAACGAATCAGCCATTGTCAATTTGGATAGCAGTAGTGGGCCAGGAACACATTGGGTCGCTTACAAGAAAAGAGATGCGTCATTAATATATTTCGATAGTTATGGTGATTTACCCCCACCTTCAGATTTAATTAGTTATCTGTATAAAGGGCGTTGGTCGGTATCTGAAGTTCACTATAATTATAAACGCTACCAGAAGTTTGATACTGTCCTATGTGGACATTTGTGTTTGCAATTTCTTCTCTCTGAAGAATGAATACCCACGATGAAGAACAACCTAAGGATTTTTCTAAAAATGAATCTATTGACGTAAATGATGGTCCGACGGTATTTTTGAAACGCGGGTCAATTGACGTAAGCGATGATCCAACACCAAAACACATAATTTGTTGTTTTTGTAAAATTCGAGAACTGAAAATTGCCACTAAAAAGCGAGTTTATAATTTATGTAATCGAAAATAGATTTCGAAGTCAGTGTGACATACTTCTTAGCCATGTCAAGAACATTTCATTTGTCGTCCATAGCGTCAAGTATTCTCAGCAATGATTTTTTTCCGCCCATCGAATTGGATGTTAATAAACAGTATGGTCTTGGATTAATAGCATTTTATGCCTACCATTCTATCAAAAATATCACCTCAAAAAATAATATCATCTGTTTAGAGGTGGTAGACCCAGAAAAGTTTTGGGCAGATGTGGTGCAGCGAGAGAAGAGTTGGGCCGAGGAAGGCAGTGCACCGAAAAAAATTAATGTACGTGTGGCACCCGGCGCTTATGAGATTGACGAAATTAATAAGTTCGTCCAAAAAGCTATATATGACTATCTATATCCGGATACCAAAACTATTTTAAATCAAGGAGAACTTGATGATATGTTTAAATTGTCGGCGAACAACAACACTCTAAAATGTGAAATTTCATCTAAATTTATAATCAACTTTGATTGTGACAACAGTATAGCTAGCCTCTTAGGATTCAGTAATTCGAAGTGCCCGCCAAGGCCTCAAGCTTATGTCTCTACAAGGCCGATCAATATTATGAACCTCCACCTTGTTCAATTGGATTGTAATATTATTTCTGGTTCCTATATAAATGGGAAAGAAGCCCACACCCTTTTTTCATTTGACATAGACGTTGAGCCAGGATACAAACTGACGAAGGAACCTCATAACATTATTTATCTACCAGTCATACCTGCCGGTCGGCAATACCTAGACAACATTACTATCCGAGTTGTAGACGATAACGGTGAGTTGATTGACTTTGGAGAGGAAACTATCAATATCACACTCGAATTAAAAGAGATAAACTAATATGGGATTCTGCTTCAAACCACGATATTCAACTAGCGCCCATTTAAATAATCATATAAATAGAATCGAAGGGAAAAACATGAACATTCGCCGAGTAACTGTAAAGCGAAGAAGACTTCTGTTGTCTAATAAAGATTATAAATTTCTTCAATCTATTGGATTCCATATAAGATATTAAATAATGGCTGTTTATGTAAGAAATGAGATGTTGGACGTATTTGAAAAGCCGATCGTCGATAACTCAATCAAAAGATGCGATGAATATATCCACCCGCCTACGGGATCGCCAAATTACAAACATTCTGATACAATCACCTTTACGATCAATAATATGGACCTGAATCTCTTAATTTGCGATAGTTACATCAATATAGTTGGAACATTTAAGCCAAAAGAGGCTAATAAAAAGTGCTATTTGGCCAACAATGCTCTTCCTGGCCTATTTGAAGAAATTAGATATGAAATGGGTGGACAAAAGATTGCTGAATGTCGAAAACCTATTATAACGACAGCAATAAAAAATATGGTGTCATATGGTGAAAAACATGCAAAATTATTAGAAACATCTGGTTGGGGCCTCAGCGAAGAGAATCAAGTTTTGGTTGATTCAACGAGTAATACATTTACAGGTAGAATCTTATTAAAACATCTATTTGGTTTTGCTGAATCTTACAAAAAAGGGATAATAGGTGTTAAGCATGAGATGACTGTAATAATTGCTCGAGCATTCGAAAATTGCTATATAGGAGAAGTCGATGCGGACATAACTATCACTAAAATGGATTGGATAGTCAAACATATTACTCCCGAAAATGATGCAGATGTTCTCATGTATAAAAAAATTAATGACAAACATTTGCAATCCATTAAAATACCGCATCATAAATGGGATCTTTATGAATTACCTACTCTAAGGCAAACTTCTCACGACATATGGGCGATTAAAACCACTACATCCATGGAACGACCTAGATATGTAATTATTGGATTTCAAAATACTTCTTTTACTGAGAACAGGAAAGAAGATGTGACGGCGTTTACGGCTGCTGATATAAGCAATATCAGATTATATCTAAATTCTGAAGTTTACCCATTAGAGCGTTGGAATTTAGATGTTGGGAAAAAGTTGGATACTCCCGCTTATTATGCTTATGAAGATTTTCAGCGAAGTTACTACAAAAAGGAAAATCCCCAACCGATGTTAGGCCTGAATGGCTTTAGAGCGAACCTCCTATTCGTAATTGATTGCAGTATGTATCCAAAACCAATCAAATCTTCAACTGTGGATGTCAAGGTTGAATTCGAAACACGTAAAATGCAATTTCCCGCCAACACTAAAGCGTATGCGCTTATTATTCATGAAGCTCTTATAAGTTATAATGCACTAGATGGCACTGTACACACCGAATATATGCCATTGTAATTCATATACTCTAATTTACTGTATCCAAACCTATGCCTGTGTTCACTTTTAACAAAAATAAAAAGATGTAACCTTTTTTAAATAAAAAACATTTAAACTATGTATATTGTATTATTTATATTTTAATTGCACATATAGATATAAGATATAAGAAAACCGAGTGCAACATAATTTATTTTATACTGGATGTATACAGAATAGACCAAATTTATAATACAAACAGTTATACAATAATAGAAAATAATAGGTGAATGTTTAAAATTCAGAAATATAAAATGTCAGGCGCTCAAAAAATGGGGTCAAAAATACTTCTATCTATATAATATAAAATATTAACTACTGGAGCGCTGGCAATAATAGTATATTATTAAACGAGCAATTTATGGTAGCCATTATTCACGCAAGTCACCCGAGTGAATAATGGCTATAAATTGCGAGACTAATACTATACTTTGTCCACGACCATTATGGTTTCTTTATTAAATAAAAGTGAAGTGTAGAATAGAAAGTTTTTATTAAACATAGGTAACTAACTGTTGTTTTTTCGATTTTTCGATTTTTATTTCGATTTTTTTTTCGATTTTTCATTTTTTTTTTTCGATTTTTTTTTTCGATTTTTTTTTTTCGATTTTTCATTTTTTTTTTTTTTTCGATTTTTTTTTTTTTTTGATTTTTCGTTTTTTTTTTTAGATTTTTCGATTTTTTTCGATTTTTCGATTTTTTCGATTTTTTTCGATTTTTTTCGATTTTTTTCGATTTTTTTCGATTTTTTTCGATTTTTTTCGATTTTTTTTGATTTTTCGATTTTTTTTCTATTTTTTTCGATTTTTCGATTTTTTTTTATTTTTCGATTTTTTTTTCGATTTTTCGATTTTTTCGATTTTTTTTTTCAATTTTTGGATTTTTCGATTTTTTGATTTTTTGATTTTTCGATTTTTCACTTTTTCGATTTTTCGATCTAGAAAATATCGTTATGAAAAGTATCGCCCATCTTTAGTTATTTACCGGAATTTGCCAGAATTACAAAAGCGTGAATTATCATAATTCACTCCGTGATATATGAGTACCATATGCTTTTAGTTAGGAGGTAGAATATTGATTTATTATTAAGTAGTCGTGGACAAAATATCTATTTAGGTGCAATATTATTTCTCGTTATTTTATTAATTATAAAAAACTCAATAAGCCGTGCATCTGGTATATTTTCTAAATTAAATTCCATCTTTTATATTAATAAATGTAATTATATAATATAATTATACAGACGTACATTATTGTTAGATGCAATTCACACAAAAAGACGTGGTTTTCAATCACGAAAATTTTAAACTGTTTGTTATGTCCTTAATGTTATTTTATTTTAACTGACTGCTCCAGACGATGGATACTCAACTTTGGTTGAGAAAAGCAAGGAAATTTTATTATAAATTCTAATACGGCCAGGAAATTTTATCCTCTTTTTAATCATTCAGTTAATAAGAGTTAATAAAAAAGTACTTACCATTTACATTGAATTTTTTTGCTATTTTGTTCACTTCTGTTGCAATAATCCGATCGTTTATAATCGTATAAAGTTTCATACTGTTGAACTTCTTCGCGGAACTTTATATTAAACTGAAAATCGTCACGCCTTTTTGACTAAAATCGAAAAACAACACTAAATATGCGGGACTCCGAGCTACCCGCCGAGCGAGAACCATATACCCACAGGTAGGGCAATACCGATTCAAATGGTTCGGACACCGCTTACAGGCTGGCGGTAGGGATGGTGATAATCGGACAATCGGACAATGGTTCGGGGTTCTTTATAACCAGCTTTCGATAAACATTAAGTGGCCTCCTTCGTGGGTGCGGGGCTAAGCGAAAAGCTAGCATTGTGCTCACGATGAAATCAGCGGGTTCGTTCCTCCGCTGTGAGGCCATTTTTTTTTTTTTTTTTTTTTATTTTACAATTTTTATAAAATATATAATAAATATATGGGCTATTTATCAATGAGTGGAAATTGATAAAAAAATAAATACATTTTAGAAATAATGTAATATATTACTATACATACTTTCAATCACTTTAAAAAATATAATATAATCTTTTTAACAAAAAAACATTAATGCCTAATTAGTAGTCAAATTTTAGAATTTAATAGATCACCGCCAACTATAATTCCATCATAGAAAAATTATTATTTTAATATTAGCCATGGTCTAGCATTCGATTTATAAAATATATATGTTACGCCCAATTTACAACACTGCCCGTAACATATACATGTTTGCGTTGCATACGGGTGTAATGGGGGTGGCCTAATAGGTAGTAGCGTTATTTACTTTATACATAATAACCTAACCTTTTAATGGGTGTGGCCTAATAAGTAGTAGAAGTATTTACTGAATACATTTTAACATGTAACAACCTTTTTTTAAATAAAAAAAACATTAAAACTATGTATATTGTTTTATTTATATTATAATTACACATATAGATATATTATAAAAGTAATCCTTAATCATTTTCATCGTCTGACTGTGGCTCTCTATCCAAACCATGTTTACTCCTAATTTGCGGGGTGATGTATGGTAAGACCTCGTTCAAGAAACGCTTCAAACTTAAGGTAACCATCTTCTCACAGAATGTATCCAAGTCCAGCTCACATGCATTATATTCACAGCAAAGACTGCTACCTTTACTGTATTTCTCATACCATTCATCCTGTAATGCTACGGCTTCCGGGAACGGCCATATGTCGGCATCGTAGTTGATGGAGTGTAAAGCATCCATCGCTAGTGCATCCAGTTCCCTCCCAAGTCTGCTTATCGATGATTCTAAGTCGATAGCTTTAGGCCAGTGCTCTTCGGAATACATCATCCACATATCGAAATAATCTGAAACAATATGTGACCGATATTAAAGGAACAAAAATGGGTCAAGTTATACTTACAATAAATTTATAGAAATTCCTAATGAAATAATGTGTATACTATATGTAATTAAAAGTAAAAAAATATTTACAATGACTCTACCACAGATGAATGAATTGATTGCTGACTAACTAAATCGAACCTTATATGAGATCTAGTAGTTGAGCCATAACACGGTATTTCCCCTAAATAGACTAATGCATATTGGCCCGCAGTAGCATTAATCATAGCAATGATTTCAGGTGGCATTATTTCAAAAATGCGCCTTGGCAGCCAACACTGGAAAAGCTCAAGTGTAAGCCGATCAATTAAATGAATGAGTAAACATTTACCATACCTAGTATCTTTGACAAATATCGTCTTAATAATATAAAGTTGACCTACAACTAATGACTTTAGTTCCCGCTGATCCAATATTGTGGACCATTCGCCAACTAACTTATTTAGTGTATCTATCTGAGATTGAGCCATGGTAGAATACAAACAAATATTTGTTTACCTGTAAAACACACACAATACTACAATCGGTTATTATTTAGGATTTCTTAACACTGTTAAAGTTCACGATTTTAAGTTGATTTCAAACTGATTTTATTTGGAAAGAAGCGCTACTATATATCCTCTAAAAATCCCCACCTCTACTATGATCCCCTACCCTATTCATAATATACAAGTCCGAGAGGCACTTGCTAATTGTGTGAAGAATGGGGAACTATCCCTTCCACCGATGTTTACGTCGTGCTTGTCTGCTGGAGACTCGCGCTAGTCGCGCTTCACTCTAGCTCTGACGGTTGAGAGTCGAGGATGTTGGGTATGCTCCGACGTATTTCCCCTATGCTACAATAATAGTAATCACTCATACGTACTTGAACTAAACCCATTACACTACATGATATACATAGCAATTACTATCTAAGAGGTACTTACTATGATCGTTACACGCTACTCGATATACGTAGTAAATACTTATATCTATATGCGTATGAAGTAACTACACTTATTACACTATGCAATTACGCTATGCAATTACACTATGCAATTACACTATGCAATTACGCTATGCAATTACACTATGCAATTACACTATGCAATTACGCTCATTGGGAGGTACTTGCTAATTGCGCGAAGGGTGGGGGTGGGTACTTATGATAATTACTAATTACCTCTCATTACCTCCCGTCCAGAACTGGCCAATCACAACTACTAATATCGATCGTTATAACACTACATATTTTTGACTATGATTAGACAGAAGTTGCGCCTGATCACAAGTATTCTGATTCGTCATTTCCAAATTTTGAAGCACGGGACTGTCAGACTCCGTATTCTACAGGAGGTGCGAACAAAAAGATCATCTACTGATGCCCGACGCTTGCATCTAGTGGGGTTTTTTTTTCATCCGCCATTTTACACCGGCACTATGACGGTAGAGTCAAGATCTCTTGAATATAAATGGGATAAATGGGACTGTTTTGACATACACCGACATGTCGATGCCGTGTCGTTGCCAATTACATGTAGGTGAGAAATTGTCGCTCCAGTAAGGCCGATCCTTTTTTAATTATTTTTAATGTACACTAGGCGAACATTTTTGATGAACAACTTGTGTATCGTCTTGGTATAAGCGCTGCTGTGATGATATATCGTGCTGGTGTTGATAACGGTAGATGTAAACCATTAGTAAACTTCTGTTCGACGAGTACTCGCTAACACCGGCTAAGAGAGACACATATAGGCGACGCTGCCAACTACGTTAAACCTATAGGCTGGCTGACGAGAAAAGAAAGGGATATTAGTTCAAAATAATGTACAATGGACCTAGCGAAGCCAAAGTGCTGCGGGGACAACCTTCTCTCCCTACCGCACAGATACCGAGATACATAGAACAGGACAATGCGATAATAGGCTAGTAAGCAGGTGAAAAATTTATAATTAATTCTTTTTTGGTAATATAAAGTTTCGAATGTACAAAATTAGCCGATTGTGCATCTCGATACAAGGTCGGCAACATTGTCAAATATGGCAAAAAAATGAAATTAATATATTGCTGGACGGTTACAAGTGTAACTGCAAATTCTAAGTTAGGCAGGCTGTTCATTTTGAAATAGTCCAAGACGTCGGCAAAAAGACGAAATTTGCAGTAATAAAAATGTTCAAAATATTTATTAATGCTAGTTTCGTCAGTTTGCCGACATCGTGAGCTGTTGCAAAATAAACAGCGTGTCTAACTTATGAATACGGTTATTAGCAATCAATATTTGCATATGTTACAATTTGGCCGAATAATTTCTAAATAAATAAAAAACAAAATCCTATAAATTGTTAAAATTGTATGCCATCTTCGGAAAGAATTGTAAATTTTCACAGGCATATAAGGCGACATTAGCTATACTGTGATTTTGCATATGTTAATACTTTGGTTGCCCAATGAGATCAAATAATGTTAATTACCAGCAATTAATTACTTAAGTGGGCCTAAGTGGCTGCAAATTCAGCTTCTGATCTTAAATTTTGAAATGAAAATGATATCAAATATGCAGCTATGTTACATTTTTGACCGTCCAGCAATTCATTAATTTTGTTTTTTGCAATTTTTGACAATGATGTCGACCCTGTATGAGTGGCATGATCGGCAAGTTTCGTTTCAGTCGGTGCTTTATCTTACCATGAAGTTTAAAAAATGTTAGAACTAATGTTAAATATTTTGTCTTTTATGTATCTACTTACTGACGTATAACAAAAACATACGAACATCCTTATAAATTAAAAAGTGTAGCAATTTTCTAAGGTAAAAGAAATTATTGTTTATGTTCACTTCTTTTGGAAGTACTAAGATATATAAATGACTATACCACTCATTGAAATATGAACCAATGAAAACGCTCGATTTTCCATAGTTATCATGTATTACAACGGTTATTTACTTATTATGACGCAGATCGAATATTCGAACCCTTGTATAATCGAATATACAAGAGTTCGAATATTCACTTATGTCAAAACTCGAGGGATAGGTAACTGTGATCTCCATTTCAAAATTTGACAGTTGTCAATTTTGATCATGGCTCGGTTTAGCAATATTTCTACGGAATTAATTGATAAAATTATTGAAAATAGTAAACCAACCAACACGGTAAAAACCGAATCATTCGTTTCGCGACAATTTGAAAAGTTTTGTGATGACCGCAGTTATCAGTTAACTGAAAATACTTCTAATGAAGAACTTTGCAACATTCTTAAAGATTGGGCAATCAACATGAGAAAAGCCGACGGCACCGACTACAAGGAAGGTGTAGTGAAAACTATTTGGAATCTTACTGCCAAAAGAGTGCAGCAGAAATACTTCAAAGAGTTTAATCGCACCATCGATCCATTTAAAGATATTGTTTTTCGCACTGCGGTACCGCGAAAAACGCCAAACGCAAACAACTTCAAGCTATTCCGTCAAAAAGAAAGAGTAGCTCTATTGCATTAAATATTGAAGATATTGAGAAAATTCTAAATGCATTAGATGAAAATACACCCTCCGGACTCCAGCGTAAATTTTATCATATTGCAGCCATAGAACTAGCCTGGCGTGGTGGTGAGGCTGTGTCAGCTCTTTTAGACTATTTTGTGGAAGAAACAGACAACTACGGCAAGAAAACAGGACGTATTGAATATAATACTGTTTTTTCCAAAACTGCCCAAGGAGGAAATCAACGAACTACTGATAGTAAATGGTTAACTCCGAATACACAAAACCCCACTCATTGTCCTGTTAGATTGTACAATAAAATGATGAGCAAACGGACCAAAAATATAAAAACCAGACGTCTATTTCTTACTGTAAATAAAGACTGGGACAAATATCCGACTAGTTGCTGGTATAAAAATTGTCCACTTGGAGTAAACGAAATTAATAAATGGACAAAACTGTCTGCAGAAGCTATAGGAATCGATACAAAAAAGGTAAAAATAACCAATCATTCTAACAGATCGACCGCAATAAGTGGATTATCAAAAGCAGGCACTAGTGTCCAAGAAATTATTAAAATTACGGGTCATACTTCAGAGCATTCAATACAACCATACCTGCAGTTAAATGAGGACCATCATAAGAACATTATATCAAATTTAAGAAATGAGACAACTACAACATCCTCCACTCTTTGCTCTACAAGTGCCGTGGCTCCAATGTCAAATAATGTTTTTAATAATTGTACGTTCAATATAAGTAATAAATAAATTTAAATAAAACAAATTACCTATGTACTTTTTATTTTCATTTCATGAACTTTTTTGTAGGTAAATAGAACTTGAAATAACTTGAAATTTAGTAGATTGCTGTCTACCTACTATATATATATATATATAAATAGAAATGTTATATAAATTATCCAGGTGGTCTAGCGATAGAGTTCTCGCTCTGCAATCGCAAGGTCCAGGGTTCGATTCCCCTAGGAAACTTTTTTTTTTCTTTTTTTCTTTATTTTTCTTTTTTTTTTTCATTATTTTTATTTTTTTTTTAATAATAATTTCGTGCTATAGTCTATCTGTATACAACTCGACAACTGAAAATTTCCGAAACTCGACGTATTGCCTAACAAAACACCACTCAGGCAATACGTCTCGTATAATCGAAAATTTTCAGTCGTCTAGTTGTATAATGTATGATTATTTCCCTCGCCTATCAAGTTTGACATTTTAACCAATCACATCGCAATTTACGTTATCATTGCAACCAATCAGCAACAAATACACCGACTATTTTCACTATCTCATATCGACTATCATGCATAGTGCTTATTAGTCATACTTGATTATAGGTGTAATATTTAATAACGGCTACTGTCAAATATTATTTGTCAGAGTACAAGAAAATATCTCATGGAACGTTTCAAAATGAACCGAATAATAAAAGTTATTAACCGACTTCAAAAAAGGAGGAGGTTATCAATTCGTCGCGATTTGTTTTTTATGTATGTTCAGCGATAATTCTTTAACACGGTGTCCGATTTTAATTATTCTTTTTTTGTTAAAAAGGGGCTACTTCAGGGGTGGTCCCATATAAATTTGGTCAAAATCAAATAATTGGGTTCATGAGAAAATCCTCAAACTCTTCATTTTTTATGTATGTTTAGCGATAATGCTTTACCACCTTGTCCGATTTATATGATTCTGTTTTGTTAGTAAGGGGGTACCTCAGGGGTGATCCCATATAAATTTGGTTAAGATGTGGTGATGGCATCTGCACGTTTTTAAGTCGGTTTTTTAAATTTTTAATTTCTAATACTTGTAATTACACATATAGATTATTTTAAAAAGTAATTTTATTGTGTATTTATTTAAAGCTACGTCTAGGCCTCTAGAAATAATCTTATTAAATATAAGTCGACTTTAATAAATTATCGCCTATTTCTATTGTTACTAAATATTTCGTGTATTTTGGAATTTGTCTCGACATAATTTTATCATTAATAATCAAAGAATAGAGTTTTTGAGCTATAACTCAATTATTCAGATTATTAAGTACGCAATTATATCCCGACAAATTGATATCAACAACACTCAAAATTTATATCCAATAAAAATATTTGACTATTTATCAAGGTCTCGTTATACTACCCTTGATTATTTAATGAAGGAGTTGGTGCCTGCATTTACAGTCCTGAGCTAATTCATATTAGAACATTGTGAGAGTGCGAATGAATATCGTTAGTTTTTATAATGGGGCGCGAGACTGGTTCAGGTCCAAAATGCGGAAATCCAAAATAATCACACTAAAAACGGTATAATTAAACTATTTATATAAATAAAAATTTCCTAGGTTTATTCGGTCGTTTTTATTTTAGCACAGCACTACATATGTTTCGGAAACATTTTTTCCAACTTCGGATGGTCAATATTTAATAAAACTTGGGGACGATTACAAACACTTTAATTTTTTTTTTTAATAACAACCCCATCTTTTTTGGTTCAGCTGAAACCTAGAAAATTTTTATTTATATAAAATTCTGCTACAGTCAGGAAATTATCCTTATCTAAACTATTTATATTTGGATTTCATCTAAATTCTAGTAGTAAAATTTGCAAGCAACCATATCCACCATAAAAGTGTTTTTAATTAACATCGAATCAAGAAAGTAAAACATTTTATAGAGATGTGCTTTTAAAGAATCATCAAAGAGCACTAATTAAGAATAATTTTTAAATTAACAAGACGTAGCCTGTATGTATTCGCAAAAGGAAAATAAGATTAAAGAGAATAATTGTCGCAATTATGAAATATGTAGGCTCGAAAACATCATTTACTTAAATCCGAATGACCAATTTAGCAAAAGATTTTATCTCAAACTATTAATTAAAGTGTCATTATGTTATTAAAACTATAGATGGCTAGAAGAGATAAAAACATTACAAACTTTATTGAAGAAAAATTATCTTTTTGTAACCCCCGTGTAGTCCATAAAGTCGAGGACGATAGTTTACTAATATTAGTTTGAACTTCTGTTGTAAGACTCAATTTATTAATAAATCATGAATAGCTATTTGTGTATTAAGAGCGAAAAGGGCTACTTCGTCGCTTAAAATAAAAAGTTTCCGCGTGACGCGCTGCGGAGAGTGCGGCATTTTATCGTAAGCGGCAAATAGCTTTCCGCTCGAATTACACACAAGATTTTTTTAAGATCACACAATATTAAAAGTATATAGTTTTATTTTGCCGAATTCAAATCTTAGTACGTTAAGGTAGTTCACTCGTAAAACGGCTTTTCTTAAGAATTCAATAAAATTGAAATATAAGGTCAATGAAAGTGTCTGTTACGTAGCTAAAAAAAATTAATTTTTTTGACCGTCTATGAAACGAGATATTAACAAACAAAATGTGCATAATTAACACTCTTGGAGCCTGTCATGTACACAAGCAATACATTTATTTCAAGATATCTCGAAGAAAACGGTTCTTACCATATTTTTTAAAAACTAATGTAATGTAAATCAAGAAGTTATAAAATTTTCTAAAGAAACGTTGAATTTTTTGACCGTCTCGGTAAACGTCGACGCGTAGTTGCGTAAAATGATTACAACTAGGCTACATTCTAATCGCTACACTTGACGCCTGGTATTCCTGATAACAAAATAACATTCGATCAGTTAAGAGGTTGTTATAACTTCGCGACGTGTTCTTGAAAAACTAATTCGTCCACTGTATTTGAGAACTGGAATCAGCGGTTCTGTTTGAACCAAAACAAACCCTTAAAATTAGTATGAGGAAGTCACAAATTTCTATAGCACACCATTCATATATTTGCGACGTTGCCGGATGGATTATATTTGAAATTATAACATATTCATATATATATAAGCTTACAAGTGTTTTGTACAGTCTCTTACAAAAATAAAATTGTTTAGCATTGATAATCTCGAGCTTATGGTATTCACCATTATGCGATATTTTTATGTACGACTGTCGCGAGTGAACTACCTTAATTTGACAGACACGGCTAACTTGACTAGCAAACGAAAAGTATGTTTTGAGTATATTGTGTTGCCTGCTTACTCTAGGATTCATTTTATGATACGCATAAAAAATATTTGTTAGTAAGAACATCTTAAAATTAATTAACAAGATCATCGGTTAGAATACTCAAATCGCAAATTAATGGCTCAAACAACAAGACATGTTAAATATAAGTGTTAAAAACAGGGTAATTTATTTTTAATATTTTAATTATCATTTAAATATTAAGGAAAATTAGTTTGAGTATTAAATCTTCAACTAAAAGATTCAGATTTGTCTACATTTTCTTTTAAAATACTGATTAGCTTTATAATAACAACCTTTCTAATAAAAATAGGCGTGTTCAAAAGGTAACTTTCCGCCTATATGCAGCAATAATGTCAAACTATGACAATTCATGGAAAACGTCAACTTTCCAGTTAGATTTGAATGTGCAAAAGCCTACTTTGGATAGTGATCGTAGAAAAAAATTTTTTTATCTGCAAGAGGATCAAAATATGTATATTATGCTATGGATTACCATATAATCAATACCGCAATATACACTTTATTAAGTGGCGCTACTAGATTCGGAGTACATGGCCATTTTCAGGCCTACAATACAAATAACATGAATTATAATGAAAATATATAGTGAAGGTAGAAATAAAAATTAAATTAAATAAAGTAAACTTTAAGGCGGGTTCAGATCTGAGCACGTACGCTAGGATGGGCCGAAAAAATTGTAACCCAACTATTTTATACTATAAGAGCGCCCTTTAATCTACACTCTTTTTAACATCCCACTCCCGCCCTTACATAAATTTAGTATCTACTTTTTAAACATTATATCTTCTGAACGTCAAATCACCTAAAACTTTAATCTATTTAAATAGGTAGAAACAAAACAAGACCTGCTAATTATTAGAATTCGCAAATTGAAGTGGTCGATGAAAGATTTAACGTTTTCGGGGTTGGTTATAAATACGCTATTTCTTAGATTCGGGCGGTATTATGTGCCTAATCATAGTACAACGAACATCTGTGTAACTTTGTATTCAATTAAGAAGTGAAGCGTTGTAATAAACAAAAATAAGTGATTTAAATAATTATAGTTTAACTAGGAGTAAAGTGGAATGTTCTATATTTGAGAACCCAACCGATTTGAACCCTCGTATGTTGCCGACAATTGAACAAATACTACGACGTTATTTATTAATGCGCTATAAACTAAAATATCAAAAATATAGTAGAAAAGAACCAAGTTTTTTTAGAAGATTGCAATGAACCTAAAACTATTTCAAAAGACAGACTTGTGCAGTTAATACGGAAGTAATATGAAAAATATAAGAATTTAATAAGATATGCCAGAAACAAGCAAAACAACAGCTATGACGAAAAGGTAAATATATTTAAAATAGAGTGTCATAAATAATTACTTGACATAGCTGCTTTTAAATTTTCTGAGTGCAAGTGTGAAAAGATTTGGAAAGTACCTACTAAGTAACAAAATTTTCTTTGTGATCAAAGATCGGTCAGAAAAACGAGCATAGGATCGTAAATTAACAATGAAAATAAGGTCGAATAAACAAAGGCAATCCAGAGAAATCGAAAGACTAAACAAATATGAATCAAAATCTAGCAATTTATTAAGACCCAGCTGTTCCTCTAAAACTACTTAAACAAAGTTACCTACGTTAGGTCTTTTATGCGATAAATATGGTATATATGATCGATCAGCTGCTGCGATTGCTAGGAATGATTACCACAGAAGATCCGTCAAAAATAGTTGACAAAAATAAAGTGAGATAAAAGCGAAAGAAATCTAGAAATACCGCAAGGAAGGAGTTTGAAAGAGATAACAGAAGAATAAAAAGTCTATATTTTGATGGAAGAAGAGACAAAACTTTACTGCAAGAGAAGAAAAACGGTAGAATATACAAGAAAACTGTTGTCGGAGAACACATATCGCTTATCGAGGAACCTGAATCTATCTATATTGGCCACGTAACTCCAACTAGAAGGACGGCAAAGACAATTGGAAAAGCAATATTGGGCTTTTTTGCTAAAACCAATTTGGAACTAGATGATTTGGCGGCTGTGGGTTGCGATGGTAATGCTGTTAACACCGGTAATAAAAATGGTGTTATAAGGTATATTGAGACTAAATTTAAATGTCCCGTACAATGGTATATTTGCTAACTACACGACAATGACATTTATTCCAACATTTTGATTGCAGTACAGTGGAAACTCGTCAATATTCTAGTGAAATCGGGAATGACCGAATTCACAATTAAAGTATATGCCCCAATGTGGTTTGATAGTAAACTAAATTTCAGTTCCACTAATGGTAGTTTGCATATATTTAAAACGATTAAACTGTCATGGTATTTAAGAGATGATTTAAAAAGTATTGTGGATACGGTAATCCGAAGAAACGTGTATTGTATACACCCCGAAAACATTTATTTGTGTATGTATGCTAACAGATACCCGTAAATGGGTCCGGGAACTATATCTACGAATAATCTTAAAAGTTAGAGAAACCAGTCAGTTTAAAATTCAGTAAATGTTTTTTTTATTACTGTTTTTATTTGAACTTGATTTGTAAGCTTTTATGTTTATTTGTTAGCTTTTTATGTTTGATTTCTTAGGTACTTCTTACCATTTTTTAAATAAATGTGTTGTTTAGTTTTAATCGTGTAGTATGTATTTTATTGGTTGTTCAATTAACTTTTACCTCATCTTTTAAAGACAAAATGATTAAACATTGATTAAAAGGGAAAGTAGAGGGCTGAAGATGTTATTTAAAAGTTTTAAAAATAAAAAGTGTGAATACAAGCACTAAAATGTAACTTTCAGTAGGTAGTGTACGTCAAAATTTCAAACTTTAACTTTTCGCCCCTAAAGGGGGCGCGGGCGGTAGAGGGCTGAAAATGTTTATTTTTGATACGTATTGTAAACTTAATTTTTATAATTTTTTAAAATATGCCTATTTTGGCACAGCATAAAGTACACCTATGAGGTAAGCTGAGGCCGAGCCAAATGCCTCTTGCAGTGGCTGACGAATTTTAAAAACCTAACGAACAAGTTGCTAGATGGATAAAAAGACTGCAATAATACAACTTTGAGTGCATCAAAGGTGCCATCTCCATAGCAACGTAGACATTTTTTCCAGGCGACCCTGTTTAGAACGATAATATCGGTACTGTAAAAGGCTCGAAATACGAGAGGAGCCGGTTGAAGGAGTTAGTTTTCAGGCGACCACTATCAAGTCAGAGGATGACGAAGACGGAATCACCCTTGGAAGCCTAAGAAAGTCTTAAAAAAAGACAATGACTTGAATATTGTCCGAGAGTGGCTCACAAATAAAGTCAGACCTACATGGGAAGAGATAGCCAAATATAGTGGAATTATTAAAAAGGGTATTTGTAGATTTGAGAAAGAACCTGAACGTGGTTTGGCTAGAACCAGCACTTCAAATTTCCGTTTAGGAATCTCGACAATCAACGTCGTAGATAGTCTAACGTGAAAGTCTAGGTTCGACTCCCAGCGATGATAGTTTTTTTTACTTAAATCTACAAGTATTTGTTTTCACCTTTGGAGTCTGGGGATGCCCAGGCAGCACACATTAGTATAACTAACGTATTTTATACGTAATACTCGTTCAATTTTGGTATTGGTTGATTCCGTATACGTTTACAGTTTGCGATTATTATACATACCGTGTTTTAAATAATATATTATACGTTTTTTATATTGTAAATTTTTCTACGTTTAAATATAGTTAACAATATACGACTATTTTTAGTTTGCGATGAACTATTTATATACAGTGAGCCTAAATATACGTTTAGGTTTATTTAAATTAAAGTCGTATACATTTACATTATATTACAATATGTTTTCTTCGTTTATAATTCCCCTATTTTTAGATGGCGGATGGAGGATGATGTACTAGTGGTACGGTCTTTTCTCATTTCTACTCATGCGTATGTGTAGTATTATTGTTCAGTGTAGGGAATAGTTTGTGGCAGCACCAGGTTCGTCCATTTTCATTTGTGTATACGTTTTTTTGCATTGCATGCTGCTTTGGCGTCCTGGCTTTTACGATATTGATTAAAAGCATAGATAAGTTTCTATTAATGTTTTAATTTAGCTACTTCTTTATTAATTGTTACATTTTACAACAACTACTGTTTTATAGGTACGTACAGTGTGTTAAATGGTTATAGAAACTTCAAAACATAACCTTACTTTTGTTTTTTTATTTTTTATACGTATTTTTTAGGTTACCTAGTTATTCCAAGCATACTTATTTTCCTTGTTTTTTGTCAGTTGTTTTTTATTTAATAAAATGTCTAAAATAACCCTGTCTTTGCGTCATCTACGTAGAAAAATAGCGCAAAATGTTCAAGATGCTTTAAAGTCAAATCATTTTTTTTTTGTTTCCAATGAAGAAATCATACAAATATATCTAATATAGACGTATAGTAAAACAGGATAATTTCCAAGAAAATAATACAAATTTAACTTCGGAGCTTTTAGAAAATATTTCACCTGAAATTGAGTTACATTTTGGTTATAGGAATGGGGGTGAATCAAGCAACTTAACCGACCGAACGATTAGGTGTGCCATGCAAGATTAGCTTAAGTTAGCTTAGGCCCGTCTAGGACACAACACATCCAAAGTGTTAAGCTAAGATTTTTATTTTCATACATATTTTTTGTTAGTTAAAGAAAAGTTTCGTTTAGTTTGTTATTCAGTATTTTAGTGTTTATTTTTTTTTTATTTAAATATTGTTCCGTACATATAAAAAGTGATCAAAAATGTTTTCTAAATATTTAGGCCAATTACAACCAAAATAGAAACACGAGTAATGCCTATTTCTGATGTATACACACCTGCTATGGATAAAATCCAAACTATCATTTAAGAAATATTAACATTTTTCCATGGCTTCTTTTAGAAATTTTGTTTTGATCTTTATTTAATTTGTGTTTGAAATACATTTAAAACAATATCAGGTAGACGCATTTTACACATTAATAAAACTCATACAAATATATCTAATACAGACGTATAGTAAAACAGGATAATTAATGGTAGATAAAGTAGTAATGTTAGATGTATAAAAAATAAAAATATACGTTTATAGGGCGGACATTTTCACCTATATATTGGGTAGCATATCAACAGTATCCATACGTATATTGTAGTACATAAAAAAACGTATTTTATACCAAAGTGAATTCGTATAAATATACTACAACTATAAATCTAATATAGACGTATAGTAAAAACGTTTAATAATAGGTGGATACATTCTTAGTAATCGACGTTTATAAGGCGGACATTTTCACGAATATATTTGGTAGTACATCAACCGTATTTATACGTATGGCAGTACCTAAAAAAATACGTAATTTATACCAAAGTGTGCTGCCTGGGTGGTCATAATAATTCGTAGGGATATTTTTAAAATTTGTTTCCGAATTTTCAGAATATTTCAGACAAATAATAGTATATGGTTAGTAGCAGAGAGTAGAGAGTTATCGAATCATTCAAATAGAGGCGGCTTTCAATAACAGCTCGTGTAATAATAGATCCTTTAATAAGAGATCCTGTAACTAAAAGGTGGTTTTTACTGTTTAAACTTTCTTATATTTTCTATAATTTGGCAGTCACATTATATATTTATAATAACATGCAGTAGATATACATACAGATAAATGGCAGGTGCTTGATAGACAATAAATATAACAGAATGACAGAAAAAGTGCAGAATAAAAGAACTCTCAATAAAAGTCAGTTCTCCTTTATTTAAATAGAATGAGGGACAATAAGGGACAATAAGGAACAATAAGGGACAACCGTAAAAAATGTAGTGAATGCATATGTGTACATGATCAAAATAAGACATACTAGGAGATTATTAGTATAAAAAAGGAGCAGAAATGGACGATAAAGGAACAAATAAAACAGTTTGGCAAATAAATTTTGGGCGAGTCGTGGCATGAAGGGAATTGAGTTTGAGCTTGGTCAACGACAAGAAGAAACATTCATGTGGCCGACAGAAATATGGCCATTATATGAATAATTTCAATAAATAGTAACTTAATATTAATATTTATTATTTACATTTAGTATTTAGGGGCCAAAACCCACCTCATACCGTATATGAATACATGACAACAAAACGTATAAAATAAGTTTTTCCATTCAGAATGTTTAATTTCACATTTCTATAAACTGAAATGACGTCTAAATACGGAATTACATTTGTGTTAATTGCCACTTTTCGGTTGTTCTAGAATGCACCATATACTTTTTCAAAGTTTCTCTATTTTCATAACTTCCAGTCACTTTTCCAGCACGTCAAAATAGTTTTACCTGCATAAAACTTTTCTAATTAGTTTACAATTTAGACTCACTAGAATACCTATAATAAGCGGTCTTAAGTAATTATTAATTTGTAATTTCCGGTGTAGGTAAATACACAAGCGTAGTAAAAATAATTTGCGATGAGGGAGAAATTATTTTGTGCGTTTTAAGCTATTTGAGTAATAAATAATAAAAAATAAAAACAGAAATCATTGATGAAGTATTTTCAGGTTTGTCTTTAACTGTTTTACAACATTATTATAATACACAGGAATTTGAATTTATCTTGCATAATACACCGTTTCCGAATAAATCTAAAAATTTAAATTTTAATTTGGATTTTAATTAAGCCAATTATAATACCATTCAATCTGAAATAGATTCTGTCAATTGGAATGATAAATTATGCAAGTTGGATACCGAGAGCAGTGTTAATGAATTTTATTGTACAATAAACAAAATAATCGGTAAAAATGTTCATAATATGCCTAAATATACATTAAAATTTCCCCTGTGGTTTAATATAAATACTATTAAGGCCATTAAGTAAAAGAACAAAAGTCACAAAAAATGGAAATAATATATTAACCCGCTTGATTATCTCCTAAGAGGTCGTGCCAAATATTTAATTTACCTTGATTATAAAAATTATATAGATAATGTTGAGACCTCTATCTTGTCCGAACCAAAACAATTCTGGCAGTTTGTAAAATCCAAGAAGGGCAAATCAAATAGCATAAACCATTTTTGGTGGCACGAAAATATGCAACACCTTTTCTTCCTATTTTAATTCAGTCTTTAATCCCCCCAATGCTAACTCGAACTGCGTAAGGACCAGTCAATGTAATTACAATTACATCTCAAACTATTATATACCTATTTTTACCATTACAGATAAAATTAATGCTCTTCCTAAACAATCTGCTGGCGTAGATAACTTAGCAACAAGTTTCCTAAAAAAATGTGCTGACGAAATATCCAAGCCACTATATATTTTATTTAATAAATCATTACAAGAGGGTAGTTTTCCTCGCGTTTGGAAATCAGCTATAATCGTTCTTATCTTGAAATCCGGTAATAAACTTTTCGTGGAAAATTATCGTCCTATCTCTAAGTTGTGTATCATAGCTAAACTTTTTGAATCAATCATATGTGAGTACCTATACGTCGCACACTGGGGCAACAAGCCCTCAAATTTGGCAATAAATAAAAAAATTAAATAGCATATACACTCTACCTCATATTTTTTTCTGATATAGGTATTACTGTCCACTACATAATTAAACGAACAAGTGCGATCTTCTGTCTCACGCGTTTCATCGCCACCTTCAATCGAAGTTACTTATCTGAGGCGAGTATATATTCATTCGTTATTTCGTAGTTTTTAACTTGTTTTTGTGCTGTGTTTAAGCTGTATTTTGATTTTTTTTCAAATTTTCGCCATGGAGCCTTTAAGTTCAGCTATGTATTATTATTTTAATAAAAAGTTGTAGAAAAATAAACGTAATCTTATAATATTGGGGTTAAGTAAAATGAAGGTTAAACGTTAAAATTTTAAAATATTCTTAAATACATGAAGGCTATTTATTGTGTTCCAAAGCAGTCCAAGCTTTAAATTTCGACTTTTCATAATGAATATTGTTTGTACTTTTCGAAATCGTTTAGTTTCTGTGTACTTATTTGCACTTTTCTTCACTATTTGGGTTTTTTCAAAGTAAATAAATATATGGCGGGACGATCGTCAAAAACGAATTCTGTTTTTTTAATATATTTCGTTTATTAATAAATAGATTTTATTGTCCTTAGGCTCATTTTATTCGCTCCGTGCGAAGTCATGGAAAGGGAAGCAAAAGCGATACTAGCGCTAGCTGCAGATAATTCGTGCATTTTAGAGCGATATTTTGTAATTTTGGCAAATCAAATACACGTATACATTTTACTTTTTTTCCAAAAAAGTAGGTAAAAACAACACAATAAGCAACCGGAGTTGCTGTGTTGAAAATTGTACAAATACTAGCAAAAAAAACAGTGAAACTTATATAAAAAATTTCACTAGCAAAGTGGAAATTAAATCAAAGAAATAAATGGATAGGTGTACAATAAGAAGTAAAATTACCTTTATTTTTGTAATAATAACAGTAATGCTGCAAATACTAGACATCAGAAACTTGAAAGGTTTTAAATAAACAATAAATTACCATTTTACGATGTTCTTTAATATCCCTTTATTCTTAAATGTTCATTCAGCAAGGACTAGATTTCAAGATTTCTGCCTTTGATTATATGTGGCTGGAATTCAATTTTGTGACTTACTGATGGGAAACCAGTTTTAATCATTCATTCTGTTTTCTTTCGAACAAAAATGAAAATATAAATAACGATCCTTTTTTATATATTTTTACTTCACGCTATTATTTAAAGGTATTTTTTTATTTTGACAGAATAAGCTAATTCTTCAATGACAACTTATTAGACTTAGGCAACTTCTCATACATTTTCCAGTAAATCCTATTGCCTGCCTATATTTTATTATTGATTTTTATTGATTATACATAATTTTCTTTAATTTAAGAGGGAAGAATATATAATAACAATAAATTAATGTTGTACTAGTTTTACAAATCCATATACTTTTATTAAAACTAACATATATACTTTTTATTTACGAATTCTATTAAAAATTGTATTTGCCAGTATAGACAGAAATAGTCCTTTAATGCCAAAACAAATTGGCGCTGCTGTCGCGCACGGAGCGAATAGGCAACTAAATATGCTCTCAGACAGACATAACAAAATGCCAGAAATGTAAAATTTAAGATGGCCGACCTAATTGAAGAAAGAAACGAGCCTAAAAGTAACCCATTTTAAGCTCGTTTTGTGTAATAATTATAAATTAAATATAAAATCTAATAACAAAAGTTAAATATCTAACCTATTTTCTTTATTTTAAGACCTCTCCGAGCCCGATTGCTCCATTCAATCGTAAGATATAGACAATGAAAGTTGTCTGGTTTTTATGTTTTCATAGAAGCTTATAATAACACATTATTATGCTTTGCAACGCTGCTATTTTAGTTTTTGACCGATTTGGACTCAATGGGTCTGATTTGGTAGGTATGTAAATATACTTTCCGACCATTAAATTAAAATGGCGTAAATTTTAAATTCCAGGATGGCGAACCTAATTTAAATATGAGTTGATTTAGAGCTAGTTTATTTTTAGTAGATCTGGGAGCATAGTTAGTTATCTATAACATGAGCCTAAGAACAGTAAAATCGGTTTATTATTTAAAAAATTAAAATAAAAACAAAATACAGTTTTTTATAGCCCATCTGATATAAATAAAACATAACAGTGTTTCGCACATAACAATTTATTTTTTATTTTATTTCAGGAACGAGGTTGAACACTATGTTTTTATCGAGAAAGAAACTTCTTAATATCATGAGAAGTTTTGGAAAGAATTAAATTAATAGAATTTGCTCACAACACCGCTAGATACTTTGTTGAAAAGTACCCACGGTCAATATGCCTCCGACATTGCACAAATACTTTATACATGGGCCTGAAAGAATATCTTCTGCTTTGTTGCTTTGTTGCCTATTAACAGAGAAAACTAATGAGGACGTCTTTAATTCGTTTTTACTTAGTTTCGACCTTGTAATCACGAGCAAACGAAATCTGGACTCGTCCAGCTTCATAGCCATGGTATATTCATGACCGTGGAGACGATGAAGAAAATGTCTTATCACATTCTAAAGAGGATGAAATTTAATTAGAATTAGAATTATCATAGCTTTTCTAAATTAAATTTTTATAATATTACATTTTTATTATCTGTATCTTTAACGTGTGGAGGGTGGATTACCCAAACGGCTCTTGGGCCTCAATGGGCCCATGATATTTTTATTATATTATATGTTAGTATTACAAAAAAAATACATAGAGGGATTATAAAGTTTGCTAAAAAAAAAAAAAAGAAACATATTAAGAATAGAATATGCATTTTTATTATATTATATTCTTACTAACCTTCTATTTTGTTTTTTTTTAGCAAACAAACACGTTATAAGCCCTCTATGTATTTTCATTTGTAATACTAACACCTCTACA
The DNA here is from genome assembly GCA_927349885.1 of Psylliodes chrysocephalus. Classification (NCBI taxonomy): domain Eukaryota; kingdom Metazoa; phylum Arthropoda; class Insecta; order Coleoptera; family Chrysomelidae; genus Psylliodes; species Psylliodes chrysocephalus. The sequence continues at coordinate 5,669,975 of OV651816.1, read as the reverse complement.
AAGCAATATTTAACTTACAAATTCATAAGGAGAGTCTGTGATTTATTGCCAACTTTGTTGGCTTGTTGCCCCAATGTGCGTCGATTTTAAAAATATCATTAACTGTGAACAACGCGGTTTCATGAAAAAACGTTCTGTAGAAAGTAATCTATTCATATACTTTCAATATTTGCTGGACACTATGAATAATGGATATCAAGTGGATGCTGTGTATACTGACTTCAGCAAAGCATTCGACAAAATCGATCACAATATTCTTATTTGTAAACTTGCCGAAGCCAGGATTCACGGCTGTCTGCTTAAATGGATATCCTCTTATATCAGTAACAGAACTCAAGCGTGTACACCTCCTTGTTCACAGACATTACCTCCGAATTTTAGAAAACCGACTTCAAAATCGTGCAGATGCCATCACCACATCTTGACCAAATTTATATGGGACCAGCCCTGAGGTACCCCCTTTCTAACAAAAAAGAATCATTGAAATCGGACAACGTGTTAAAGAATTATCGCTGAACATACATATAAAAAAATATTCCGACGAATTGAGAACCTCCTCCTTTTTTGAAGTCGGTTAAAAATATATCTGATGAGGGTTCTATAAAAATTTATATTATTGAAGGGTGAGTTGTCCTACGGTACTTAGGCTTCACTAGACCTATTGTGTATCCTTATAAATTACAAGGCCCCTCTTAGTTCGTCAGCGAGCCTACAAATTTAATGTAGTTGACAACGACGCAGAGAAGTGTTTATATCGGCCGGTGTTAGCCAATGATCGCTGAACACAAATCTTTTGATAATTGAGAGCCTTGGGCAAGGGTAGAGGGTGCTCTCATCTTCTTGTTTGCATTTACTGCAGAGTGCTGATTCTGACAGTCCCATGCTATGGATGTGCTTCTGTGCTTGGCAATGTCTATGGTCAGGCACATATTCTGTCTAGTTATAGTCAAGTATTTGTTTGCTATTATGTTGTTGGGATAACTTTAAAGCACCCTGATTACTCTGCAGCTTCTTGTTGTTTCTTAAGTTTCCTTGAATTTCACAAGAGAATGTTAATTAAACAGGTTTGCCACTACCGGTGAATAAGTCCAATTAAAGGGCCAGGTCCAAAAAGTATTTGGTTGTCTGCCTTCTTGCCTAGTGAATCAGCAAAATGGTTACGTTTTGATGTGTTGACCTCTGATCCATCTTAAATTGACCACATTATTGATAGATGATGATACTTCGGCCTAAGCTATGTGATATTCTAGTACTAACCCTGACTAAATAATTAATGGTCTTTCCAGGGTGAGTAGTGCTTGTCTGCTATCTCTTTGTTTGATACTGTTTCTTTTAACTTTTTTTGATGCTATGAGTATCCCGTGAGCTCTATTTGAACTGCACTGAAATTATTACTCAGAGTACATTTTGTATTTAGGTTTAACGATGGGTACTGTCACATCCTAAGCCTATTTTTCTTTTTGAATCGTCGGTGAAGACATGAATTTAAGCCTTATAACTTTATATGGCTTATGAAAGATATACGAGTATCTCGGTGAGATGTAATCCATGTTGGTTTGAACAAATGGAAGCGTATCGAGGGCCTCCCGTCAAAAGCGACGTCTCGACAGATCCTACATCAGGTTCTAATCCAATCGTGCGAAGTCGTGTCATTGTCATCAAAGCAAGCTGTTTGATTAAAATATCAAGAGGAGTGAGATTGAGAATGACTTCTACAGCTCCGGTTGATAGGTACATACAATCGGTTGTTCGAGGAATGGCACAAATATAGTATACAGGGTGATTCCAATGTTAATACTTCTTTTTTAAATGTGTATTCATTAACATAAAGCATTTAAAAAAAATCACAAGGATTTAGGTCTGGTAGCCATGCAACTGGTCCATTTCAACGGATACACTTATTCTGAAATGTAATATTTAAAAACTATCGTACTTTCCGACTAATGATAGGCCCAGATTTATATTTTTAATAAGCAACTTTTTTTGTTTGTGGCCACCGAGCTAAATCATTGAATTTTTCGTTTTTTTTATATTTATATTTCACTTTTTTTTGAAAAGGTTATTTATTTGAAAATGAAATTTACTTGAATAGTTATGTATTTAAAAAGTTATGTATATAAAGAAGAAATCTATTTGAAAAGTTATTTATTTGAAAAAGTTATTTATTTGAACAATTTATTAATTTGAAAAAGTTATTGATTTCAAAAAGTTAAGTTAAGCCTGAAACGGTGCTTGGCCCGAATTGGCACATCAAACTGCAATCTAGGAATCTCGACAGTCATTGCCGTGATGGTATAGAGGTAGGGAATTTGTGTACAAAACAAAAATATCTGGGTTCGAAACCCACAACTACAGGCTTTTTTTCAAATCTCCAAGTATTTGTCTTTACCTTTTTGATTCGTGGATGGCCTTAATAATTCGTAGAGGGATTTTTGAGATTTTTTTACGAATTTTCAAATTATTTTTACAACTAATTTTAGATATTTGTAACCTTTCGGATTTCTTTTTGCGATTTACGATATATTCAATTCACAATTTCATACTCAGGTTTACTTCGCTTAACGTACATTGAAAACTTAACTCACCCAGACGAAGATATGAGCTTAGTATGCATCAATGCATTTCTCATATACACCGATGCTGTATAGAGGTATTTGAAGATTTGAGAACGAACCTGAAGGCGCTTGGCCCAAATTAACACATCATACTGTTGTCTTTGTGTACAGAACAAAGATGTCTGGGTTCGAGTATCAGCGACGAAAGGTTTTTTCAAATCTCCAAGTATTTTTTTTTTTCACCTTTGGGGTTCGAAGATGGTCTTAATAATTCGTAGAAGGATTTTTGAGATTTTTTTCCGAATTTTCAAATTATTTCTAGTTAAGTTATTTATTTGAAAAATTTATTTATTTGAAAAGTTAGTTATTTATATGAAAGTTAATTATTTAAAAAAGGTATTTATTTGAAAAGTTATTTATTTGAAAAAGTTATTAACCTATTTGAAAAAACCCTGTATAGAATTTACATAAATATTATAAGAAATTAGCTGATGCCCACTGAAATCTCGAAACTCGTACAAAACTATTTCAACTAAATTGTAACATCCTTCTGCAAATTAAAAGTCTGTCACAATAGTCGAAAAATCTAAAACTTGTTTATAATTCAGACAACACCGCCGGGCTTCTAATAAACTGTAAGATATATATCTTGTTAAATATACATCAGCAAACTAATGAAATATTATAATATTTCATTTCCAAGTCCCGACCCCTCCAGCATAACCTGGCTTCGACTAGTCTGTGTGATGTGATGGGCTTCGTGAAGATAGCCGTGCATATATCTTTATATATATAAAAATTTCGTGTCATTCTTTTTATCTTATTAATATTTTCTAAAAAAATTTAAAATAGATTCATTCATATGAGATTGAAAATAAAAGTAAGGTTTGCGTCGCTTAACGTACATTGAAAACTTAACTCACGCCGACGAAGATATGGGCTTAGTATGCTTAAATGTATTTCTCATATACACTGCTGACGTAGAGAAGTATTTGAAAATTTGAGAACGTGCCCGAACGCCGTCTGGCTTGAACTAGCACATCAAACTTCTGTCTAAGAATCTCGACAGTCGTGGATGATTTCATGAAAGAGGTACTTGTATAGTATACAACGACGTCTGGGTTCGATACCCGGCTGCAACAGGCTTGTTTTCAAATTTCCAAGTATTTGTTTTCACTTTTGAGGTTTGAGGATGGCTTTAATAATTCGTAGAGGGATTTTTAAGATGTGTTTCCAAATTTTTAAATTATTCAGCAACTTATTTCAAATATTTCTGATTTTTCGGATTTTGAAATTTCTTATTTGTGTAGAGTGATCGATCTAGAGTTTTCGTCAAAAAAATGTAGTGGATAAATAATGACAGGATACTTACTGAACCAATAGAACTCTGTAGAAGCAAAATATGCCCATAAAATTCAAAATAAAAAATTACAATTTACCCTCGTGAAGTGAGACTGCTACTTAATTTTTTTTACCCTTTTAGGAATCTTTCTGCTTCTCCTTCAGAGATTCCGGTAGATTCACCCCAATCAGATTTGGATCCAGCTACTGGCTCCGTAGGGTCCGTGGGATCCAGCCTGCTTTCCCTCCTCTTGGGGTTCGCATGGCGGCACTGAAGCGCAGATGGCTCATTGTGCCACCATTTGGATATCCTACTCCTCATTCATCATCATTCATTCTACATCGCTAGTCGGCTAAGTCGATGGACCATCCAGCCATCATACACCCACGACGTGAACAGAAAATTACTGCTTAGCAGTTGCGGGAATGTAGATACACATTAATTTTGCGGCTAGCCTCTCCATCTGCTATTTAAATAGGCTGTATTATCACGAAAGTGAAACAATATCTGTGTCCAACACTTGACTTTTCTGTAAAGTTATCAAATATCTAAAAAAAATGAATTGAAAATAAAATATTTTCAAACAGATTTTATTGGAAAAAATTTTTTATGTTTATATTTATCTAATATACTAAAAAAAAAATTGAATTTTACACTTTTCCACAAATGTTCCATTGCCTTCCATATTTGAAATTATATAATATATAATACATTATATCAAGAAACTAATATTCTTGATATGACTATACTTTTTTAATATCAACACAAACAGAAATTAAAACCAGGGCATGACTTTAACACACGGTACAAAGCCTGACAAGGAGATAATGAAAAAGTCCTACCTCCAACAGGTCCAAAACACCTGCCTTCTATAGCAAACGGATTAAGAAATTGGAGGTGATCATCAGTAACATGGACACCAATACACAATTATATTGTGCAGACGTCGAGCTCTGCTGCTGGAAGGGCATAAATAGGAGTGTGAGTGTCTTTTAGTTCCTGTACTCCTAAGCTCTCCAAGTAGTAAAAAGAAGTTAGTGAACCGTTTGTTTCTTTCGTATTTCCGAATGTAAATCAAGGTAGGCCTTTCTATATATTTTTCTTTTGATACGAAGTTACTGATTCCGTCACGTTGTCCAACTAAAAACTATTTAAAATTTAAATTATCGGGATCTAGCGTTGTCAAACCTCCCTGGTCGAGCTATTTCTGGATCTCCTAAATAAGCTCTGATTCAGGAAGATTTGCAACATGCCGTCTTGTCTAGTGGTCCTAATAGCCGCGAGAGTATTTACGTGCCACAATCCTGCCAACTCTCCCCATCGAGCGATTCGCGGACCTCCTGAGTCACTTGATGTGTGAGAAATCACAGGACGACGCTCGAAAATTACCAGCTACGACGAGATGTTCATTTTTTGATTGATTTGGAAAAGCCAACGTCGAGGCTTTCGCCGTGCCTGTGAGATAGTGGGCCCCAAAATTTCTGTTTTAACTATTTTCCATCACTGTATTATTTACCTACTGTAGCGTAGTAATTTTATTCATTGTAAAATTCCTTTTCCGTATACCAGGAGCTTCCATATTATGTATTATTCAACCGTTGCATATAAAAATTTACTAATGGAAAAGTTTATTTTCTGCACATAGAAGGGCCCGAAAATTCCGTTTTAAATATTTTCAGTTTCATTATTATTCACCCGTGTTATTAAATTAATTTATCGAAAAATGTATTTTCTGTATACAGGGAGCGCTGTAGTTTCCCTTATTAGTTTTTTTAGTTATTTATAATTCATGTGCTATATTTAATTGAATTTATTTATTGAGAAATTTATTTTCAGTACACAGGAAGCGTTGTAAAGTTCCATATTCATTTTTTTTGTAGTTTCTTTATAGTTCACCTGTTATATTTAATTTAGTTTTATTTATTGGAAAAAATTTAATTTTGTTTATTGATAAATTTGTTTTCTGTATACCGGGAGGATCATAATTTCCGGATTGATTATTTTTCTGTATTATTGAACCGTTGATTTTAATTAGTTTTATCTATTGAAAAGATATTTTCCATATACAAGGAGGATTATAAATTTCCGTTTTAACCATATTTCCTGTATTATTTAACCGATACCGCGCCAGAGGTGTAATTATTTTTTCTTGTAAATAGTTTTTGTTATTAATCCTTGTTTCTTTTATTACCGTTTTATTTCTTAACCTTTTTATTTCAGGTTACCGTAGGGTACGAGTTCTAAATTTCTTTAATCTTAATTTAGTGGCTACCTGGTTAGCAGTGACCGCCTGGAGGTATTTTTTTTACTCTACTAAGTTTAGCTTTAGTACACTCTGTTGTACTACAGGGTTGCAGAACAAACAGTCCTTCTGCATTCACCACCTTAGCGCCATGCAGACTTTCTGATTCACTGTAGTTGAAACCAGAAGCCTGATAGGTTTTGTTCCTCTATGGAGCTTGATTTTCTGAAAATTGATATGATAACATAATAATAACAAGACAAGGTCGTAGTGACCTATCAATTTTGTGGTGTGGCTTTGGTTTCTTTTTGGTTACAATGGAGGAATTTGATATTGTAAACGTAAATTCTAATTCGAAAATTGCCACAATTAAAAATAAAGGTAAATGAAGTTAAAAAATGTGTTTCCACACAGGGCCTTAATGAGTAGCAGGTAATTGTTTGATAGATCACTTCTAAATCAGAAGTTATATAGTTTTATCAGAGTAGCAGTCAAAAGACTGAGTTTAGATGTTTCCAAAAGTGTTAACTATTTTTTTAATGATTTCTCGTACGCATAATAAGAATATATTCTTCATCATCTGAAGTTATGTCACTGCTATCCTGAAATTTAAAGCTAAGATTGATTTAATAAAATAAGATTCTAGGTTTGTACTGTACACTGTATGTCGATTATAAATAGAGAATTAATAAAATAATGAATAACAAGTTACATTAAACAACTTCAACATGAAATTCGAAGTATTCAAAGCAAGCACTTCATTGTCCATCCTAAAATTCTTAAGCTTATTTATTATTTTTATCCACGGATCGGGATCGGTTGTTAGGACATAGCTATTTGACAGTATGACAGTTGACGTTGGAGTAATATTTTTAAACGCTTTTACTCATACAATTCGGGTTAATCTATATGAATCACGTGACTAAACTCTGACATAATTCCAGATTGAACTCCGAGTAAGTTTATAAACACACCCCTGGGGTTTGTTCGGGTAGCAGATAGATTTTAGACAGTCGGAGACAGAGTTCTTTGAAAATAAAACTTTATTCTAACAATTTATATACAGACAACACTATTTAAAATATGTACATGAAAAGGTTCTAACTAAATTTCGAATCGTCGTGTCTTCAAATGTTGTTTCCCCAAAATATATTTTTTGCGTCGGTACGGCGTGACTTAGTGGTCCAGGATGGTGTGACGAAGATGTGACAAGAGCTTAGGTTACGGTTACGGTAATGGGAGTCCCTCGAAGTCAATACCTTCGTGAGAGAGATTCACGGAAAAGAAAACCTACAAAGTCAATGCCTTTGCAGGTAAGGGTCGGGACGTCGGGAAGCCTACAGAGTCAATACCTCTGCAGGAGCAGGAGAGGAGAGTCTTACTAAGTCAGTACCTTAGTTCGACTGACGAGAATTAAATTCGGAGCTCTTTATATACTTGTCTTTGCTTGGCAAAAACGGCTGCATGCTGAACCATAGGCGTCTCTAGAACGGTGTTACTGGGGAACATCGTTACAATTTGAAGAGAAGGATTTTGGCAAAAAATTTTAAATATGGATGAATATTAAAAATGTTGGTTTCACCAAGAAAAACCTATAATACTCTTCACATACTACTATGCGTTGAGTATAATAACGAAAACATAAGTTAAAGTAGGAAAATGCCTCCTATAAAGTACACGTAAGTTGCTCCGACTATGCCCAACATCTAATCAGGTCACCTCAGGATGGATTAAAGCTCAAGTTTAATTTATTTGGTGTTTCTGTCTTTAGAAAGACATAATCACTAAAATGTTCAAAACGGATGTGAGGGACCCCAAAACGTCAATATCCGTCGAAAACTCGAAGTAAAAAACATAATTCTCATACTTTCCTTACTGGTTACAGAAAAGTCAAAAGTGAAAAAAACGTAAAGATGTCATCACTCGACCTATGGGCTTTTGAAAACACTCAGCGCATTTCCCGGCTTAACAAAAGTGTAAAGTAAGAACATTTTGAGTTTTTGACATGAAATGGGTAAGTAAAACACTTTTAAGGGGTAAAATATAAATCTAAATATTATTCAAAACATCGAAGATGCTAAAAACCGCGAAAACCAGCGATACTTTGACCCGATGGATGCTATCGGATTTTCCGATAATCAATTTATCAAGCTCTTTCTATTACGAAAGTGTGATATGACTAACTGAGCGGCTCTCATTGAACCCTTTCTGCCACGTCCACAAAGAAACACTACATCAGTGGCGGCTCTTGGTAATTTAAAATGGGGACTCAATTTTATCCAATAATTCTAGCATTTTTAAAACTATGTACAAGCACCAATATCTCTCAAAACATTTTTGGCATCGTCCGTTTTAATACAATTAAATTCTGATTTTTTTTAAGATTCCGTCATGATAACATTACTTAGATAATCAATTACTAGAAATGGTACATTGCTCTCTACAAACTATTTTAATTTATACTGTTTTTATTATATCTGAAACTGTGACATTTTCGAAGAACTTGTCAATCTAAAAAAAAAGTTTTTCATTGTTGCTTTGGTTAGTTTAGAACTTCAGATGAAACTTGAAATATGCATTTTATGCTTCACCAAACATTATGCTCTTTTAGTGAAGCATTTCTGGATTTTTTTTATTACATGGCTATACAAAAGCCGCTATACCCACCTTGGGCTTTGTAAAACCAATATGAAAATAATGGGTTTTGTTCCCATTATGTCCGGTAGAACTGTTTAAAACTTTATTTACACTACATCGCACTATCATGGGCGAAGTTAAGGGGGGGCTTGGGGGGGCTAAGCCCCCCCAAAAACCAAATTAGCCCCCCCAAAAATAATTAGAACATTTATCGCACATTCACCCAAACATTTCAGAACAGAAATTAAAAAATAAAAAGAATCGTGCCATTTGATTGATTCTGCAATTTTACATTTAGTTCAGGAGGCAGTGAATTTTTTTCGTATTCATTTTTCCAGTCGGTGTATATGAAAAATAAACTGTTCTCTTAGTGACAAAAAACAAAATTTTTGAGTCTGACACTTATTTTCCCAGTCATAACAATTTTACATTTACTAAACTATAACATAAAGCTTATAAAAATAGCAGTTTGGATTATCTCAGATAGTGGAAAGTGAGTGTGGCAGAAAATTGAGCATATAAATTGATACAATCATGAACTGTTTATAATAATAAGTCTGGCTGATTTACGAAATTGGCTAATGAGTCTGGTAATATCTTCTAAATGGAAAAAATATAATATTTTTGCTTTTATTTTCCCGGGTTTGAAAATTTGTCACGTGATAGATTAAATTATAATTTTACACCTCCATTTTATAGCCAATCAACTGCTGTTATTTTAATTAAAACACTTTCATGACAACCAGAAAAATTTCCGGAAATTTTTCTTTTGGTGGGTACCCTAAACGAAATTATACTGAAAATTTTTTTGACAGTTGAGCAGCTCTTTCATGCATATAAAAAATTTGCCATTTCAGTGGTTAATATTTTATTTAATACCAATTATAACTAGGTAGAAATACACTACATTTATTTTATGTAAAATAATAATTAGGTTTTTCGCGTTAACTAAACGACTTCAAATATGACAAATGGTCATGGTATGGTCACAGCATATTCTGTGGTATGGCTACCTTAAAAAATTTGATTTTAGTCGTTTTAATGCATGTCTGTCAAGTTTTAAAATTTGGATATTTTGGTGTAAAACTTTCTTACCCAATACCAAACGTACCTTAATTATTGTCAGTAAATTTTTGCACACTCACGCATATTTTAAGAACATTATCCATCTACTTAGGATAAATTTCAAAATATTCGTAAGTGAAAATACACGTCTGGCTGACAATTACAATTACAGAGGCCTGCCAGACTCACAAGTAGTGTCCGACCGAAGGTTCGGTTACGGTTTCGGCCAATCTTGGCTTTAAATAATAGTTTCGACTACAGTTTCGGTTTCGGCGGAAAACTGGCCGAAACTGCAGCCGACAGCGAAACTACTTTTAAAAGTTTTCGTATCACAATTGGTTGTGTCCGGCGCAATGGCGACTGTGCCGGGTGCCATTCCTACACAGTGCACGACCACGTACACACAAACTTCTCTGCTTTGTTTCAAGTGAACATGTCAATAAATTTATTAATGGCTTCTTTTGATCACATAAATAAACAGGTAATAAGTAAATGTAGCTAACATTTATAATACGAGTTAATTAGTCTAAAAGAAGGATTACAATGAGATATTGCAAATTTCAATAAGAGATTGCCTTAAAAGAAAGTTCTTGTTTCTGTTTGGGCCGAAACTAAGAAAGGAGCCGAAATTTGGTTTCTGTTTCGGTTATAAAACCGTATTTCGGTCGGACCTGACGGTCATTAGACGAGTCTGGCAAGGCTTTCGGGGTGTTCCACATTAGCCAGATTGTATTTTAAGCTGTTATTTTATACATTTTTCTAGTAGTGAGAACACTTGTAACAGGGATCCTTACTGGACATTGCCAACTAAAATTACACCTTAGTAAACTGAGAGTAGTAGAAGATTTTGCGAGGAGGAGGAAAAAATCTTCATTCACATTCTAACTAAATGTGTAGCACTTGAGAATCCAAGGGCACTATACCTAGGAGCATATCGAATAGAAGAGGGAGATTTACCTAACTTGAAGCCACTCCAAATCCTACACTTCCTTGAGAAGGTATAATTGGAAGGATCTTTATTCGCGATTCAAGCTAAGTGATACGCCCTCTGGAGGAAATTTGTAGAAGGTCCCTATAAGTAGGATATCGTTCAGTGTTGCCAGAAGTAGCAAAATTTCTCTACGTCGTCGGATTTTAGCTCTTGAAGAAGTGGATAAGACCTTTTATTTAAGAATCAAAATTTGTGTATAGTAATATGTAATCATACTCTATATTTATTTAAGGACTTTTTTATAAAACCGATTTATTATATTATTTTTTTTTTTTAATTTCAGTTCATTTATTAATTTTGTTTTAAAATCAGTTCATCATTTGGCAACGAGTTCATTGTTTACATTTTAATTTGTATCAATTACAATTCGAGTTTTTCTTACTTTTTAGCTTTAAATTTGTTTATTTCTTATAGTATGTGGTAGTGTTTATGTTAAAAATGAAATCTGCGAAAAAGTCCCCAGCAAATTGCAATCTATATGGTGTTAATGTCAAAATCAAAACTGAAGTATTCATTATTTTCCAAGTGCATGTCGTAAAATTTAGTTTTTTACCATAAATGGATATCTACAAATTCACAATATTGAAATTTTGCAAAACTTTGTTTAGAATCATCCATTTTCATAGATTCGCCAGAATTTTTTTACTTAACTTCAGTAGGTATACCTCTAGAACTATTATATATTATATGACTAGGGCTTTAGCCCCCCCAGATCTGATGACATAACTTCGCCCATGCGCACTATAAGTAAAAGCAATCTTATCAAGTAAATTCAAATACGAACTACAAACCGTGAACAAAATACAAACATCCATAATATTCTTTTTTTATAATTAATCGAATATTTTAGATTAATTGGATATTTTCGATTTTTCAGAGAATTATTATATTTGATTTCGATTAATCGATTACAATATCATATTTTATTAAAACACTACAACTGCTAACTTACTTGCTGTATTCTAGTGAATAATCGATTCATAAAAACAATCTATTAATGGAAACATCGTTTAATCAAAAATAATCGATTAATCAAAAAGAATCGATTATTTAAAAAATTAATTAATCGAAAAGAGTCGATTAATCGAAAAAATCGATTAATTGAAAATAATTGGTTAATCGAGAAGAATCGATTATTTTTAAGTAATCGATTAATTGAAAATACCTGATTATTTTTTTGATATTTGACCGGCCTTAACGTTTTTAGCAACAAAATTATTTAATTAGGAAGTTTTCTTTGAGTAATTGGCATAATTTTATTAATTTATTAAAATCTACTAAATTCTACAAAAAAAATTATGTACTAAAACTAGCTTAAAAAGCTGAAATTCTACAAGTTATAAAAGTAATTTTAAAAAACCCACTTCAAAATTGTGCAGATGCCATCACCAGATCTTGGTCAAATTTATATGGAACCACTCCCTTTCCAACAAAAACAGAATCTTAGAAATCGGACAAAGTGGCAAAGAATTACCGTTGAACATATATAAAAAATGAAGAGTTTGAGGATATTCTCATGGACCCAATTAGTAGATCTTGACCAAATTTATATGGGACCACCCCTGATGTACCTCCTTTTTAACAAAATTATTATTAAAATCGAATAACTTGACAAAGAATTATCACTAAACATACATACACTTTTTTGAAGTCGGTTAAAAAAGCAGAATTCTACTAAATATGGCAATGTTGGATTAAAGACCACCGGTCAGAGTGACCTTGACCAAACACAACGACTATAGTCTGAAAAAAAGAGGAGTTCAGTAAAAATGGGGTTATAACGTCATATTCCATAGGCGTACTTCGCAAAATAAGTTTCTATATTATAAATAAGGTCACGGCATATAAAATGGTATATACGCAATTCGTAGATTAAATTTTGAATGAAAAAAGATATATTATTTACAAAAAATAAAAATAAACCTTATGCTTTTGACAAAATTGTTGCACTTTAACATCGAACGAATTAAATTTAATCAATAAGTATCAAGGAGGATTATAAAATATGTTGTCAACGGGATTAAACTTTTTTTAATCTCTTGGCATTAAAAGTAACTCTGATATCATTGTCATTGTCTTTTCTGCGATTTAATATTATAGGTTCTATTAAGTTTTCAATTGCTATATCCACTTTCCAAAATGAATTTTTCACCTTTTTAACATGAGCAATGTATTTTCTCCAATGTTCTCTATTTACATCTGAAACTGCCTTTAAAAAAAATTTCGCACATCAGGTAATTTAAATGTTGTATTGTTTTGAGAAACATAACCTTTTAAATGTGATCAGATCAGTTCAATAGGATTTAACTCTTCGTGGTAAGGAGGCAATTTGAGAATTTCAATTCCTTCTCGAGCCATCCGTCTATAATATATTTTTTGCATTTTTTTTATTGTTGCCTTGCAATTACGAGTAATTCTGCCTTCAAGGATTTAGAAGGACTGATAATATTTTTAGAATGAAGCCATTTTGGAATACTTTCCTTTTTCCATCTTGTTGTATATGAAGTGACTCCTTCAATCGACTGTGATAGGATACATTATCCAAAACAACGGAGTTGGCTGGAATGTTTATTATAATGTTCTGAAACCAATTTTAAAACAGAGCCATTCATTTCATCATGGTAGTCTTTTGTTTTCTGTGACTCGAACATTAATAAACCATCTGGCAAAAATCCATCGTGCTTCCAATGTGGGTTATTATTAAACGATTTCCTTTTCCTGTAGAATTTTTTAATCAACAATAGACCCTTCCATAAAGGCTTGTTTTTTAGTTTTGATGGAGGTATGTATCTTGACAATTTTTTTTTACTGTATGTCCAGCAATAACCCATGTTTCATTTAAATAAAATACCTGATTCCTTGATTATCCTCACGCAATGATTTCGTCTTTCTCTGTTAAAAAGCTATCTCTGTTACGTATTTTGTAAAGAAAATTTAATTTATGTAATATTTTTTGCAGATGATAATATGCATATATTTGGAAGAGTGGGGCTATTTTCTATTTCTGAGTGTAATTTTTTAAGTGTAGGAATTTTATTTCCAAAGAAAAAAGATTGTACCATTGGCCTTATCACATTCTTGTTTGTTCCTGAGGGCTTTTTCGGATGTGAGACTTCCAGTGGCGGTTTGCCCGTAAGGGCACTTGGGCACGTGCCCTAGTATAATAAACAAAAAAAAAATAACTTACATATTTTATATTTTCCTCAATGCCTATTATTATTTTATCTAATATTCAGCGCAAACCACGTTGGCACGACACTGGACGACCGGGCGTTGAGCGACGTTCCGAGAATTCCGAAATTAAGTGGAAGATGGGCGCACTTCACAGTAAATGTGTGCCTCTATTGTTTTCTCTCTCATTATGATGCGAAAAACAAGGACAACGACAATATCGCTTAGCAAGAGATGAACACATGCGATGGATTATACGTCACAAGCGGGGCGCTGTCCTCATCGTGACGTACTGTACCCATAGCACAGATTACCTAGACCAGATACGAATGTACGCAGCGGCATCTTTACCGACTCCCTCACAAAGGCGATGCCGGTTTCGGCTTAAGGTGCGGTTGGACCATGATAATAATTTATTTATTGTGATTACGAAAAAATGTTATTTTGACCATTGGAATAGTTAAGAAATAAAACTACAAAGAAAAATAACTTTTTTTTTATAAAGCAGTCAAAAATATGATGAAAAAAAATCAATAATATTTATAAATGAGACAAAATTTTAATTTTTCTTTTGGTTTTGTCTGACTTTTTCGAGGATTTCAATTCTCTGTTTGCATATTTAAGAGTATAAAAAATTCTGAGTCTTATAAATAATTTAATGGTGTACATTTTCGCAAATTGTTGGCAAGGATGACCAAATTCTATTTTGCTCATCTCAAAAAGGTATGCGTTGGAAATTCCAGGCTTAGTTGACAAACTATCAAATAGAGACATAAATATTTTTTCTAATTTGAAAATATAAAAAGGAAATTTTTCGCTGGGAGATTTTAAATTGCCAAACACCTTTTCTTCAGAGTCGTATGCTTTAAAATGTTAACAACTTAGAATTGTTAAGTAAATTGCATTCTTCTAAGAAATTTACGCAAATTTCGCAAGAGTGGATATGTAATGATTTTTTGATTAAATAGCCACATACATAGTTAAATGCATTTTGAGTGGTCACATTTAGCTTCCTGTAGTCACATTCAAAAATCGTTATTGCCCCAACTGATTGTACATGAGGTCGGTTTCCGTTTTATGATAATTATTTGAAACACGGTTTAGTTCTGTAAGTAAAATGTCTAAATCATTTTCACAGTTCATGTGTTCTGAATGAAGAAAACTTTGACAAAAAATTTTTCGATGAGCTCTCTGAAACTGGATAGGAGTAGGGTTTACTGAATTACCTCCTTGTTGTCTAATGTTTCCGAAATAATTTTCTACACAATCCTGATTTACTCTTCTACTTTTTAAATATGTGAATCCGGCTTGCTCAAGCCGGTGCCATAGAACTTGGATTCCTTTTATCGTAGTCATTCATGAAGTACGAAATTTACATTTGGTTGTGATATCCCTGCAATCTTTATTATATATCTTTAAACTATTTAAGAACGACCACATTTCGTTTAAAAAATCATTTGAAAATCTAGACCGCGAAAAGAATTTTTATACTTATTTGGTTGTGTAATGTCTATATAATTTAACAAATTGAACAATTTATCGAATCGTTCAATAACCTCAATAGTTCCCAAAGCTTCTGGAGGAAGGGCACCGAAATTCATGTGTGTATACATACCACTAGCAACGGCGTTGCTTAAAACTTGCACTGATAATTTCACTTTCATTTTTTCGAAGTTGTTGGGGTATATATGTGAATCTGTCAGTTTCGGAGCACATCGGTAGAGTTGTTTTTTATCTTCTTGGTACTTTTCAACGAAAGTTCATGATGTTTTTTGTCTTCAAAATGAAAACAATTACGTATCAGATTATTTTTTGTACTTTTTAAGAAATAAGACGTATCAAAAAAAAATAAATCAAACTAAAATTACCCAAATGAAACTCTGGGGTTTCTGGGGTAACATTTAACAGATTGGCAAGTTGTATGAAATTGGAGTCCATATCAGTCACTACAAATAAACCAACATCGGATAGTTTCTGAACACAATCTTTAAGTATTGTACGGACCTCTGCAGACTTCAGTTGGGTATTAACAAAGAAATACGCTATGGGTTGCTTCCAGTTGTGAAAAAGGCTGCGTGCCATAATTGCAGCAACATTTTGTGCTACCGTATTTTCTTTTTCCTCTTTTCCGGTATCTTGGAAGCCGACAATTTCGTCTTTAGATGAATTAAAATATAGGTTTGACATTAATGATGTTTCATCAATGCAGATGATACAATGTTTGTCCAATTCTGGCATCGTTTTATACTTTTTGATCAACTGCAGAGTAGCCAGCTCGATGCTCTCAAGGTTAAGATAAACATATCAAATTTTGCAGCAGCTATTCAAAATATTATAAATAATATAGACACGCTAATTCATGAAGAATGGCAATCATAACAAGACCGTCAAGAACTAAACTTAAACGACAACACTCAATCAGGTCCAAGTACAAGCAAGAAGAGACGGTTTGTTGAAAAAGAGGACCCCATTCCTAATTTAAGGATATGTAAGGAAATTTGTGATACAATAGTAGTGCAGGTAAATGAACGTTTTAGTTTTACTACCCACCTAACAATTGCAAGTTTATTTGATAGTGAAAAATTTAAAGACTACCGAGGTTATTTTCCAAATGAGGACGTTAAAACTGTATGTAGTTTATTTCCAAACGTAAACAGCTTAAAATTGAAAAACGAACTATCCATACTTTACACCCGAGATGACTTTGTGCAATACAATGGGGCCGTACCGTTATTACAAATGTTTTTTGAGAACAATTTGACAATTACATTTTCGGAATCTGTGGAGCTGCTAACTATCCTGTGTACAATTCCCATGACCACAGTGGAGAGTGAAAGATGTTTTTAGACACTAAAGCGTATTAAAACATTTTAAAGGAACACTATGTGCCAAGATAGATTGTGCGCGTTAGCCATGTTATCCATCGAAAAAAAACTTATTCGGTCCATTCCAAATTTTAATAATCTGGTCATCGATAACTTCGCTAGCCAAAAATCCAGAAGAATGGACTTCAACTATAAGAAATAGTATACAACTGCACCGGTACCTAGCAGTTAGTTTTCATTTTGTAATATTTAATTTGTTTTGAAATATATTTAATTTTCATTAAGCGGAGAACTTGTTTTCCTAAGGGAAAAACGAATCCCGGGATTCCTTTCCAGTGTGTGCCACACTGCCGCTAGTGCCCACGAGCCGCCACTGGAGACTTCTCCAATAACTGTATCTTATTTAATAATGTAATACACTGTCCGCTTAAATACTCCAATGTAGGTCTCACATTTAGTTTATTTATTGTTTCGGCCTTTACTTGATAAAAATCCATATTATCTTAAATGAGTAAAACCAAATTTGGTAGATTTTCACAAAACTTTTATTTAAATAAAAAATAAAAATTAAAAAATTATCTGATTGATATCATAATTACAGTTCATCAAATTTCTAGAGGTGATCGACGCCCAGACAGAGAACGCGCTACGTGTGACTAAGATAGCTATTGTACAGTCTGCTAAACAAGTTATTTTAAATAGTTTTTAATATTTTTAGGTAATTAAATTTTAAAAGTGTGGAATAGTTTAGGGATTAAATTGGTCTGATTGGACTTTATTTCTCTTATAATTTTATAAAAAATAACAGGGGAATATTTACATTTCTTGATCTATTAAACAAAACGATAAATTATCTCGACGAATGACACCATGTTCTAGTACGGAAGCTAACTTTACATTTTTGTTGGTAGTTTCATGGGTTTCATATCAATTTTTTGTAATTGTAGTTTACACGTACATATACCTCTTAACACTTGTTTGCTTTATTAAAAAAGTGTGTTGTTGTGATTTACGTCAAAATAAGTCAAAAACAACTTGAAACCTCATATAAAAATCAAAAAGGAGAAACGGAAAAAAATTGAGCCTGTAAATAAACACAACTCAGAAACAAAAATAGCTATCTAATAATAAAAAAATAAAATTTGATTCTTGTGCAACTTCATCTATATCATTAACTGTTTTTGGTTTTTTAATGGTTTTTCTTGGTGATGAAAATTCCGATATCTCACGGTTATCGATTCTATTTTTCTCTCCAGAAATGCGGACGACAGTGTTTTTAGATACTCCTGTGGCTGCAGCAACACGATCATTTACATTTTTAAATGGTATTGAAGGTGAATTAAAGTTTCCTTCTCTTCTCATAAACTCTATAACATTGGCTATTATTTCGCGAGATTGACTGTTAATCACGCGGCCTCTTAATTTGCAATTAAACTCCATACTTAGGTTCTATTAAACTGTAATGAGCAAAAAACACAAACGAAAATAAAAGAAATGTTTTAGCGAAATTTACATCTGACATTTACGTCTGAATGAAATAGTGAAATACTTGATGCGCAGAGTGTACTTTCATTGCGTAAATCCGTCGGGATGCCTGTCAGTAGTGCTTTCTCTGTCTAGCCGTCGAAAGCCTCTAGAAATTTGATGAACTGTACTTAAGTACCCTTATTTACTTTAAATAGTCAGTTTTTTTGTTATGTTATTGATGTATTTTTTTAATTACTTTGTTTGGTTAAATTACTTCGCATATACAGGGTGAGTCGGGAGGAGCGCACCAAACTCTAGGAGTATATTATACACGTAAAAATAATGTAAAAAAACTCATATGTTCTTATCCGATTTTCATTTCTCATTCTCAATTCGTCTAATGAGTGCATCCCGTATGTCCACTTTTATTTTGTGGACTTCATTTTTCATCAAGCCCCATAAACAAAAATCTAATGGTGTGAGGTCTGGAGATCTTGCAGGCCAATTAATAGGACCTCCAGGACCAATCCAACGCCCTGGAAAACGTTCGTTCAAATGTTGCTTGACCTGAAGAGCGACATGTGCAGGAGCTCCATCGTGCTGATAGTACATCTGCATGCTAATATTTACAGGAACATCCTCTAGCAGGCCTTGTAATTCATTTTGTTGTCTCCTGTGAGACGATTCTCCAAAATGAAAGGGCCAATTAAATAACTGTCAACCACGCCACACGTTTACAGAAAACCGATGTTGAAAATTGCTTTAGATTGTTGCGTAGGGATTTTCGTCTGACCATACATAATAGTTACGAGTATTATTAATGCCATCACGGGTAAATGTAGCTTCATCCGTAAAGAGTATACTCGATAAAGCACGATGATTATTATTTATCCATCGACAAAACTCCATACGGTTAGCGTAATCCTGTGGTTGTAGGTGCTGTACTCTCTGTACGTGATAAGGATATAAGCCTTGCTCGTGGAGTGTGTTTATAACTCTTTTTTGTGGAATTCCCAATTGAGTGGCAATTCTCCGTGAGCTAGTAGTTGCATAATATACTCCTAGAGTTTGGTGCGCTCCTCCCGACTCACCCTGTAAATTGGACACCGAATTGTAAATTAGTCACATTTGAAAAAGAAGTTGTACTTTGAAACATGTCATGTGTAGTGTTTCTAATTTTTTAATTTTATTTTTTTTTTTAAATAAAAGTTTTGTGATAATCTATCAAATTTGGTTTAACTCATTTAAGACTCACATTTAGTGGCTATTTCTTTTACAAAAAAAGAGAAAGTCTTTCCCAAGATTATTAATTACATTAAGTACGATATTTTTTTCTTTTAAAGATATTGCTATATGTTCACTAGGTCGTTTACGCGTACTTGTACTTGCAATATTTTCTAATGCACTCTCCATTGTTATATAAGTGTAAAATTATAATGTATAATAATAAAAAATTCAGAATCAATTAAAATACATACGATGCGGCTATAAATAAATTAAGTCTGACTTATCTGTCAAAAGAAAAGGTTTATTACAATAAAAATCATGGAAACATGATAAAATCCAAACGAAAACTTTTATTAGGCCGATCATATGTATTAACATTTTAACTTTAACTACAAATAGACATTGAAGGATAAGGTATAAATAAAATATCTACCCCTTGAATCTGTACTACGTTCTGCAAATTAAATCTCTAGAATATAATCGTTGGGCCAAGCGAAGTTAACTTTCGTGGCGTAATCTACGTGTGATGCACAAAATGATGTTAAAATTAGTGTAGTGTTTCAAGCCTGCATACTGTTTGTTTTACGGATCTGTTGACCTCTTTGTTTAACTAAAAGCATTCGCAGAAACCTCTCGATTTCAATCAACATATTGCACTGACAGACGCGATCAGCCAAAGCGCAGTGGGGTACCAATAAAAGTAGAGAATAATAAATATATTAAAATTGAATTTACTTATATTTTATTTATGATTTTAAAATACTGTGTTTTTAGGTAATATAACTGGGTTTAACTCAGAGATAACCAGGAGATGTAACTACTAACAAATATCGTGCGGCCGTGAATAAGACATATTCTAAGGGACACAGTAGGTTATAATATCCGCTGTTGCCATTATTAGTAAAGTGTATGTATTAAAATATTCGCTTAAGAAAACGATTTACCTCCCACTCTTTTATCACAAGCTGAATTTTTCACAGATGAAACGTCATGATAAGGTAACCCTTATTCCGGAGGTAATACAAAATTAGACTGTGCAGAAGGGCATTATCATCAAAAATCCAAATATTGATACCACCGAATAGAGAAAAAAATACTCATTTTTTGGTCAAATGCACAATAAAATCTTTGTAGGGAGTAATTGTTCATATTTATTTAAAAAAAATCATTTGCATTAGCCCTTACGGCCGAAAAAAAATATAAACGTAAATATCTTGGTTTTAGCCCTTCAAAAATTTAGTTAAAAAGTCGTCTTTTTTAAATATACCACTCATTTAACAAAAAACGAAGGCCTAAAGAAGAAAAAACATTGTTTATAAAATTTTTGCTTATGTGTTGACAAGGTAACAGAGTAAACACCATATTTTTTGCTTTTGAATTAACAAAGATATAACAATAAACAATGAGAGATGTCATAGGTTTATGCTGTAATTAATTCTCACCGTCAATTTTATCGACTCTCAATGTATCTCTCTCTTCACCTTCAAACGTAGCATAGCTCTGTTTCTCTCTACGTGCCGGCTGATGTATCACATTATTGATATGGTAGGATTTTTTCATTTTTTTATTATAAAACTTCTCGTTATGTTCCATTGGGCAATGTGTCATATTGTTATCTGTTTTTACTAAAGAATTAATAAGTGTATGTGTTATATATTAAATTACCTAATAAATTGGGAAAAAATATAAACATTTTTGCATCTTTATTATATCTACATTCATCCTGTTGCAGCTGAATATATTTTGGTAAATTATATTACGGATTTGTTGTTGCAATTAGCAAAGACAAAAATTATATCAAAATAGGAAAGCCCAAAAGTTGCATATCATTTAAAGAAGATGCTCATATATTTGTAAACATTATTTTTAAAAATAAATTTAATGCTCAAATGATAGATGTATTATTTGATCATTATAAAGGACATTCTATCAAAAATACAACACGTCAAAAGAGAGAATTTCAGAAATCAATTGATATAGAAATTGACCGACCCAATATTCCACTTCCGCAACAATAGAACTTGTTTATTCATTCGATATTTAAAAAAAGACGTTTAACAAATTTTCTGCCAGAGCAACTTCTTCAAAACTCCTTTCAGCAAAAGCATATTCAATTTCTAACTAGTGGTGGATTCGCGAAAATCAATAAATATGGGAAGAATTTTGAACCATCAAAAGACGATTTTTTAAATTCAAATCACGAAGACGCTAAAAATCGTATCTTATTGCACATATTGTCAGCAAAAAATTCGGGGCATTCACGCTGCATTATTTATTGCTACGATACAGATGTCTTATTAATTTATTTTAAGAAGTTTTTGGCTAAATATATATGGTTCAGAACAGGGCGAGGAGACTCAAGACGATTTCTAGCAGTACATTATTTAAATTTGGATGAAAACCTTCTAAAAAATATGCCTGCTTTTCATTCTCTGACTGGTTGTGATACAACCAGCCAATTGTCCGGAATTTGGAAAAGAACCTGTTGGAAAACCTACCTTGAACACCATTACTTTTTGGATGGATTTGGCACTGATCAGTACTCTAAAAACATATCCTCTAATCATGAAAAAAATTTCTTAAAAATTTATTCAAAACTGCCAATGTTACTTCCATTAACATTTTGAGGGGATTATTGGCCTCTTCAAAAATCATCGCTAAATTGCCACCGACTGAAGACGCCCTAAGACTACATTGTTTAAGATGTTTTTGCCAGCTAAATATTTAGCTCTCTTTAAACCCAGATGCAGCTTCCTAATGTTGAAGAGTATGGATGGAAAGTAGATCAAGTTGGAAGTCTGATACCCACTTTTAAGACTCTGCCCGACCTGCCACCAGACATAACAGAACTTACATCATGCAAATGCAAAAAAGACACTATACAATATTCTAACAATAATATTCTGTTCTAGACTGTGAAAGCAAAATTTGCAAATGCAGGAAAAAAATATTTGCTGTATCGGTTCCTGCACCTGTATGGCACAGAAAAACTGCAGAAATAGTTTAACCACTGATTAGTTTGAAAGTCTTCTAATTATAAATTTTAATATTATTAATTTATGCTTTATATACTTCCTTCCAATTATTATTATTATTATTATTATAATTTATTTATATTGGGGATTTATTGTATTTTGCAAAGCAATAGCCTTACTGTTTATAATTGATACTTCAATAAATACCTTCAATAAATAGTTTATATTTTCTTATTTTTCATTTTCCACAAAAAATAAAAAAAATCTTGAAGTAATTAATACACCCTATTATTTATAGTGGATAAATCAATAATACCTGTATAAAATAATATAAGAGTCAAACTGATTGTATACATTTCAATACCGAGAGAGATGCATGAAGAGTCGAGAGGCTCTGCCTTTAATGTTTGCTTTCTAGTAAAACCATGACATCACTAATTGTTTATTGCTATATTTTTGCTAATTTAAAAGCAAAAAATATGAGGAAAGTACTTTTACCTTGTCAATACATAGGCGAAACTTTTATAAAGAACAGTTTTTTTTTTATTTAGGTTTTTCGTCAAATGAGAGGTATATTTTTTAATACAAATATTTTTTATACAAATTTTGTAGACGGTTGAAACCGAGATATTGATGTTTAAATTTTTTTTCGACCATAAGGGCTAATGTAAATGATTTTTTTAAATAATTATAAAAAAATACTTCCTACAAAAACCTAATTGAGCATTAGAACAAAAAATAAGCATTTTTTTTCTATACAGTGGTATCAATAACTCGATTTTTTATGATAATGCCCTTTTGCACAGTCTAATTTTGTATTACCTCCGGAATAAGGGTTAGCCTATCATGTACTTTCTTCCCTGAAAAACTCAGCTTGTGAAACCGAAGTGGGAGGCAAAGTTAAAATAAGTTTTAAGCTACACCATATTATATGGCTATTTCATTATTCTCGTTTTGTTTACAAAATTATTTACATATTTTTAAGAAGCTAAAATAATTCAACCTATTTTATTGCAACTGAACCCAAAAATTTTTAAATATTAGTGATATTAAATTTAACTAAATTAGATGTAATTTCACTAAATTAGATGTAATAATTTTCAACAAATTCCAAAACCTAGTGATGTTAGATTGGAAGTGGCAACAGGGCTTACACCGGCATGGAAATTTACGTTATGTAGTATAAGCTCGCGCAGTTATTCATTGATAAAACTACATAAAATTCTTCTCTCTATCCCTTCTCTTACTTCTCACCTTTCGTCGCCTCGCCCCGCATCTAGAAATAGAATGTATCCAGTGCGAACTATTGTTGGCACCGTGAATATTATATTTTATCAATGACTGCTTATATCTCTGTTATCTCTGGTTTAACTGCACAATTAAACCAATGAAGAAACCGCCCCTGCACTACATTGAATGTAAGTGAGTAAATACCTACTCAAATTTTCAACCAAAGAAAATCCAGGATTACTAATTTAATAATTAAAAGCAATTAAGTACGTATAAAATCGTATAAAAGTAAGTTCATCTTTGAAATGCGGCTAATCACCACCTACTACGTCTATGGAAAAATCTGCTTTCACCAACACGATACCGTTTCCATTCTATCATTCAAAAGACATTCATTTAATATTTCCAACAACCCCCGAAGTCTTATTTGCAAACGAAATTACCTTAGTGAATTATCTCAAAAGTAAATTCATTATAATATTTTGTCAGGGTAAATTATCAAGTTTCCAACCAATTACGGAGAAAAAAGAAGCCAAGTAAATTAAGTCTTTGTTTGTTTAAGTTAGGGAGAAAACGAGTGACAAGTGTTTTAAATGAATGAAAGGAGGGTGGGGAAAGGATTATAGAAGCATGTTGTTTAATTCGGTTAATATTTCTGATGAAATTACAAATTCGGCAATTTGAATTTTTTTACACGCAAATCAAATAGAGACTAATGTAAAAAATATTCATAACCAAATGTTAGTAAATATTTTTTTAAATAGAGTGAACATATTTTTTCATTACGCTTCTTTGAGAACACCCTATTACATAATATTTTTGAGAACAGAAAGGGCGTTTCTTGGTTCGGACTGCACCGAAGAACCCTTTCCCATGCGACTGAACCTGAAAACTGTCACTTTCACATCCGCTAAGTTAAACGCTAAAATAGCTGTTAATCTCTTTAAAAAATGGTAAAACGTACAACAACAGCATAACTCTAATTCTTAATTGAAGTAAAATATTCTTTATTTGAATCCTGGCAATCTTAATAGTATATTACGTAACAAGAGTTGTAAGTAATCCATTACGCACGAAGCGAAAAAGTTTACGCACGAAGCCGCGCAGCGGCGAATGCGTAAATTTCACGAGTGCGTAATGGGCTTACAACTATTGTAACGTACTATACTTTTTCTACGCCCACTTATTTTCTTCTATTAAATAAAGGACATATATGCTTGTGTCGCCAATCCATACATTTTCGATAGGTAATTTCGTACCTTTCTTTGGATTTAGCGGTAACAAATTATGTGTGGCAGCTTGAGCATTTTCCAACATTTTCGGTGAAGTGCTCATAATTTCATTACTTTCACTACTTACATATAAAGGTATATCAGGGACGATATACTAAAAGTGAATCCGCTCCATCCCAACCAATATGCATACTAGCCAAGAAAGTCAAATGACCTAGCGCTGGACGATCTCAACAGGCTTCTTTCAAAGTCAATAGATGACAAAGAAATCGCAATAGCCACTTTCTTAGATATTAAAGGAGCTTTCAACAATGCCTCAACCAGGTCAATAACCAAGGCTCTAGAAGAGAGAAACGTCCCAGTAACAATATGCCAATGGATCACTGCCTGTCTAGAGAACAGGATTATTTTATCCACTCTAGGAAAGGCAACCATACACGGGGCTGCCTACAAGGAGGAATATTATCTCCAATGCTGTGGTCAGTTCTTGTGGACGACTTACTCAAAATATTGTCCAAAGAAGGCTACCAGTGCCTAGGATACGCAGACGACCTAGCAATTATCGTCAGGGGGCGATTTGCAGGTACAGTTTCGGAGCGATCTCAAACAGCTCTAAATATAGTGAACAACTGGTGCAAAAAGGAACAATTGTCCATTAGCGCACAAAAAACAACAGTTGTACCATTCACAAAAAAACGGGTACTTACAGGTCTAAGACCACTAGTACTAAACAACACAGTTATCCCATTCGACACAGAAGCCAGATACCTCGGAGTCATATTTAACCAAAGGCTGACGTGGAATCGACATCTCAAAAAACTTACACATAAAGCTACAATAGCTCTTGTAAGCTGTAGAAGAATATTTGAGAAAAACTGGGGTCTAAACCCCAAAATGACCATATGGCAATAAGACCCATGATAACCTATGGCGCAATGACGTGGGTAACCAAAAGTGCGCAGGCAAGTGCAATAGGCTAACTCACTACCATTCAGCAACTTGCCTGTCTAAGTGCTACTGGGGCCATGCGCACTACGCCGACCGCAGCAATGGAGGTACTATTAAATCTCACGCCACTGCACATCTTCATACAAGGAAAAACCAGATCCTATTCACAGGCTAATGCAGGGACAAAACTCAATAAGCCAACTACATAGCGCCGACCACACAAGGCTATATCAGCAAGTAAAAAGGGATAATATTCTAGCTATGCCTACTGATACAGCCATAACCACATACAAGAAAGAAATCTCCCATACAGGCTGAACCCATCTGGTACACAGACGGTTCAAAAACCAAGGAAGGAGCTGGTGCTGGAATCTATGGACCCAAGTCGAAATCAACGATTTCGCTGAGTTTAGGAACATATGCAACAGTGTTCCAGGCTGAGCTAATAGCCATACAACACTGTGCAAGAGAAATATTAAATCAGCAAGTATCAGGCAAAACTATTGCCATATACTCTGATAGCCAAGCAGCTCTAAAGGTAATTCTGTCACCAGAAATCAAATCACGACTAGTGAAAGACTGTCTAGAAGACCCGACAGAGCTACGTAGTCAAAATAAGGTGACCTTAGCCTGCGTTCCAGGCCATGAGGGATATCAGGGCAACGAAAAGGCCGACGAATTAACCCGAGAAGGCTCAGATAAGGCCATGACAGGCCCATAACCCTTCTGTGGAGTTGCTAAGGCATTGTGCAAGACATCCATTAAGGTACGTTTACATCTGACATTTATTGCATGAAATTTATGTCTTGCAGTTGTTTAGTCCAGTGTAAACACTCAAAAATATATGTCCGAGAGAAATTTTTTTCAAAGTAAAGTCTGCTTCATTCTACATTTGCTTTCTTCTGTGTTCCAGGCTCTGCATACCACAAAGTAATAATCTTGTTTAATAACATGTGTTATGGCTATTAATTCGGTGTTTGAAGAACATGTATTTTAAGAATTTAGGTTACGCCCTTTTAATTCTATTGATATTACAGGTGTAAGAAGGTTGCCAAATAACAGTATTCTAGGACACTTCTCACCAGGCCATTGTAAAGTGTCATGATTGATTCTGTATTATTCACGTACCTCTAGTATGTCTCTTGATGAAGCCAAGCATTCTAAGGGCTTTGCATGTGGTCGTTAAAAGATATTGTGATATTAAAAATAAGGCCTAGATCAATAACTATCAAGGAACTATCTACCTAGGTAGATGCTGTTAATACTGTAATAGTAGGATTATGGGATCATGTAAAATACATGGTTTTGCACTTACAAACATTTATAGAAAAAGCATTATTTTTAAACCATGAAACAAACTTATTTAGGTCAGACTAAGGTGAAGTTACTGACGCTGTCAGGCCCGTCGAGAGAGGTGGCAGGAGGGGCAAAATCCCCAGGGCTCGAGCACAAGGAGGGCACGTCAGCTTTAAAAAAATTGGTTTAAATATGTGGGGGGCGGACCCTTGCCAGTGTTTTTCCCACCATGGCTTTCGGCGGCCCTAGTTACTATTTCTATTAAAATATTTTAAATCATCTCCGAGATTTTTGTGGTAAAATTCATAAATTTGCACAAATACTTAAAGACAATTTCACAATTGCCGACCATCAATAAAAAAATCTTCGCACCATAATACCTTACGTCACGTTGTATTGATTAATAGTACATAAAATAGTAGTACTATATCTTCGATCCATTTAAAGTATCTATCGTGTATATTGTAGACAAATTTGTATTATATTTAAATAAAGACTTAAGAAAGGGTATTTTTGTTTATTTTAAACCAACCAATATAAGCCTATACATTTTATAATAATGAAAATACCCAAATTAAAAAATATTTTAATATTACTAATGGTAATGAGGGAAATATCCTATACACTACAGAATCTGTAAGATATAGTAATGTAATGTAATTTTTTACAGATTTTGACTTTCAGATCTTATATATTTTCTCAGAATCGACCCATAAAAATCTCAATATTATTCCTATCATTTTAAAATAAATTTATGATATGCCTATGTGATCTAAACAACTTCCCTCTCACCTCGCCTATCCTTCGGTTTGTTAGTGTTCCGACAAAACAAACCCTGTGCTAACAGATTATATTTACTTATCAAGATAGTTTACTTATTCATCTGAGTTCCAAACAAATAAAACGCGGTAATAAGGTTTGGTATGTCTAAAGGGTTGCGACGTACAATGTTCTATCTACAAACGTGAAATCATAAATAATGGATTAAATTTAAATATTTTATGTCGAACACAATACAAATATTACTAAAAAAATCGCCTATACATTTTCTATAAATTGGCAGGCTTGGGACTACTATTTTAAATAAAAATAGCGTCCAAGATGAAAGGCTACATCGCAACCCTCTTAGTTTTACGAGCTCTTTCCAGTTATAAATGAATGTCAACTGATATGTCACAAAAAAAATTCACCAAAAATCGTTTAAGAATGAGCTTCAAACTCCTATGCTAAACAGCTGTCAACGGTCAATTTGTCCAATCTGACATGAGGTTTGAATCCAGTGACCTCAAAAACATTACCCTATATATTAGAATAATCAAAATATGCTTTTGACATCTGTAAATAGTATTGAAAATGAACAGTTTTGCAACGGGCCAGGGGAGCTTTAGCAGCTCCGTAGCTGCCAAAATATTCATTTTAGCACTTTATGCCCATAGAGACTTTTGTTCAGGATGACAAAATCTACTACATATCAAAAATTCAGACAATTTGACAGAAACCCAATTTCCATAAGATTATTAGGCATTCCAACGACCTGTCAAACAATACCTGCCAGTGGGAAGGTCTCGTATATCTAAGGGGGTAGCGACATAGTCTTGCATCTTGGACGCTATTCTTATTCGAAATATCAGTCGTCAATCCTGCCTGTTTATAAAAAAATGTACAAGCAGTTTTTTTAATTAATATTTTTATAGTTTTCGATATAAAATATTTAAATGTAATCCATTATTCATGATTTTACGTATTGTAGATAGAATACATCGTATGTCGCAACCGTCAGATCTACCAAACCTGCCCACTGGCAATTCATTTGTTTGGAATGCCTGATTGCGGGGTCCTTTACTTAAATATTAATTTATCTATGGTAATGACAGATGATAGGTAAATATTGATTCTTTTGTCATGGCGGAAACTAGCTAATAATAACTGTAAATCTATTGATATTGTTAAATTTGGTTGCATTCATTTGAGATTTCAATTTATTTAATGGATTTAGTTATTATAAATTTGTGTTATTTCCTTGGAAGTATACCGGATGGACTGCCTTCAAATTACTTTAGTAATCAAATAGTAATTTGGTTACACCTTTGTCTTCAAAATAGTCTAAAAGAAATGTACAGTGAAAGAAATGCCTTTGACTTCAAATGATTTAGACATCGAAATTGTTGATCAAATTAATTAGTTACTTTTCTGGCTTAAACTAAACGTTTGAAGACAAAATATGCTATTATTGGTAAGTTTTAAAATTTTATGTATTAATGCAAACCGGTTCTTAAACTGTAATCCACGAGACCCCATAACTGAAGGGTTCCGTGAAACTTACGTGCTCAAGAAGGTAACAAAAAAAAAATAAATTCTTCATGAAATAAAAAAATACTTATCCGGATATAAGTATTTTAAATAATTATCATTTTGGTTGCAAATAGGTAATTTAGTTTTATAGAATTGAAACAAACTAGGGGACAAAAGATTGAGACATATTTGTTATTTATAATACTACCTAAGTACTGCTTATTATGCATCAATGCCCGTTTGGTCCTAATTTATTATTTATTTTTGAGTTATTATTGACTTATTGAACAGCTTTTTTGAAACCGTTTGTTAAAACGTAAAAGCGCGAATTAAAGTCGCTTCTACCTTCAACAATCAAGGATATTTTACGTTTGACAGATGTTTTGTGATTTGTTATGTTCGTTTTGCATTTACTTTTGTCAAATAAGCCAAATGGTAACTAAAGTAAGGGTTCTGTAGCAGTGTTATTTGTGCAAGTTGAAGTAAAATGTGCCTGTAACATATTTAGCCGTAAAATAATTTCAATACAAAAACTCAAAATGTTTGGAATAATAACTGATCCTAGGTTAATTTAAAGTACAAACCATATAATGATATTTCAAAGTTCAACACTGTGCGTGAAATGTATGATTCCTATTCAAATGAAACTGTTTGATGACGGTGAATACTGCCATTGTTTCTGATTAATGTTACATTTTTATACTTATACTGTGTTTTCTGTTTCAGAGTATTCTTTATAATGTTGGGGGCACAATGCTGTATTCTGGATTATGTATTTTTTACAATAAAATAATTTTTTTTGTTAATTTTTTCTTAATTTATATTTATTGAAAATTATTTTCTACTTTTTAGTTTGCTTTTCTATTAAAGCGTGTTTTTTAGTTATTTTAAACTATTATTTTACGTTTATAGTCCTGTAAAAGAGTGTTTATGTAAATTAAATTCCAATATTTAAAATTTTTATAAAACAATCCGAAAAAACACCTTTAAATTATTCAATAAGGCAATATGAAAACAAATCTAGAACCAGCCATATCTTGATTGAACCTCTATAGCCAGATTTCTTGGTTTTACATTTTATTTTTTTTACATAAAATTATTTGGTGATCGTATTCACTCCGTGCGCGATAGCAGCGCCATTTCCTTTTGGTACTAATGGACTATTTCTGTGTATATTGACAAATACAATTTTTAATAGAATTCGTAATTAAAAAGTATATATGTTAGTTTTAATAAAAGTATATGGATTTGTAAAACAAGTAAAATATTAATTTATTATTATTATACAGGGTGTCCCAAATTGTTTTACCCATGCTATAACTTCTAAACCATGCAAGATAATCGAACCGGTCAAAAGTCATCCATTATAATTGGCAGTGTACTTTGAAACAAATAAAAATTTGATGACCCACCATCAAATAATACCCCCTGGAACAACCCCCTCAAAAAATATTAACGACACCCTAATTTTTTTCTGCTCATTTTTGTAGTCGCTATACTTTTCTCTGTACAACTGTTTTTAAAATTTTGAAATTGCTCCATAAATAAGTGAGATTCGTTTTTTTTTTTTTCATTTTCATCAAAAAATACTATATTAATCTGTCTCTTGTCAAACAGTGCAGCTTAAATACTCGATAAAATTAGCAGTTTTTACTTCATAAAGTTTGCAATAATTTAGAGTTTGTCAAGTCCTAACAAATTATTTCAAAATGCCTATTGTGTTTAGTTCCAACGAGTACACTGATATAATAATTATTTAAGGCGAATGTCGCAAGAATTCAAGACAAGCTAGATAATTATACTATGAACGTTTTCCGAATAGAACAATTCCCTCAGTTAGAACGATTTTCAATTTAGAAAGAAGTCCTATACAAGGACATTTTCCTGACGTTAAACAGCATGGATAACACAACAGAATGATCAGAAATTAAGAAAATATTATACACGTTTTGGCTTACGTTCATGTAAATCGACATGTTTCTATCAGAGATTTGGCACTTAAAATTGGAATAAGCAAAAGTAGCATCTAAAGAATATTAAAAGACAATAAATATCATCCTTATAAAATACACTTGGACCAAGGTTTACACCCTAATGATCTTGAAAGACGCTTAGACTTTCTCGCTAGAATGCAGATGAAACTAAATGACGATGCCACATTCTTAGATAAAATATTATGGAGCGACGAATCACGTTTCCATAATAATGGTGTATTAAATCGTCATAATTCCAATTACTGGTCCCCAACAAATCCCCACTGGGTAAGAGAAACAAGGTTTCAAAATATTTGGGGCATAAACGTATGGTGTGGTTTGTTCAATGGTAAGATTATAGGTCCTCATTTTTATGAAAACACTCTAACGGGAATAGGATATCGTGATTTTTTAATCAATACCGTTCTTGATTTATTGGCCGGCTAGTTCACCTGATTTATCGCCTCTAGATTTTTGTGCTGGGGTACTATAAAGGACAAAGTATACGAATCAAAACCAGTGGTCTAAGAAGATTTAAAAAATAGAATCAGACATGCTTGTAACAGATTTACACCGGCCATGATTCGAGCTGCCTGTACTAGAAATTTATTGTTAAGGTTTGACAAATGTGTGGAAGTGGAAGGTGGGCAATTTGAGCACTTATTTTAAGTTATTACTACTCTTTGTTTGTTGATATTTATTTCTTGTCTTCTCCTTCTTTTGTTTCAATGTATTTTTTTAATTATGTGTCACCTAATAAAGTATTTTTTATCATCAACTTGACATACAGTTTTATTTAATTTCTCACTTATTTATGGAGCGATTTCAAAATTTTAAAAACAGTTGTATAGAGAAAAGTAGCGACTACAAAAATGTGCAGAAAAAATTAGGGTGTCGTTAATAATTTTTGAGGGGGTTGTTTCAGGGGGTAGTTTTTGATAATGGGTCGCCAAATTTTTATTTGTTTCAAAGTACACCACCAATTATAATGAATGACTCTTGTCCGGTTCGATTATCTTGCATGGTTTAGAAGTTATAGCCTGGTAAAAGAATTTGGGACACCCTGTATATTTTTATCTCTTAAATTTAAGAAAATTATGTATAATCAATAAAAATCAATAATAAAATATAGGCAGGTAACAGTATTTACTGGAAAATGTATGAGAAGTTGCCTAAGTCTAATAAGTTTTCATTGAAGAATTAGCCTATTCTGTCAAAATAAAAAAATACCATTTAATAATAGCGTGAAGTTGAAATATATAAAAAAAGGTTCGTTATTTATATTTTCATTTTTGTTTGAAAAAAAAAACATAGAATGAATGATTAAACCTGGTTTCCCATCAGTAAGTCACAAATTGTATTCCAGCCACATGTTATAATCAAAGGCAGAAATCTTGAAATCTAGTCCTTGCTGAATGAACATTTAAGAATAAAGGGATATTAAAGAACATCGTAAAATTAATTTATTGTTTATTTAAAACCATTCAAGTTTCTGATTTATTTCTGAATCATTTCTTAGATTTAATTTCCACTTTGCTACTGAAATTTTTTATATAAGTTTCACTGTTTTTTTTTTGCTAGTATTTGTACAATTTTCAACACAGCAACTGCGATTGCTTATTGTATTGTTTTTACCTACTTTTTTGAACAAAAGTAAAATGTATACGTGTATTTGACATGCCAAAATTACAAAATATTGCCCTAAAATACACGAATTATCCGCAGCTAGCGCTAGTATCGCTTTTGCTTCCCTTTCCATGACTTTGCACGGAGCGAATAGGAAAAATATTGTACATTTCTTGTGTAAATGTGATTTTTAACTCATGTCATTTTCGCACTCTGTTTATGCCTCGGGTGGCAGTATTTCCCACTGTAAAAAATGTTATTTTCCGCACTCGTAATGTAATATACTATATATTTAGGGGAGAGAGAAATCCTTTTCAACATTGTAAAAAAAGGTAAGTTTTAAAACCAATTATTGAAAA
This sequence comes from Psylliodes chrysocephalus, assembly GCA_927349885.1. Classification (NCBI taxonomy): domain Eukaryota; kingdom Metazoa; phylum Arthropoda; class Insecta; order Coleoptera; family Chrysomelidae; genus Psylliodes; species Psylliodes chrysocephalus. The sequence continues at coordinate 5,636,522 of OV651816.1, read as the reverse complement.
TGAGCTCAAACGATAATAATAATTATGGGCCGAATTTATGTTTCCTGTGAAGATTCCACAAGCACGAATTTCATAGTTTTGTTACTTAATTATTGAAATGTCCAATTAGAAATTAAAAAGAAAAATAAGTTGATAAAATAAGTTCGAGTCAGAACATTTCTAAATAATAGTTGGAACTATAAAAATTCGAATGACAATACCTCAAAATTAAAAAAGTTTGAAATTAAAGTAACCCGCGACCACTCCTGACTACACAGGTTAGGTAAATTATTTAAGTGTTTTTTTATTAGAATACTATAGTAAAATTTTTTTATATTCATTAATATATTTTACATTTTCTTTTATAATAATCACACTTTTTTTCGATTAGGTTAACTAATGCCAGATTTCTTTGGTAGTTTTAATTTAATTTACAATTTGGCAACGTTGTTTTTCTAAAGACCTAATTATTTATCAATATAACCTACAAAATCGATATTTTGAATTACAATTTTTCTCAGAAAACAGTGTTTTTTTTTATTATAGAAACTATTTAAGGTATGTTTAGTCAGCCCGATTTAGTTTGTAAACATTAACATAGACATTAGCATAAAAGTTAAATTCAATACATTTAAATGTACCTATTTATACAGAATGACATAAGCATAAATAAACATAGTCAAATACAATCCAACTTAATGCTTAAAATCCCACATACAGTAGCGTATAAGAGTTTAAAAAGTAAGGTTAGAAGTCCTAACGTTAAACTTTCGAACTTTTGAACTTTTTTCTACATCTTTTTAATAATAATAATAATTGTAAGATAGCAGACCATTTTCAGAAGAAGCTACCAATCTTATGATTACATTTTCTGTACCTATAGAAGGTTTTGTTTTTAAAATCCTTGAATGATTATGTTAATGTCTATGTTACTGGTGAAAAATTAAATCAGGCTGACTAAACGCATCTTTACTTTTTAATGTCTAATGTTTTTAAAAAGTTAGTTCATATGGCTATTTCACCGGATCCAGATAAATTTATCTATGAAACTAAATGGAGCTTCATCGTACGCTGTTAACGGTAGTTCCACAAATGTGTACCCTAGAGACCACTGGATAAATTATGTACCTTGGTGCCTATGTAGGTACTATAATAAGTATAATTACAATATATGTCTAAAATTCTAGAGTCATAGGGTACTGTGTTTGACAACCATCACACATTACGTTAAGCATTACCCAATTAAAAATATGATAAAAACAAATTCTATCCCTTACCTTAATTCTTATTAATCGTTGCAAAATTGTGTCCATACAATAACACCACTAAATTGTTAAAATCTTTTGCACAACTCACAAACCACGTACTTTAAAATATAACTACCTACTTTTAAAACTTCAAAAAGCTGTCAACTTATCTTGTCAATGGTCACTAGATAGAAATAAACCGGTCATTCTCTATTATTATTAAGCTAAGTTCACACTGTTAATGTTTTATCATTTTTTTAATTGGTAAATGAAGTTCGCGAAAATAACACGCGGACTGGACTCGTGAACAGTAGCAGTTCCACCTCGAAATTTCGACGCAAACTGAGTTTCATTATCAAAAGGACGTTTTCCCTACAGAAAAACATCCCCTCTGAATTCGCGTTGCTCTGGTTACGACGCCGACGCGCTTATTCCGTGATTTAATAGTTTAAAATTAAATAGGATAATTTTTTGTATTATTTACCTTTTTATTTTCTCATTACACAGATTTTATTTTTTTTTTCTCGTATGTTGTTAATCGTATTTATTCACGGATGTTAACAAGCCAACTTCGAAAGGTTATACAGTGTGTCCCAGATTTAAACGGACAAAATTTAATAGTAGCCTACTTAGCCTTTAATCTTACTCGTTTCTGAGATATAGGATGTTTTATATTTTCCACCAAATTTATAGTCGACTTTTTTTTTTGAACGATTACAGATTTTTTAATAAAATTTTGTAGAAACGTCACATTCCCTTAGAATAATCACAGCTATTTTGAGAAGGTTAAATCAAGCGATATAAGTCGGTGATCCTAACGTCAATCAATCAGTTTTATGATGGACGTTATACGTTAATATTATCAGTTGAATTATTGTAAAAGTTTAGTTGAAATAAATAGAGATACCAAAAACCAGCGTAATACTGGTAACAGCAGTGGGATATAAAATAAAAGTTACCCAAACATTCTATTCATGGTAAATACTAGATCTACTGCGCACGAAATAGATATGGATACTTCAGGCCCACCAACATGGTTTTTGAAGATGGAAGAGGTGAGAAAAAGGCGAGACGAGGAAAGGGAAAGGGAAAGGCGAGAAGAGGAAAGGGAAAGGCAAGAAGAGGAAAGGGAAAGGCGAGAAGAGGAAAAGGAAAGTCGAGAAGAGCAAAAGGAAAGGCGTAGGAAAAAAAAAGACGAGAAAAAGGAAAGGCGAGAAGTGCAAAAGGAAAGGCTTGGAAAGGAAAAAGAGAAGAAAAGGCGTAGGAAGGAAGAAAAGGAGAAAAGAGGCGTAAAAAAGAAGAATAAGAAGAGAAAAAGGAAAGGCCTAGAAAGGAAGAAGAAGAGAAGAAGGAAAGGCGAGAAGAGGAGAAGGAGGAGAGGCATATAAAAGCAGAGGTGGAGATTATAAATGGCTTGCTGCAAATTCAAGAAAACCTTATGCAAGAGGTAGGTCAACTGAACAGTCGAATAGATCTCTTAGCACAGCAACAAGAGAATTTCAAAACTAATTTAAAACAACAAGAAACGGCCAAAGTATTTTTAGAAAAGCAAATTAGAACTGAACTAATTGAATAAGAAAGAAGAATTCGTAGCAAAGCTTTGGCAAACAAACCGAACCAAACCATATCCAAAACCCAGTTTCACAAAGCCATACTAGCGAGACCATTAAGCCACTCACGTTTGATGGTCAGACAACATGGGTAACGTATCGAGTCCAATTTGAAGCTGCAGCTAGAGCCAATGGCTGGACCGAGAAAGAGACGGCGGCTTCATTGATAGTGTTACGCCGAGAACAGGCAGCAACCGTTTTTACAGTTACTTCATCAAGAAGAATCCAGTTATTCATCTCTCGTCCAAGTTTTAGAGACAAGATGGATGGCCAACAGCATTTGACACGGGTATTCCAAAGCCAGCTAAAGGTTCGTAGTCAGAAACATAATGATAGTCTACATGAATTCGAGACCGAGATAAGAAGATTGATTCATCTGGCATATTCACAGATTTCCAAAAACAAATCGGAATACAGGCATTCATCGAAGGAAAACTTAATAGACCCTATAATAATACACCTCAGAAAAGATAATGACAATGATAGAATCCGTTTCACGAGAGAAAATGCTAACTGAAGTTGCAACAGTGACAGTCCCAGAAACCTACATCGCTTAGTAACGACAGGGTCACGCCACTAGCGTAGAACAAACATTTTTACCCATATCCGATAATTCGATATGCCGATTTATTTATTATATGAAGACAAGATAGAAGGAGGCGAATCGGCAATGATCAAACTTCAGATTTCTGTCCTTTTTTTATAAAGTTCGCTAAATTGACTGTAGTTGGTACGTCGAACGTCACTGCCGTTAATGTTCTATATAAATCAATGAAAAATAAAGTGATTTTTTAAAAAATTGTTAGAAAGAATTAAAATAATGTGAAAAAAAGTACCTGAGTACAAGTAATATGAATGACAAAAAACATCAAAGCAATACTTACTTCGTTCCAGATTGTAAAACATATAAAACTAAAGAAAACACAAGGATAAATCAATTCAATGTCTTTTTAAAGTTTCTAATGTAAGTAAAATAATGTATTTATGTCTAAATATAATATTTATTGTTAACTAGTCACAATACGTATCACAGAGTGTAGTTTATTTTATTACAAGTCTCTATAAAATAAAATTTTACTGTCATGGATACTGACTTACTAACAACAATAATTATACATTAAATTTTACTTACCAGAAAAAAAAATTTATAGAATTATAAGGTTAGATAAAGAGTTGAACCTCAATTTTGTCATTGTAAATGTTTTTTATATGATCCTAAACGCTTAGAACAGTGGCAGCATATATGTCGTTCCAAGGGCCGATAAAGCACTTTCTAGAGATGACGCTGTTCTACACTTTATAGAAGTTATTTCCAAATATTACGAGATTCCTTTTACTGATGGTACTGTTAGCAAAATAAAAAGGGGGAAAGCCGAAATTAAAGGTTAAGGCAATATCATATACATTCCCAAATCTCCCTTTATGCTTGTATTATAAAAAGAAAAAAATCTGTAAAATGTTTTATTTTATTTTGCTATTAAAACTATATTTAGGTATAATTCAAAAAAATTTACACAAAATTGTACTTACCAAATTTTACCATTTCGAATTTGGTCATAACTACCTAATTTGTATTTTATTTAGATAAAATTAAATAATTTATCAATTAAAACATGCGAGACTTATTTAGAAATAAATACAACAGTATATGCTTTATTTGACATTAAACAAGTTTATTTTTATTATTTTGACAAAAATATATAAAATTCCCATAAGAAGCCATGTATTTTGAACTGCACTACTAGCACTAGCGCCCTTGAGGTGAATTAAAAAAGCTCAATTGGCGTTCGTTTTTTGGAACCATATTTCGAGTACATTCTTTATAATTTATTATATAGCCACTAAAACACACTTAAGACCAATCGAGATTATTCAAAGTAGTTATTTGTGTATAGAGTATATACGTAAAAGAGGCGTTTACGGACCGCAACATGTAAGTAAGAGCCTGAGCCGCTAGGCGGGGGCTATTAACACGATTTTCTCAATTTTTTAAATGGAATATCCTATGTTATACCACCAATTAATTAATACAGGGTATTCCATTTAGAAAATTGAGAAAATCGTAACCTCACGTTTTGACAGACCCTATATACAACATAGCAAAATATTTTGCTTTAAAAAAGTGTAAATTTGGTCAGCACCTCGTTTATGGACCACCCTGTATATTTAAAAATAATTGTTAAATATGGTCATACAGCTTTTATATTAAAAATTTCTTCATATTTTCTTCATATTTCCCTGATGGGACACCGTGTATATGTGTTATTGGCTGACATATTAGTATCGTTGTATAGGCAAATTTTTAAGGAATTTTATGCTAAAATAATATACAGGGTGTTGCATTTGAAAAAATGAAGCAAATTGAACTTTAAATTAACAATATTTAAGATATGTTTCAAGACACTCTGTATAAAATGAACCTGTTCTATCACTACTATTCCTTAGCTTAGTATCTTGTAAGTCTGCGTATTAAACAATTTTGAAATCAATGTAAACCTACCTAAATTATGATAATTTAATTGGGGTCATCATCATTCTCTAATTTAATTGCTTGACAACACTGTAATATTATTTAAAAACTTTCTAGGGTTAAATACAGTATTACCAAAACATTTTAAAATTAAAATAAAATACACGGTGTTCTATTTAAAAAACATACATTTTTATTTGCCAGGCAAAAACGCAACACCCTGTATATCCAAAAATATTTTTAAAACATGTATTTTCTAAATCCATATAACACAAATATAAATATTTAACAATTACGCACTAATGGGATAACCTGCATAAAATTTTATGTACGACCGTTTTAATAATCGTTTATTTTCTCTTTTTCGCCTATTGTGAGCAGGTTATTATAAAAGAAATTTACTTTACCGCCCGGCGGTAAAGAAGTCCGCGAGCGATAAAGGGGCACTTTACGCCTGCTAAATGTATTTATAATCTGGACTTTATTGCCCGGTCGTGCATAAAAGTTTTTTAAAAATAATGCTCAACAAAAATAAAAGGTATCCCACTGAAAATGTGTATCAAGCTTAGATAAAAGAGAGCGGAGATGTAACATTGCACATTGCGCATGTTGTCTATTCCAAACCTAAGTAACCCACCAATTAAAAATCATTGTGTTCACGACGCCACCCGAATTGCTCCGAAATTTCTATTCTTTGCTTGTCTCCGCGTGAGTAAATCATTTATGGACCGCCATTTTTGAATTATTTGTTGGTGTTATTAGCAATTTAAAGTGTTTTAGTTATTCAATTTCAAGTTGAAAATGCCACGATGTATGGTGAAAAATTGTATATACAAATAATATGTGTCAATGTTATGAAAAATAAGAAATATATTCGTTTTCAGCGGTAAATATTTGTTGACGTTTTGACATAAAGTCGCCATGATTCTTTGAGCTGAATACTTCAGATCCGCATTAAGGGGTTTCAATAAATATTTAATATTAAAGTAAATAGGCATTGTTACTAACGAAATTTTGTTTTTAAAAAGTAGTTTTATAAGAATATTTACTAAAAGTGGTTTTTAGCCCTTTATTAGATATTTTTACAAGAATATTAGATGAAATACAGGTTCACCTACTTAAAATTTCAAGGCTTATTTTATTTGCGGTTAAATCAAAAGTGACATTTGAATCTTAAAACAAAGTAAAACGCGCAATATGATCTAGTATAAGCAAAAAATACTAAAGTTACGGAAATTAGTCATATTATTAGTAAAATGTTACATTATAAACCCCTAAACAACTCGAAAAATATCTTCGTTTACTAAAAAAATCTAAATTCTAGCAATATTTATTATACAATCGAATGCGGTTTCAGAGATAACAGGATCAATAAATCCGAATCTCCAAATTTTGGAGCTAAATGCTCTGATAAAAGCATGCGACCGATAGGGGTTACAAAAATAATCGATTTATCGTTTTCATGAAAATCGATTTATCCGTTATAATTAAACGATTATCTTTAATAGATTATTTTTGATTAATCGAACATTTTTAATATTTTTTTTTCGTTTTTTTAGGTAATGGAATAATCGATTATAAAGGAATTACAAAAAGAGAGTAGATTTGTTCAAAATATTCGATTTATTGAAAATAATCGATTTTTTAGAAAAATCGATTTATTGTTTAATAGACTTTTTAAATTAATCGATTATTTTCGATTAATCGATTATTTTAGATAATTCGATTATTTTCGATTTTTCAAAGGTATTCAAATAATTTGTTTTAAAATACAAAAAATAGATTATATAAAAATAATCGATTGATCGAATATAATCGGTTATATTATATAATCGATATTTCGGTTATTTTATAGCATTATTGATTTATCGGTAAATCAGCTTTTTATTAATCAATTATTTTCGATTTTTCAAAGAAAATTAAATAATTAGTTTTAAAAGGAATATAAAAAAAGAAAAGGATTATCAATAATTATTCAGTTTTTTTTTTTGGAAAATCGATTTATCGTAGAATCTTCTTAATTAATTGGTTATTTTCCGTTAATCGATTATTTTCGATGTTTCAAAAATGATCGAATAATTGATTTTAAAGGAAATAATTCTTTTTTTTTTTTTTAAATCGATTTATCGATTATTCGACTTTTTAATTAATCCATTATTTTTGATTAATCGATTATTTTATATTTTTCAAAGATTATCGAATAATGTTTCAATGGAAATACGAAAAAAAAATAGAAATTAAAAGTAATCGATTATTTAAAATAAACGATAATTCGTTTATTATTTTTTGTAAACACTGATTTATTGGTTAATTTATTTTTTAAAGATAATCAAGTAGTCAATTTTAAAGGAAATACGAACAAAAATAGATTGTTTGAAAATAATCGATTGATCGAAAATAATCGATTATTATTAATGATCAGTAATTTATTTCGATAATCACCCACTCCTAGCGACCAAATGACTTTTAATAGGTTTAAATTTTAAAATGTTATCTGGTTTCAGACATATACATTTCTAGAGTTTTATGTGACGCATCCTCTATATTAATTAATATTCCTAAAGAAACAAGCTTTAATATATCTTTTTCTGAGGTTATAATACAAAACAGCATTTTCTCATTTTGACTAAATTTTAATATTATGTGATAGTCGTAGAAAAAATATAATGTTCAACTCACAAGGTTTGATTTGCAGTATTCGCCTGCGCACATGCTTTTTTATAATACTCTTAGACAATGAGTACCATTTCTTACTCGATTAACAATATTCTATTTCAACATTTTACTGTAGTCTCTTACAGAAAAGTCCATAGTAAATAATAGCTAACGAAATATTCCATTAAAGGTCTTCTCTTTACATAAAATATCGTGGCATCTGTTTGATATTAAATAATCACGTTAAATTTATTTCATAATACAAAATTCCATTAAACGTATATTTTAAATAAATCTAATAGTTCATTATGATGCTAATAAACAAAGTCCGGTCCCTGTCACAGAGATCGAGTCCCTGCCCAGTTCCCCCACTCCGTTAACCTTTCTTTAGAAATTGACAACATTTGCGCAGGTTAAACACCGGTGTATGTTATATCTCTGGTCTCTTTTATCTAAGGTATCAAGAAACCCAGATATTTGACTTACAACAGTTATTCTATCAAGCAACACTCACCCATCAATTTCAAAATCAAGATTATCTATAAACACCGTTGCATCAATATGACACAAGAAACAGAGACAATTATTTGCTACCACGAATGAATAAATCAGTTGGACAAAATAGTTATCGGTTTTTGGGACCAAAAATATTTAATAGCATTCCAACGGAGCTCCGAGAAATAAAAACAAAACAATTGAAGAGATATGTAAAAGAATTTATAACAAAAACACCGCAAACTTTTTTCCGTAATATAATGGAATAAAAAAATAGAAATTAAATAATTGGAAAGTAAGTATATTATAAACGTTAAAGAATCTAAATATATTTAAAATGTTTTTTCTACTACCGTGCGTAATCTACATACTTTACGCACTCCACCGAGTGAATTTTTATTGTATGCCATATGCCATCTGCTAATAAAAATATTTTTAATTGTCCCTTATTCTATTGGCATTTATTTTAATTTCTATTAACTAGACCGTTTCTCCGAAAATGAGAAAATGGTAAATCATGAAATAACCGTATGATTAGGGGCACCAAAGAGTACCTGGGTTTGTTATTCAGCCTGCCCAATTTCAGTTATCCTTCTACCAGTAAATGGTTTGTAGTGGAATTTGATCCACATTACGGCCCATTTTAGAGAAATGATTGTAGTGTGTCACCGTTAAATATCACATTATAGGATTTATTTTTACCTATTATTTTGTTAACGCATTTTGTGCTTCGCAAAAAATAAAAAATAACGTTCACGAGTTGTTTTTTTAGTTGATCGCATATACTTATTAAAGTTGACATATTTTCAAAAAATTGCAACAATTATTCAGGGTATTTCTCAGAGTTTCGAAAAAAATTAAATTTAAGTGAATTTGGATACTTAAACTCTTAATTTTTTGTGTTAAGAAGTGTTATAAATCTAATTTTTAAAAACCTAAGGTTCTTGCTAATTCAATTTTAAAAAATTCGAACAATCATACCTTTTTGATTCAACATTTTTCGATATTTTGATAAATAACCTATAACTTATTGCAATTTTTAAGCTATTGCATAGTTTTTATCGCGGGCTTTGAGCGCGGCAACCGAATCAAGAAAAAAAAAACGAAACCGTAACGAAAAAAAACTAACACCCCCACTCCGACCGGCACAGCGGTGCGGCGTTAAACAATATTAACTTCTCATTTATTCAATAAAAGAAAATCGAAAAATCGAAAAATCGAAAAATCGAAAAATCGAAAAATCGAAAAATCGAAAAATCGAAAAATCGAAAAATCGAAAAATCGAAAAATCGAAAAATCGAAAAATCGAAAAATCGAAAAATCGAAAAATCGAAAAATCGAAAAATCGAAAAATCGAAAAATCGAAAAATCGAAAAATCGAAAAATCGAAAAATCGAAAAATCGAAAAATCGAAAAATCGAAAAATCGAAAAATCGAAAAATCGAAAAATCGAAAAATCGAAAAATCGAAAAATCGAAAAATCGAAAAATCGAAAAATCGAAAAATCGAAAAATCGAAAAATCGAAAAATCGAAAAATCGAAAAATCGAAAAATCGAAAAATCGAAAAATCGAAAAATCGAAAAATCGAAAAATCGAAAAATCGAAAAATCGAAAAATCGAAAAATCGAAAAATCGAAAAATCGAAAAATCGAAAAATCGAAAAATCGAAAAATCGAAAAATCGAAAAATCGAAAAATCGAAAAATCGAAAAATCGAAAAATCGAAAAATCGAAAAATCGAAAAATCGAAAAATCGAAAAATCGAAAAATCGAAAAATCGAAAAATCTAAAAATCGAAAAATCAAAAAATCAAAAAATCAAAAAATCAAAAAATCAAAAAATCAAAAAATCAAAAAATCAAAAAATCAAAAAATCAAAAAATCAAAAAATCAAAAAATCAAAAAATCAAAAAATCAAAAAATCAAAAAATCAAAAAATCAAAAAATCAAAAAATCAAAAAATCAAAAAATCAAAAAATCAAAAAATCAAAAAATCAAAAAATCAAAAAATCAAAAAATCAAAAAATCAAAAAATCAAAAAATCAAAAAATCAAAAAATCAAAAAATCAAAAAATCAAAAAATCAAAAAATCAAAAAATCAAAAAATCAAAAAATCAAAAAATCAAAAAATCAAAAAATCAAAAAATCAAAAAATCAAAAAATCAAAAAATCAAAAAATCAAAAAATCAAAAAATCAAAAAATCAAAAAATCAAAAAATCAAAAAATCAAAAAATCAAAAAATCAAAAAATCAAAAAATCAAAAAATCAAAAAATCAAAAAATCAAAAAATCAAAAAATCAAAAAATCAAAAAATCAAAAAATCAAAAAATCAAAAAATCAAAAAATCAAAAAATCAAAAAATCAAAAAATCAAAAAATCAAAAAATCAAAAAATCAAAAAATCAAAAAATCAAAAAATCAAAAAATCAAAAAATCAAAAAATCAAAAAATCAAAAAATCAAAAAATCAAAAAATCAAAAAATCAAAAAATCAAAAAATCAAAAAATCAAAAAATCAAAAAATCAAAAAATCAAAAAATCAAAAAATCAAAAAATCAAAAAATCAAAAAATCAAAAAATCAAAAAATCAAAAAATCAAAAAATCAAAAAATCAAAAAATCAAAAAATCAAAAAATCAAAAAATCAAAAAATCAAAAAATCAAAAAATCAAAAAATCAAAAAATCAAAAAATCAAAAAATCAAAAAATCAAAAAATCAAAAAATCAAAAAATCAAAAAATCAAAAAATCAAAAAATCAAAAAATCAAAAAATCAAAAAATCAAAAAATCAAAAAATCAAAAAATCAAAAAATCAAAAAATCAAAAAATCAAAAAATCAAAAAATCAAAAAATCAAAAAATCAAAAAATCAAAAAATCAAAAAATCAAAAAATCAAAAAATCAAAAAATCAAAAAATCAAAAAATCAAAAAATCAAAAAATCAAAAAATCAAAAAATCAAAAAATCAAAAAATCAAAAAATCAAAAAATCAAAAAATCAAAAAATCAAAAAATCAAAAAATCAAAAAATCAAAAAATCAAAAAATCAAAAAATCAAAAAATCAAAAAATCAAAAAATCAAAAAATCAAAAAATCAAAAAATCAAAAAATCAAAAAATCAAAAAATCAAAAAATCAAAAAATCAAAAAATCAAAAAATCAAAAAATCAAAAAATCAAAAAATCAAAAAATCAAAAAATCAAAAAATCGAAAAATCGAAAAAGAAATTCGAAGAAAAATCGAAAATTCGAAAAATCGAAAAAGAAATTCCGTAACGAAAATAAACACCCCTACTCCGACCGGCACAGCGGTGCGGCGTTGAAAGCCGTGCATCGTCAAACGTCGTTTCAATTCGGCAGACTTCAGCACGGTGTTTGTGTGCATGCGACTAGATGTATGCGTGTAGACTAGCTGCTTACTGCTCATAACTGATTCTATCTCTTTTAGATACAATTTCGGAAAAATTGAATTTGAAAATGAATAATGATCCACAAGAATCCACAAAATATGGGACCACCATTGACGTGGTATTTTCCAGATATTTAGAGGATATCAAGTCTCAAACTTATGTTTCATATTTCAGTTACCATAAACCTATAGTTTCAATGATAAAAATTCCTGAATAACCTACAGGTATTGTAAGATAATAAAAATATTTTTAACAATATTAACTTCTCATCTATTCAATAAAAGAAAAAAATTTGTTTTCTTATCGGTCACCACGCTCAAAAAGTGTAACTTGAATTAATATCAAAGAAAAAAATATTGCATAAATAAAATAAATAAATAATTATAATTGCGTAAGTTGATCAAAAATGCTATGCAGTAGCTTTACCGCGGCAGTCCCCGAGTGCCACCCGTATTTTTGATATCAAATTACAGGTATAAGCGATCGACAACAAAAATTGTCAACGTCATTTTTATTATTTTCAAAGCACAAACTTTAAATAAATCTAAATTTGCGTAAACTAAATAATGAAAAAAAAGACATCCCATATGAAGCGGAACTATATGACAAAATTTATAAAGATTGACATCGGATACAACTCTATTCAAAGATTTTATTCTATTTTATTCTAATGCTAAATAACAGGAATATACCTAAAAGTAGAAGAACGGTACCCTTTAAATAACCTATCCCCAATAATGAATGCTCTGAAAATGCCCAAAATCTAATCAGCTCATCACAATTTAAAATTTAGTTTATTAACTTAATCCATTTTTGAGTTATCGTGGACACGCACACGCGCGCGCGCACGCACACACACACACATATCGCAAAAAGGTCAGAACTGATTCAATTACCCAAAACGTAATAAACTATCTAAAACGCGAGGTCTGAAACAATAATTATTTCTTGCTGGTTATAGGAAATAGAAACTGATTTATTAATTATTAAAGCTAATTTAAAAGGATTGATGTACCTAAATAGCAAAGCATTAATTATACTAAATGACCACATGAGAGTTTACTCCTTTTTACATGGTATTTGGAGCCTTTATTCGTTAGCTGTATAATATCTAAGGAAGAGACAACTGAATGTCAATTTTAAATTTTATTTGACGCGTTTACCGATTAGCTGTCTAGGTATCTAATGAAGAGACCACTAAAATTCACTAAACTCTGGTATCGGTGCCGTTGAACTAAAATACTACTAAAATCTAGTTACTTTTATTAAATCGAATTATTTAGGGTAAAATCAAACTCATGTAGTCATTAAATATCCATTGGCATCAATAATTGTACAGAATATACTACAAACATGTTACAGGTTATGACAGTTGAATTTAAAAATTAATTAAGATCATTTAAATTAGACTGCAATAATCAGTGTGATAAATTTATTGTATTGTCAATAATTAACTTGAGTACTAAATTTTATCAGTAGGTCGTAGCATTGAGATTCTTATAAAGTCTTTGGAAAATGAGTATTGTAATTTAATTTCTGCTAAAAAGTGTTTGACTTATATGGTTTTGCCTGTAAAGAAAATATTTGTTCTTTTATACAAAGAAAAACTATGTCTTGGCATATTTGCAAGACAAGCTTATACAGGACCACAAAGTTCTGTCTGGTAAAAGATACAAGCATGCATTTACGAGTCACCTAAAAGTAGCTATAATAGACAAGGATAACCCTTACGATAAGATAACTACCGAAAGAGAAATCCTTGTCAAAAAGACACAGATGGGAGAGCTGGACAAAACAATTTTGTCCGCCTTCTGCAGAAAAACCAAGCCATCTCTTCGTCTTCGGCATCGGAGACGAAGACACGGGAACACTAAAGGTAAAAATCAATGATCAATGAGGATGAGCTATGCGTTCACCTCATTGACTATACAGTCAAAGGGTCGAAAAAGAGGCTTAATCGGGCCCAGTCAAGACCCCTTGGTAAAAGACTCCCCCCCCCCCCCCCCCAATTTAAGCCAACAGTGAAGGACGTCGAGCCAGAAAAAATGGCAATCGATGACCTCCTGAAAGAAAATTCCGAAGAGTCACAACAGATTACCCCCTCCCCACTTTCGGAGGAAGGGAAGGTCGAATAAAAATCACCTTGCTGCTAAATTTTTAACGGAGGACCGGGAAGCAATAAAAGAGGTAATGATTATACAATGTCACTTGCAGTACAAAAGGGTGGCTACGGAAACATTATGCCGCCGCCTTGATGAGCTGCACGATACAACAGCACTCATCCAGGAACCCTGGAACATAAAATCCAAAATTTTAGTTCTTACAAACCTAAACGGTTTAATTTTTAACTTTCCCAGCAACCAACAACCTAGAACAGCCATTTACATTTCTAGGAAATACAAAGCCCACTCAATGGCGCACCTTTCCACTTCCGATTTAACTGCGGTTAGGATGGAATAAGCCATCAAAAAGAAAAAGAAAACGTTAATCCCAGCATCTGCATACCTTCGTTCTGATGCAACCACGCCACCACCCAGTAAAGAAATGGAGGATCTGATTGCATAGTGCCTGAAACAAAAGTTTGGGCTTGTAATAGGTGGCGACTCAAACGCTCATCACTTCAGTTAGGTCAGTAAGGGTAACAACGCTAGAGGTAAGTCACTTTATGATTATATAATTACCAAAAATCTTTGTATTTAAATAAAGGTACTACACCAACATTTTTAAATTCTTGCAGTCAAACACTAATAGATATCACTTTATCCACAACTGGTATCTATAAATCAATTCTAAACTGGCAAATGTCTGATAACATTTCGATGTCAAACCACCACTGGTTAACATTCAAAATAAAATTAATGTTGCCGACCTCCACGCTATCTCAAAACCCTAGGAAGACAGACAGTGC
>OV651816.1:5456447-5621255 GCA_927349885.1 Psylliodes chrysocephalus | reverse complement strand
AGAAGACCTTTTATAGAATATTTCGTTAGCGTTTATTTACTACGGACTTTTCTGCAAGAGATTACAGTAAAAAGTTGAAATAGAATATATTGTTAATAGAGCAAAAAATGTTACTCATTGTCTACGAGTATTATAAAAATAGCATGTGCGCAGGCTAATACTGCAAATCTACCCTTATGAGTTGAACATTATATTTTTTCTACGGCTATTACATATTATTAAAAATTAGTCAAATGAGAAAATGCTGTTTTGTATTGTAACCTCAGAAAAAGTATATTAAGGCTTCTTTCTTTAAGAATATTATTTATTATAAAGGATGAGTCACATAAAACTCTAGAAATGCATATGTCTGAAACCAGATAACATTTTAAAATTTAAATCTATTAAAAGTCATTTGGTCGCTAGGGATGAGTGATTATCGAAATAAATTATCGATAATTGGAAATAATCGATTATTTTCGATCAATAGATTATTTTCAAACAATATATTTTTTGTCATTTCCTTTAAAATCGACTACTTGAATATCTTTGAAAAATCAAAAATAATGGATTAATTAAAAAGCCAATTAACCGATAAATCAGTGTTTACAAAATATAATATAAATAGAATTATCGTTTATTTTAAATAATCGATTATTTTCAAATAAACCATTTTTTTTTCGTCCATGGAAACAGATAATTCGATAATCTTTGAAAAATCGAAAATAATCGATTAATAAAAAATAATCAATTAATTAAAAAGTCGATTAACTGATAAATCGATTTAAAAAAAAACAGAATGATCGATTGTTTTAAATAATTGATTATTTTCGATCAATCGATTATTATCAATAATCTATTTTTATTGTATTTCCTTTAAAATCGTTAATTCGATTATCTTTGAAATACCGAAAATAATCGATAATTCCAAAATAATCGCCTAATCAAAAATAATCAATTAATTAAGAAGCCGATTCTATGATAAATCGATTATTACCAATAATCTATTTTATTGTATTTCAAAAATATACGATTAATTAAAAAGTCGATTAACTGACAAATCGATTTTCAAAAAAAACAGAATGATCGATTATTTTCGATCAATCGATTATTATCAATAAATCTATTTTTATTGTATTTCCTTTAAAATCGATAATTAGGTTATCTTTGAAATACCGAAAATAATCGATAATTCCAAAATAATCGCCTAATCAAAAATAATCAATTAATTAAGAAGCCGATTCTATGATAAATCGATTATTACCAATAATCTATTTTATTGTATTTCAAAAATATTCGATTAATTAAAAAGTCGATTAACTGACAAATCGATTTTCAAAAAAAACAGAATGATCGATTATTTTAAATAATCGATTATTTTCGATCAATCGATTATTATCAATAATCTATTTTTATTGTATTTCCTTTAAAATCGATAATTAGGTTATCTTTGAAATACCAAAAATAATCAATAATTCCAAAATAATCGCCTAATCGAAAATAACCAATTAATTAAGAAGCCGATTCTCATATTTCCTTTGAAATTGATTATTCGATTATCGAAAATAATTGATTATTAAAAAGCTGATTATCCAATAAATCGATAATTTTAAAAAAATAACCAAAATATCGATTATGTAAAATAACCGATTATATTCAATCGATTATTTTCATATAATATCTTTGAAAAATCGAAAATAATCAAATAATTAAAAAACCGATTAAACGATAAATCGATTATTTTGAATAAATGTAGGGGGAAAGTGGGGATCCTTGAGCACTTTTTCAGTTTATTGCCGGTACAGTAAATTCAGCTCAATCTAGCTCTAATTTATTTATATCACCAATTATAGATGACTTATCTTAAGCCTCGGGCATTGTGTTAGAAATCCTATTCTTTAAATTTTTTGAAAAAATGTTACTTTTTTAAGTCCTTGCAATAGTGCTCAAGCATCCCTACCAGAGGGATCTGTGGGCACTGTGTAGGGAGCCTTGGACATGAAATAACCAACAAATAAATAATTTTACAAACTATTTTTATTGATAATATTTGGTACACATATACATAAAAAAACAACTAACTTTTGTATTTTCGTGAGAGAACGACCTATTTCAAATTTTCAATAACCCATAGTGGTTTATCAAACAGATACTTAAAGCTTCCTCTTCTTGTCGAAATAGTGGGTGTGGGTAACTTTGTGATTATATCATTTCGGGTGACCAATGATACATCCTTTATATCAGGGTAGCAGAATGTGTTTTTTAATTTGTTAGTCTCATGAAATTTATTGTAAAATCGTTGTTTTCGAATTCCTCGATTTTTCCTACATAATGGACACTGGTTTTCTTGATTGGAAACTGGACTAAGACGTAGTCTCCTATATGGAAACTACGATCAAGACATATGACGTCATTTGCATCCACTTCCTTTTCACTTTCTTCTTCAAATTCGTTCCATTCTGATGAGGAGCCCGACGAGAAACTTTCGCCATTTAAACTTTCGCTCGATGTACTTTCCTTTCGCTTAATATTTCTTTCTTTCTTAGGTAACTGCAATTCATTTGACAGTTTTGGAATTTTTTTTCACCGGTAATTTACGTTTTTTTTCAGCTGCTTGCTGCTCTATTAAAAGTTTTTCTGGTGTGTCTGTCATGATCCTAGATTTCGCTTTCTTCCTTTTAGTCTTAACATTTTTCCTTGGCTGTGCCTTAGGATATGGTCTCACAGTTTCGGGAGTCAAGAAGGATTCATTGGTTGGTGTATTAGTTAGCCGTTCCTGAGCTGGCTCTAATAAGGCAGATGCGGAAGTAGAAGGCTTATTTTCTTCACTAGCAGTTACGGGAAAATGCGGATCAGTAGTACTAGTCATTGATTGTTCTTGAACTGAAGTCGCGACAACGTCTTCCTCTTGTTCTATCAACATGGGCCTGTCCGTGACATAGGAACTAAGAAAATCGTTGTCTGTAAAAACATTAGAGTTGAAAGGCCAAATGCCACTTTTCTCGAATCCGTGTTGAATATTTTTGGGAGTAAAAGCCTGAGGTATGGCCAGTGCAGATAATTTTGCTATTTCATAAATAGTGCAAGTTTTTGATGGATTCATAGAAAGCCAATCTGTTAAAGCAACGTTGTAATATCTCTTAAGCGGTCCGAACACCGTTAAGTCCAAAGGCTGTAGCCTGTGGCTACAGTGAGGCGGGAAGGTTAGCATCACTATGCCGTTTTATTTGCACAAGTCTAACGCTTCTATTGATATGTGGCTTTCATGATTGTCAAGTACAATGGCTACAGGTGAAGTCTTTGACGGCTTAACATATTTAATGAAATGTTTCAGGTATAAAACGAAATTTTGTGCAGTCATCCACCCAGATGTATAAGCTGCACCATCGGATCCAACCGGGGCACCACTCAGCATATATTGCTTAAAATTCACTCGAGGGAATATGTAAAATGGCGGTATAGAATTTCCAATAGCATTAATCGTGCAGCACAGGGTAACTAAGGTGCCCCTTTCGGCAGATGTCATTTGTCCTACTTGCTTGCAACCCTTCACTGCTAAAACTTTCTGCGTAGATTGCACTGTCGTTAATCCAGTTTCGTCTATATTATATATTGCTTGTGGTCCAAATTTATAGCGATCCAATATCATTCTGTAATTGTCAAAAAATTCCATTACGTTTTTCCGGTTGAAGCTGGTGGCTCGTGACAAACTAGTCGCCTCAGGAGTGCGCAAAGATAAAGTTTTGTTTCGAATCATAAAGCCCCTGATCCAGTCTTTTGATGCATATTTATGCTGCTTCCAATTTTCAGGAATAACTTTTCCATTAGCAACTGCATATTCGTATGCAAACTTTCTACAGTTTAATTTAGTCAAGCCGTAATGTAATTGGGAACATCTAATTAAATATTCACGAAGTGCTTTTTCTTCATCAGTAGTGAATATCTGTCTCGTTATATATTTGTCGTCTGTGTTTTTCAAAGGTCGCTCTAACTTTAAGTAACGTTGAAGGGAAGATCTGGGGATCTCATACTTTATCGCAGTTGGCTGAATCTTTGCTCCCATGCGGACTTCGTCGATAGCTCTTTCGATTATGTCACGTGGTATTTCAATGCGGTTTGTTTTTTTCTTGTAGCAAAACGGCATATTTTTCTGAAAATAAAAAAAAATACTGTAAGGTAGGGATGGATGGGCATGCCCAATGTTCCCGCACCGTTCGGTGTCCATGCATCCCGCCGGCGCCATTAAAATTCAATTGCAAAGTACTACACTAAACAAATACTTTTAACCACCAAATAATACAGTATTGCATGCACAAGAAAGCGATATATACGGATTAAAAAAAAGAAAGCATACTTACATTGATTTAAGGACCTTACAAGTACAATAATCACCGATAAAATTGTTTGTTTTCAAGCAAATAAACATAAAACTGGTTTTTGTCGTGTCTGGATAACTGACACCGCTGCACTGTGACGTTCGCTGGAAGAAGCAAGGCCAATACTATTCGGCTACCACGACAGAGGCGTGTCTAATGTTTTGCGTATGATTTTATTCACAAATGCCCAGGCCTCCCACCTGCCCAAGGATCCCCACTATCCCCTACTTTTTCTGTATTTCCTTTAAAATCGATTAATACATTATCTTAAAAAAAAAACGAAAATAATTTATTAAAAACAGCGGATAAATCGATTTTCATTAAAAAATATCAGAATTATCGATAAATCGATTATTTTTGTAACCCCTATCGGTCGCTTGCTTTTATCTGAGAATTTAGTTCCAAAATTTAGAGATTCTGATTTTTTGATCCAGTTATCTTTGAAATCGCATTCGCTTGTATAATAAATAAATATTGCAAAATTTTGGATTTTTTTTAGTAAACGAAAATTATGTTCGAGTTGTTTAGGGGTTTGTAATGTAACATTTTATTAACGTGACTAAGGGTTGATTCCACCGTTGTGTTAAACGAAGTTTAAAATGACATTTTTACATTAACACTGTCATTTTAATCTCCGTTTAACACAACGGTGGAATCGGACCTAACTCCTGTAACTTTATACTAGATTACTTTGTTTTAAGACTGAAAATTCAATGTCACTTTCGATTTGACCGCAAATAAGATGAACCTTGAAATTTTAAGTAGGTCATCCTGTATTTCATCTAATATTCTTATAAAAATACCTTATAAAAATAAAATTTAGCTAGCAACTATGATTCTTTACCTCTTATTTATCTACCAAAAAGGGCTAAAAACTACCTTTAGAAAACATTCTTATAAAACTACTATTTAAATACAAAATTTCGTTAGCAATAATGCCTATTTACTATTTATTTAAATTAAATGTTCAAAATTTTACCCTTTTGTAAATTTATGTAAGTAATATGAAATCTGATGCTTAATATTTATTGAAACCCCTTAATGCGGATCTGAAGTATTCAGCCCAGAGAATCATGGCGCTTTATGACAAAACGTTAATAAATATTTACCGCTGAAAACGAATATATTCATAACAGTAGTACTTGTATTATAAGTACATACAATTTTTCAAGATACATCGTGACATTTTGAACTTGAAATTGAATAACTAGCAACACTTTAAATTGCTAAAATACCGAACAAATAAATCAAAAAACAGCTGTCAATGGTGATTAAACTCAGGTGGAGGTGTGATCGCTGAATGGAAATCGGAGCAATTCGGGTGGCGTCGTGCAACAATGATTTTCAATTGGTGGGTTACTTTGGCTTAAAATAGACAGCATGCGCAGTGTGCAATGTTACATCTTCGGTCTCTTTAATCTAAGGCATTTTCGCAGTCTGACTATTACTCAACATGTGTGTTTGTTTTGGTTTGGTTTTTAATATTGTTATTAATTTGCCGTAAGTAACCTTCTTAGTAAAGTATTCGCAGTGACCTTGATCTAGAAATGGCTGTGTATAAGTGTGACAACTGTCTTAAGGAATTTTCTGAAAAAGACAAATATAATAAACTTCGCTGCAATGGTGATTGTCGACGTTCTTTTTGTATGAACTGTACTGGCCTGGATAAAGCTACTACAAAAATCTTAATATTACAGAAATTTATTCACATACGATTCTTCTGTACCCTCTGTGACTCTCCAAATTTAAGATACCTTAATAATAAAATTTCTAATATATCAAAGAACCAGATCCCCCATGAGATTTTTGACTCGCTTGCTAATCGTATGAATCAACTAACAAATAGCGTACCAACTATTTCAGAGATGTACGATATTTTATTAAAAAACGAAAACAGATGGAGTCTTTTGGAAAAGAAAATCGACGAAATTCATAAAATCTCAGAAGTATTTACCATATTTAAGCCAGATCTATTGCAGAAATCATTAAGGGAAATGGAACAGAATATATTTAATATTTCTTCAATCTTCTTAAATAATACCGAAGAGACAATAAAAATAAATGTACAGAACACTTCAGCCCCAGAAATTAAAATGGGGATCGAAAGCTTGGAAAAAAAACTAACAAATGTTTCAAGCCTAGTTCAGGAGTTAAACTCCAAAATTGTGTCAAATAAACAAAATAATCAACCTACAAAAAGACAATCTATCTACACCACATCGTCTTCTACGCAAACCATAACGACTCCTGAAGCCATAACGACTCCTGAAGCGTCCAATACCTTAGAAGATTCTAAAGCTCCAGTCTGTAGTCTTAATCAAAAGTGGCATTACGTAGTAGTTAGCAATCTTCCTTCAGGATCTACTCTAAATCACGTTGTGCATTACATCAAGGAAAAATTATGTTCTAGTGAGTTTATTCGTTGCTACCCCTTGATCAATGAGAATAATGAATCTAAGGAAACAACATTTAAAATAGGGCTGCAGTCAAGAAATTCCGCACAAAAACTATTAAACAACAATATCTGGCCGGCTGCAGTCTCAGTTCAATGGTCAGTCGAATCCTCCGCTCTCCCTAAGGCTTCGACTTACCCTAAGACATCGACTCCCCCTAAGGCATCGATTCTCCCGATGACATCTACTTCCCCAAAGGCTTCGACTACTCCAAAGGCTTCGACTCCTCCAAAGGCTTCGACTCCCCCTAAGACTTTGACTCCAACGTACACTCCGCAGCAGAAACAGAATAATCACAAAACCCTTGCTGATTTGGATTATTCTTTAAGTAAAAGTATATGCCCAAATCAACCTGAAGTATTGACCATCTCTTCCGACAAACATGCTATCTCAGCTTGTAAATCCAACAACTTCTCCTATGGTAAGTCCTTACAGATCATAGCAGAATCACAAGACAACACAAATAACTCGCTGGACCCGTTGACTCCTCCTAGAGTCCGACTAACAAAAAAATCGTGTATCGGCAATGGTCGTTATTTGATGGCTAGACTAAGAGAACCGGCTATTTTATCGTCCCTCAAGCTCTTCCTCGCCTATCTTCATGACCAACCATCATCTGTCTGTCATGAGGGCTACACGAACACAAGTGTAAAAGTGTTTCTAGCCTCTGAGGGACTGCCTGTTGATCCTGGAGCTTTACGGACCATTTATTATGATTATCATGATCTATATGGTATTGGCTCAGCTGAAGTGGATAACGATCTCTCTACCTACAGAGCATATATATCCGCGGAACGAAGAATACACCTGCAGAAGCAAAGGGAGTACAATCATCGTTATTTTACTGCCAATTCACCTAGGAAAAATGTTTAATTAATACGACGTGTCCTGGGGAACTAGAATCCCCAACTAGTCTTACTGGCTATGCCGACAGTAAATTAAGAATGGTTCTAATTAATATTCGATCAATACGGAATAAGACTGATGAATTGTATTTGTTTTTGGAAGAGTTAGGGTTTCCCCAAATAGTTGCTATTACAGAACACTGGTTACAAGTTGGTGAACCAGTTTTTGTCGAAAAATATACTATCGTCAGCAGATATGATAGAAGTAATACAGACCATGGTGGAACTCTAATTTTATCCTTAGACAAGGACTTTTCTGCTGTATCTAAATACGACTTTCTACAAGCTGAAAATTTCTTCGAATTTTCCATTGTAAACAACAAAAACATTGATTTGTTTATTATTTGTATTTATAGAACACCTAAATCAAATGTTCACCTCTTTCTTCTTAATCTACTTGACGCATTGCCTATAAAAAGTAAGAAAATTTTATGCGGCGATTTTAATATTGACTTTGCTAATGTATGTGCTACTCAAAAGTCTTTGATCAATATTTTTGAATCATTCAGTCTCACTATGCACGTAAATTCTCCAACTAGAATCACAGAAACAACATCTACAATTATAGATTACGTAGTCTCTGATTTTAAACCCGTTGATATAGAGCACCAAGTAATTAGCTCAGGTCTCTCAGACCACGAAGCAGTATTTGCCAAATTTTTGATACCCCGCACAGCTCCAAAAAAAGTCCGTCAGCTAGGTAGAATTTTCTCTAAGCATAATTTCAAAAATTTCTATAATTTATGTCTAACTACTGATTGGAATGGTCTTTCTGAAGATATTGACTCTAAATTTTTAGACTTCTTAAATAAAATAATTATGTGTTTCAATACAGCTTTCCCCCTTCACCCCATTAAAACTAAATGTCATAAATCTTCGACAACTAAAGGAATAAGAACATCATCTAAAAATATGAGGTCACTCATGTATATTAAAAAGTACACAGATAATCCCCTAATATTAAACTATATCAACAACTACAGAATATTGTATCGGAAAATCACCAAATCTGCTAAGAAAAACTATTACAAAAATCGCATCGCAAGAGCTAAAAACTCCTCCAAAGAAACCTGGTCTATAATAAATGACTTAAGGAATAAAACCCGTTCTTCAAACAGTGTAAATCCTAGCCCAGATGAACTAAACAATTATTTCGTAAATGTAAGTAAAAATATCAAATCTAACATAGCTCCGAGTCAGGATGCTCTCTCCTTCCTCCTACCTACTAAAAGGATCACTGAAAGTTTCTTCCTAAGACCAGTAGACAAGCATGAACTAGTGCAAACCATAAACAACATCCAAAATAAATTTTCCTGTGGAATTGATGGCCTGTCCACCAAAATATTTCTAAATATACCGGACATTTTAACTTCACTGATTAATGAATCCTTTGAAATTGGTCTCTTTCCTAACTGTCTAAAAACAGCTATAATAATCCCACTTCATAAAGGTGGCGACAAAACCAAAACCTGTAACTATAGACCTATCGCGTTATTGCCTACCTTATCGAAGATAGTAGAACGGCTAATGAAAAACCGTCTTTTGCCCTTTCTTTTCAAGCATAACATCCTCACAGCTCATCAATATGGCTTTCTACCTAAAAAATGCACTAGCGACGCAATGTTTTCCGTTCTTAATGAAATATACACATCACTTAATGATAAACTTTTCACCGCTTCAGTATTTTGTGACTTCGCAAAGGCCTTCGATTGTGTAAATCTTGATATTTTAATTAATAAGTTACAAATCTATGACATACGGGGTTCTCCTTTACAATGGTTTAAAACTTACCTAGAAAATAGAAATCAACAGGTGCGGGCGAATGGTGAGGATTCTACAAATCTAGCAATAAGCAGTGGAGTAACTCAAGGATCAGTATTAGGTCCAATTTTGTTTTTATTATTCATCAACGACAGCACAGACTTAAGAATAAGTGGTAGAATTACTTTATTTGCTGATGACACCAGTGTAACCTGGAATAATTCTAACATGCAGACATTACAATCTATCATAAGTGAAGATCTAGTGACTATTAAGTCCTGGTCTGATTCGAATGGACTTTGTTTCAACACCAGTAAAACTGTAGCATTGTCTTACAGAGGTACTTTACAACCTATAACTTTAAACAATAATCTGATCCAAACGGTGACTTCAATCAAGTTTTTAGGTCTTTATATAGACGATTCTCTAAAATGGTCTGCACCTTAGCAAAAAAATTATCCTCTGCATGTTTTGCCATTAAATCGGTTTCTAAAGAGCTGACTCCTTCTACTGCATTAATAACCTACTTTTCCTTATTCGAATCTCACCTTCGCTATGGTTTACCTTTCTGGGGTTCTTGTAGCTTATACCTTTTCGAATCTATTTTTAAACTGCAAAAAAGAGCAATCCGCTATGTATTTGGTTTAAGTAGTAGGACACATTGCGAAAATTACTTCAAAAATTTCAAAATTCTAACCCTTCCTGCTCTATTTATTTTCGAATCCGTCTGCTTAGTTCGCAAGCACATTCAAAATTTATCCGAAAGACCGACTCGTAGATATCCTACAAGAAATTTAGAGACTGATGTTTATTTAACAATGCCCACTTCTGACCTATTAAAACATTCCATTACCTACAATGCCAAAAAATTGTATAATAACCTTCCGATGCAATTAAAATCTATAAATACATACGATAAGTTCCGAAGACTGGCTAAAGCTTTTCTTCTAGAAAGACCATATTACACAGTAGCAGAATTTTATAACGTACCTTAGACATTTGAGTTCCACATACAATGGCATTAATTAAATAATTAAATATTAAAGTTTAAATTTAAATTTAAATTTAAAAATTAAATTAGAATAATTATAATGACGGATATTGCATATCCATTGCAATTGTTATTCCTATTTTGTCTGTTTGTTTCTGTTTGTTTTTTCTGCTGTTTAGTTATTTTTATAATATGTTTAGTATTTAAGTTACACGCTTTGTCTATAAAATTTTTGTAAATTTTTTTACGACAATAAAGCATATCTCTCTCTCTCTCTCTCTCTCTCTTCTGAATGGTCAAAAATGTGCCATTTGTATACTTCACTGGACGTCCATTGGATATAAAAAGTCCAGAAACAACTCTTTTTGGATGTCCAGACATTCAAAAATGTATATCGAAGGGACGTTCAATTGACCTATTTGTGCTGTGTGGGAAGTGATGGTGAAAACAAAAGCTACAATATATTTTATTTTATTTACTTAAAATTCTATAAAAAGGTTTATAATCACAGTTCAGAATGAATATGAGAGTCTTGTTTAATGTAATAATATTCGAGATCATTTGGTAGGGAAATATTACCATTATAGTCCTTGGCTAATCCCCAATATCGTCTTCTTAGGTGATGTGCACTAGCTTTGGGTTGTCGTTGTCTAGTGAAAATTCCCTTTTTATTTCCTCCAACTCTTGTATATGCTACAAAAATAATATAATCAATTAACGGATAATCGATAATTCGGGTAATCGATTAGTCTAAAATAATCATAGTGGTAATATTATAAAGAGGTGTTATAAGTATTATTTGGCACAGATACAGTTTATAGCTAAAGAATCAGTTAGCTCACTCGGACCAATTGGATGTTCCAAAATAACATCCACTCCAGAAGACTGCTGTTTGAATAGCAGTTGCCATATTGTACTGATTATAGTAAGAGAGCCCACTGAGTATTTTGACCGTCATCTGATAACGAAATGAAATATGCTCCAAAGACATGTAACAACATTGTACTTTACCAAATTGCACCTGTGCCAATTTTTATCCTGAGCAAAGTGGTTAGAAAAAATTATTTTATATTCAAAAAATCACATAAGACATGACGGCGACAATTGTGTTTTCCCTGAAAATTGCAATCTTAATTCATTGTGAATCTAGCTTTTAAACCTGAATTATTAATAATTTACCTACCTTTTAAACCATGTGTATGTGTGAAAGGTTTGTCGTTTCTATGGCAAAAATTGATTCAATTTTTAATGATTTTTACTTACTAATCGTGGATAGATGTTTTTGTGCTATGTTAAGAGGAAGAAAATGTTTCCCTTTAACGATGTATATCAAGATATATTTGAATATGTTATTTTCTGGAAAACTTTCAAGAGCAAACAAAATTAGCGCTGTAATGCCTTATGTGATTTTTTCAAGAAAAAATAATTTTTTTTAACCGTTTTGCTCAGGATTGGTTGGCACAGATGCCATTTGGTAAAGTAAAATGTTTTTACATGCTTTTGGGGTATATTTCATTTCGTTATAAGATGACCGTAAAAATTTGCAGTGGGCTCTTGGGTTATTATAATTTGATTCTATATGCGCCAGGGATACAAATCCGAGTTGCGCAATGTTAAACTGGAACTTTGAGATCAAAAGTTCCGAGGCAGAGTGAGCGAACTGATTCTTTAGTTATAAACTGCGGCACAGAGATAAAAACGTCGCTCTAGGCGTGGCTTAGAGTCGTAACAATATAGATGCCTCGCCAGGTCCTGACTCTCTAAAATTATAGGAATTTTAACATAGTTTGAAAATAGTTTTTTTTAAACTAGGGTCATATAAATAGGCAATGCATTTTTTAAAGATTGAATCAAAATAAAATGGGAAAAAATGTTTTTAAAAAAGAAAAATTGATCGTCCTTTAAACAAAACTATCTTATTAGTGTTATGTCTTATGCTCTTAGATTTATTTCATTTTCGTTTGGCAATAAATGTTAGGCTATTATTCTGGTACTTTTACTATCTCCAAAACATCGGTTGAGGAAAATTGTAGAATATTTTATTTTTATCTATAAAAGAGTATAAAATAGAGTAAAAAAAGCATACATTGCTCATGAACAATGCCGTCGATTCGTGGGGCGGACCTGGGGTCTCTCCCCCAAATTCGTCGCATGGACTTACATGGCTATGATGGTATGCTAATGTACGGTGCAGTTGTGTGGGTACCAAAAAACCAAAAATTTACAGTTATCCGTAAACTAGAACAAATTCAAAGAGCCAGGAGCTATGAAAACCACACCGACCAGAGCCATGGAGGTCATTCTTAGGAGACGCTGGATATGTTCCTACTGCTTCAAGCGCACAAAGACTCCATCTTACCGAGATATATCTTTCATAAGCCATACAAAGTGATAACAGAACAAATAGAAGCGCCGGAAGTGACAGGTATGATTCATATCTACATCGAGTGTTCTAAAACAAAACAAGGCTCGGGATGTGAAATATACTCCAGATCCTTAAACCTAAACATAAAATTGACTGTGAGCAATAGTGCTAGCGTAGTTCAAACTGAGCTCACGGGAATTATTGTAGCAGCAAAAGAAATCATCAGAAATAATATCAGTGGAAGGAACATGCTCATCTATTCGTTCAGTGTGAAGTCATGGTAGGGGAAGCAAAAGCGATACTAGCGCTAGCTGT
The DNA here is from genome assembly GCA_927349885.1 of Psylliodes chrysocephalus. Taxonomy (NCBI): domain Eukaryota; kingdom Metazoa; phylum Arthropoda; class Insecta; order Coleoptera; family Chrysomelidae; genus Psylliodes; species Psylliodes chrysocephalus. The sequence continues at coordinate 5,608,110 of OV651816.1, read as the reverse complement.
GAATAATTCGTGCATTTTAGAGCGATATTTTGAAATTTTGGCATATCAAATACACGTATACATTTTACTTTTTTATCAAAAAGTAGGTAAAAAAATACAACCGGAGTTGCTGTGTTGAAAATTGTAAAAATACTAGCAAAACAATAGTGTAAATTATAAAAATTTTCAGTAGCAAAGTGGAAATTAAATCAAAAAAATAAATGGATTGGTATACAATAAGAAGAAAAATTACCGTTACTTTTGTAATAATAACAGTAATATTGGAAATAGTAGACATCAGAAATTTGAAAGGTTTTAAATAAATAATAAATTATCTTTTTATGATGTTCTTCAACATTCCTTTAATCTTAAATGTTTAGCAAGAACTATATTTCTGCCTTTGATTATTGTATGTGGTTGGAATGCAATTTTGTGACTTACTGATAGGAATGGAGTTTTAATTATTCATTCTATGTTTTCTTTCGAACAAAAATGAAAATATAAATAGCAATCCTTCTGTTTATACATTTTAACTTTACGCTATTATTTAATGGTATTTTTTTATTTATCTTCAAAGACAACTTATTGGACTTAGGCAACTTCTCATACATTTTTCCGTAAATTCTCTTGTCTGCCTATATTTTATTATTGATTTTTATTGATTATACCTAATTTTTTTTAGTTTAAGCGATAAAAATATATATTAATAATAAATTATTGTTTTACTTGTTTTAGAAATCCATATACTTTTATTAAAACTAACACATATACTTTTTAATTACGAAATCTATTAACAATTGTATTGTCAGCATACGCAAAAATAGTCCATTAGTACATAAATGTATTTGCGCTGCTGTCACGCACGAAACGAATACAGATAGCAGACAAGCACTTCTCAGCCTGGAGAGACTACGAATTTACTCAGGGTTGGTACTAGAAAGTCACGAAGCTCTGGAAAAAGAATCCATGAACAATGTGGTCACCTTAAAGTGGATCAAACCTCACGCCACATTAAAAGGTAAGCGTCTTGCGGAAGCCAAGAAGGCAGGTAACCAAATACGTTTTGGACCCTTCCATCGGACTGACAAAATCGCTAGTGACAAACCTAATTAAAGATGGGATGAAACAAAAAGCTGCAGACTTACGAGGGAGCTTTTAAGTTATCTTGACAATACTACAGCAAACAAATACTTTATTGACAGAATCTGCGTCTGACCACAGGTATTCTGACTGGTTACTGCCAAGTACAGAAGCATCTCCACATCATGGGGCTGTCAGAATCCACACTCTGCAGGGGGTGCGAACAAGAACATGAGATCATCGAGCATGCCATCTACGATTTTCTGACGCTGTCATTTATTAGAAGATTTGTGTTCTGCAAGAATACGCTAACACTGATCGATATAAAAGAAGCACCTATTCACCATTTTGCCAACTGCATTAAATCTGCAGGATTACTCATTAGGAGGTGTCTATATACTTAGGAGTATGCACAATGGACCTAGTGAGCCCTAAGTGCAGTGGGTTAACCTACCCTTCACACGTTGCAGATACAGATGTGTAAAATAAAATAGATTCAAATCTCTCGTGTCTAAATCGATATATAAATTTAAACTGATAGTTTAAATTGATAAACTTCTTTAGACCGGTATGTAAGTAAAATATACAGGGTTTCCTAACCTCTGTCAAAAGGAAGGAGGAGAATAATCACCTAATTTTAGGACGAAAATGTAGTATAAAATTTTTTAGAATGTCGCTTCGTTTTCGAAATACAGGGTGTTGAAAAAATAAAATTTGATTTGTTTTCTTTATATTGTTAATTAGTGGCAAATGATATTCCAGTGATATTTGGTACACATAATAAGGGGTTTTATTACTTTACTTTGTGTCTATTTTAAACTTTCCAATTAATTCATTGGCGGAGATCCGGATAATTAGTATCATATTTTCGCAAAAATAAATATTACCTGTTTAACATTTGTAACATTTTAAAATTCCAGTTAAAAATGTTATTTTAATTGTGTATAAATAGTATTCGATTAATTTAAATTCAATTATCGCCGCACGCAATATTCCAAAGAAAGGGAAATTTCGTGAAGTGGGAGAACAGTAAATCAAACGATTTCGCCATTAGATTTTGAAATTTCATTTATGATTACTAGGTATCTCCTAGTATCTGGTAGTGTTTGGCTGTAAAAGTGGCAAGTAAAAAAAGTATAATGTCATTGTAAAAATATCTCGGTAGAAATAATATTCCAACCTGTTGTTAGTTATTAGTTTTTTTGAAAGTAAATGTTAAATTTTTCTAAATATGTTTTTATAATTCATTCTGGTTGCTGGATTTGCACAATGTTTATAGTAATTAGTTTTTATTGTATCTTGATTTAATTTTAAAAAGTAGATGTTTCAAATTTAATTTATATCTCATACAAGAGCCACGTGAAAAACAGAATTTATTTTTGTTTAGAAAACGAATAGGAGCAGCTGAAAACTAACAGTTGAAAGTTAACAGTTGAAAACTAACAGTTGAAAACTTACAGTTAAAAGCTAAAAGCTGAAAGTAACAAGCTAAAAGTTACACGTAAGAACTAGAACGACAGAACGAGGTATGCTGTTCATGCTTGAGTAGCAGAATCATGGGAGATGCGAGATTTGGTGTTCGTTCCCGAGAAGCATCCTAAGGAAGTTGATAGCCAAAACCAAATAGTGGTAACTAATGGTGGCTAGTTTTAATAATGACGATATAAAAGTTAATTTACCAGATATTTCTTGGTATCTATTACGGCTTAGAATGTAGCAATGTTGGCACATTATAAAAGAAACGGGTGATATTACAGAGCATTAAAAACACCTTTTAAAATGTTTACAAACTTTGAGTTTTCTCGGGGTGAAGTTGGAAAGAATATATGAAAATATTAATTATCGCTATATAGGTTAATCGCTGAAAACTGTTCTTAATAATGTATTATTTCGCAAAAAATTATATAACACTTACTCTCAGCAGTTTTAAAATCGGCAAAATTCCATATAAATTCGCCTATAAAATATCCTTTCTCCTTGAGCTGATCAAACGCCTTAAAATGTTCAGACATTAAACGGACTTGATATTCTTCTGACCAAACAAATGTAGGAAGCTGAAATAAAAAAATAATTCATTTAGTTATACAGGGTGGGCCAATTAAGTATATGCACTCTGAGCTAGTAGAAGATTTAAAAAAAAGTTTAAAAGAAGCCAATTGCTAAAATAAATTTAACTACACCAGGTGTTCAACAACCACAGAGCAGGTATAAAAGTATTTTTTATGCATAAAACACTCTGGTATAATGTTTATACAACAAAATTTTGTTTTTGAATTTAAATACGACCTTGTAAGGTAATCGAATTTGTAGTTCATAAAAACTGTCACAAAAATTTAATTCATTTTAAATTTTCCAAAATTTCTTACGAAACATGTAACCAAGACAGTAACAACGAGTAAACGTCTCCAATTTTTTTAAACGCCAAACAAATAAATATAAAATACTTTCTTTTTCATTCCTGTATTTTTTGAATTAGTTGAAAGCTCTACGATTATATTTTTCTGCAAACCTTAACTAACCAAATGTAGGGCTTTTGGGATAAGAATGTCTAGATTCAAATTTAGGTTGGCAAGATTATAATCAAGAGTAATTTACCAAGACCTTGATAATAGTCGGCTATTTTTGTTGCGTCTAAATCTCGAGAGTACTTTAATATTAAATTGTAAAATATTCGAGAAATTTAGTAACAACAAAAATAGCAGAATATAATCAAGGTTGTGTTACATTTGGGACGACTATTTCACTAGACCAAATATTGACTATTTAATCGATTATTCGATTATTTTGCCCTCCTTTAGCTGTCAGATATAGGAAAAACAGGCACTTATTAAACTTTAATGAGACTTACAAAATGAAGTCCCTCTAACGTATCTCCTCCGTATTCTTGCATTATTACCGGTTTGTTAAATCTGTCGTGCCAAGCTTGAGCTTCTTTAATTACGTAATAGGTAACCACATCTAAGTTTCCCTCGTTGCTGTACCAGCCGTTATATCTGTTGAAACTGATGATATCTACATAGAATGACTAAAAAATAAAAAAATAAAACAGTACATTTTTTTTGTTGACATTTATTTTGCTTTTCTTATGAATTTACTTACCGATTCAACAATATTTGAATTCTGTGCTTCTACTATCGTCGTGGGTCTAGTGTAGTCCAAACTTTTGATATGTTCTATTATTTGTCTGAAAAAAAAAACATAGCTGTATAAGGATTTTTAAATTAAATTTCATGAAAAACGGTGTCCGAAAGTAGAATTATCTAATTTATACCTATTACTATTTATTATAATTGTAAGGTTTATTAACCGACTTCAAAAAAGGAGGAGGTTATCAATTCGTCGCGATATTTTTTTTTTTATGTATGTTCAGCGATTATTCATTAACACGGTGTCCGATTTCAATGATTCTTTTTTTGTTAGAAAGGGGCTACTTCAGGGGTGGTCCCATATAAATTTGGTCAAAATCTAAAAATTGGGTCCATGAGAAAATCCTCAAACTCTTCATTTTTTATGTATGTTTAGCGATAATGCTTTACCACCTTGTCCGATTTATATGATTCTTTTTTTGTTAGTAAGGGGGTACCTCAGGGGTGATCCCATATAAATTTGGTTAAGATGTGGTGATGGCATCTGCACGTTTTTGAAGTCGGTTTTTTTAAATTTTTAATTTACACTTGTTTATTTTAAACAGTTATTATTTATATTCAGTAAAAACACTAATTTGTTTATTAACTAAATTTATTTGTACTTAGAACTACACTGATTAATATTAAACATTTATGTTCTAATTTAGTCTGACAATGTATTTTCACACATCGATCTCTCGGTGAAAACTAAACTGACAGAACGTCCTACGTCATTCCACTAAAACTACATAGGTTGACAGACCCACGTATTTATTATACTGGTGGCTCCTGCAGTTTCTAGAATAGGCATTAACTAAAAATTCTAGTTTGAATCATGCATCAAATATTCTAATGCCTTCCAGACTGTTAATTTGCGGTGTCTATAGTCGTCTTACAATAGTCGTCCCTGAAGGTGGGGTTTCGGGGGTTGACATAATCGGGTAAAGTGAAGAGCGTAGGAGGCGTTAATGGTAAAGTGGAACAAGGGATTCGAGCATGACATTGGTCCCTCCTCAAGATATCTTTTTTGGAACTGTAACTAAATATGTATCTGCAACTAAATCCTCTTTTATAATTTCCAGTTGCATGAAAGTAACAAGAAACGGTCTTCGCTGAAGCATGGTCGCTGGGTGAATGGCTGCAGACTAGTATTTGGACTTCGGTACCTTGGGAGATTACTTCCACCATGTTTCTAATGATCTTATAATCCAACTGGATACACTCTATATTCGGCCTGGCTAGTTTCTGAACATTGGACTCCAGTATGTTCTCCCCCAAACTAAGTAATGCTTCATACACATTATGATAAGTTGATCGTTTGTGGCAAGTGTTCTTTGTTACCAGATCCATCTTTAAATTTTAAAGCTTTTCCAGGAGCTGGTAACTGACCTTGAAGTTCTGAAAATCGACTAACCTTTTTCCGGAAGACAGATGCCAGTCCTCTTGCGTCGTTGCTGCTGGCGGAAGTGTTATGGACTAGCGAGTAGCCCTTTGGAAGCGCAAGAAGATATTGTTGTTGCTAGGTTTTAACACCATATCTTGCTTTCCCGATACCTCCATATGCACCCATACATTTTTCAAAGACAAGGTTAGGAGTTTCTTATAGTTAGTTTACTTCTTTTTCCAGGTCATGGTCATCCTCAAATGGCGCTAGCCGGTTTTGATTCTCTACCTTCGGATTTACGTTTCAGATCTTGCTTATACGGTAAATGACAACATAATTTTATTTCTTAATGAGGTACGGTCCTTCTTAAATCCTTTGGAGTTTCGTCGAATAACCCTTCTATCTTGTTGGGTTATGGAGCCAGACCTTCTCACCTTCCTTGAAACATCCTTCACTGGTTTGACTATCGTACCGTTTCTTTATCCTGTCGCTGGAGATATGAAGATGCGAGCGAAGTAACTCATGCATTTCGTCCATGTTTATTCAAAAAATCACATATTCTTCACTGGCTATATGTTCTTCAGGTCGACATCCAAACTCGAGGGCGCAAGGTAGTCTCATCTTACATCCAAACAGGACAACAGATCTATAGGCCATTGCGAAGATTCAAAGAGTGAAAGATACTGATCTCAATCTCACTGATGGTTTAAAACCACTTTTGGCAGGTATTTGCAGGTATTTGCAGGTAATTTCTGCATAGGTCACTGTGGATCTCCAAGGGCAATCCAACTTGACTGAAAACTCTTCTGCAACAGTTGCGGTCTCTTGATTTGGAATATCGTAGATTTCCATTCATTTCGTGAAATAATCCATAACCACTTTCATGTAGTTATTACCATTCTCGGTCATTGAGAACACTCCAGCAATATATAAGGCAATCCTCTCAAATGGGCTACCGACGTATTGTTTCATGAGAGTTTTTTTTTCCGATAAGGTTCATTACTCATAGGACAGGTAGTACATTTATTACACAAGTTCATTACATCATCGGAACTGTATATGCGATAAAATATTTCACGAACTCTCTAAAGGGGTTTCTTAACGCCGAGATGACCTTTCTGATGGACAGTCATGTAACTGACCTACTTCGCCTACTCTAATTTTTGGAATAACCAACTGTTTTCAGAACCATCATCGTTTCCTAGTACTCGTTTCAATAAGCCTTCTTCCAGGATAAAAGACTGCCGCCAAATATGACTTAACCACTAGATAGTTTCGATACTGCTTGCCAAGTAGGTAGATGATTTTCCTCTTTCCATTATCGCTTCTTCGTTAAAATGGGATGGTTCTCTTGTTCTTCCCTAATGTTAGCAGGGACACACTTATCATTGACTACAGTTGTTCTTAGTAATGCACTTTTTTTTGGATTCTACTTTGATGCAGTGAGAGCATTTCGTTGGACATGGTCTTCTAAAAAAACGTTTCGCCATTTCTGTGGCTTACTCCGGCTTGATGTTTGATCCTAAAGTCGTACTCTTGAAGTCGTTCAATCTATCTAGCAATTGACCATTTATGATGATTTTGGATTAAAAATTTTCTTCCATATAGGTATTGGTAGAAGTATTCTACGCACTTCATAATTGCCAAGAGTTCTCTTTTCGTGACACAGTAAATTTGCTCAGGTTTGGAGAGAACTTTACTAAAATAACACAGTACACTCTCTTGTACTTCCTGAATCTGCGAAAGTACTCCTCCTATTCCCACATTACTGGCAACAGTATTCAGAATAAATTCTCCTTTGGTAGTAGGTAGAGTCAAAAACAAAATAATGTATGTATTAATACACTGGCTTTCCCGCATGCCAACAATGCGCTCCTGATTACTTAATTACTTAATATATAGAGCAAACTGACGGAAACGCAAATTTAAATAGCTACTTTTTTGATAAAACTAAATTAAAAAATTGTACACCTGTAAAAATTTCTGCCCATATCGTTATCATTTCTTATTCGAGACAAAACATAGTAGTATAGAAAATTTCATTTCAGTTGGTTGACTCCTGCTGGGACCAGCAAATTCCTTTAGTAATATCATGAATTTCTACCCAAATTCACTTTAAAATTTAAAGATCTCTTTTTAGGAATATAATTATTTTTTAAGATTTTTGATGTATTTTTTTTTACTATTAAAGAAATAACAAATTTTTTTTTTATCTATGTGAATTTATGAGTTCGTAAAACTAGTAAGCGTACTTACTTGTTTATGTTAAAAATTACTTTTCATTAAAAACAGTTAAGACAATCTTATAGATTTTTAAATTTTCCCATTAGTTACCATTTACCTGTACATTATCAAATACATATATTTGTTGAAATAACATTGACTGACTTAACTAGTTACAACGAACTTCACGAAAATATGTTTAAAAATTCATTATTGTAATTCTATTGGAATAATATTTCCAATAGCTAGTTCAATAATAAAATACTATAGCCTAGCGTAGAAAAGCTATGAAAGAGTGATTCTTAAAAATAAAAACTATAAAAAAATAAAAAGTTACAATAAAAAATAAGCAACAAACATATTCAAAGGGCTCTTGAGTAAGCAAAATCAAGTTACAATGTTTTTCATATAAAGTGTCGAAGTGATACACAGTTAAATATATTTAAAAGAACAAACCATTTACCAGTAAGGAAGTTCGTTCTAAATTATATGAGATGGCTAGGAAATCCTTTAATAAGGCAAGAACCACAAAACTCAAAGAGGACGGGGATACTTACAAATCTAACCTCAGAGAATACAAAAAAATTGTCAGACAAAAACAGAGAGATGCATTGAGATTCTACTGCAAAGAAGTCGAAGATTTCCCACAGGCAGCGAGGCTTCAAAAAGCTATCTCAAAAGATCCATACTGAAGCATTAGTGCGCTAATTAAAGAGAATGGCATGAAAACTGCCAACCTTGAAGATATCATCAAAATTCTGCTGTCAACACACTTGGTCATCACAGACGTGACCGACTGGGCAGAGGAAGAATAAAACCCATATGTCTAGGATTGGCAAACTGCCAAACACATTGTAGACAATGACAAAATTAGATGGGCAATATCTAGCTTATCTCCATTTAAATCACAAGGAACTGACGGTATCTATCCAGCCCTCCTTCAGTGGGGTCTGGAAGAACTGGCACCGCACCTGGTGGATATATTCAGATCTCTGTTGGCTATGAGGTATATCCCCAAAAAATGGAGAGAAGTAAAATGGTATTCAGACCCAAACCTGGAAGGATGGATTACACTGTTCAAAAACATACTCCGACCAATTAGTCTGACATCGTTTTCCATGAAGACATTGGAAAGACTATGCGAAAGGTACATAAGGGATGCGGTAATTACAATGACACTACTACACCCAAACCAACATGCATACACCCCAGGCAGATCTACTGATTCAGTTTCTCATCTAGTTGCTGGCCGGATAGAGAGATCCCTGGACAATAAGAAGTCCGTCTTGGGTATTTTTTTTTTGATAAAACCACCTTCCCCAAGATAATATACTCTCTAACCAACAGGAATGTTCTACTAATGGTTAGTGGGTGGTTACATAACATGCTCTCAAAGTGTAGAAGATGTGAATATAAGAGGCTTGGTTGCGAGGGGATGACCACAGGGAAGGGTGCTTTCACCTCTACTGTGGAACATGGTCCTCAAAACCCTCATCAGCCGCCTCAATATTGACAGTCACTGCACAACAACATAGGCAGGTGACCTGGTCATTCTGCTATCAGGGAATTTTGAGAACATACTCTGCGAAAGATTGCAAGTAGCTCTCAAAATTATAGAATAGTGGTGCAAGAACCATTCACTATCTATTAATTCCAAGAAGACAGAAATGGTCCTTTTCACAAGGGAAAGGATGAAAATGGAATTAAAATCTTCAGAACTCCTAAACATAAAACCAAACTTTGCTAAAGAGGTGAAGTACCTAGGTCTCACCATTGACAGCATAAAACTCTCATTTAGAAAAAAGAGTCAAAAGAGCATACATTGCTTATGTACAATGCCGCCACACCGTGGGGTGCACCTAGGGTTTCTTCCCCAGAGTCGTCGCATGGACTTGCACGGTTATCATAAGACATATGCTAACATACGGTGCAGTTGTTTGGGTACCGAAAACCTAAAAATTTACAGCTATCGGTAAACTAGAACAAATTCAAAGAACAGCATGACTCAACACAACAGGAGCTATGAAAACAACACCGACCAGAGCCATGAAAGTAATTCTTAAGTCTCACTCCCCTTGATATTTACATCAAGGAAGTTTCTCTGACGACAATGATACGCCTTCACACACGGTTGGAATATAACCTGATGTAGAACCTGGTTAGGCGAGAAGTCGTTTTTGGCAGGAGGCGCTCGATACGCTTCCGCTCCTTCAAGCGAACATCGACTCCATCTCACTGATATATTTTCCATAAGCCATATAAAGTTAGAACAAATAGAAGGGCCGGAAGTGGCAGGTACGATTAATATCTACACTGACGGTTTTCTAAAACAGAACAAGGCTCAGGATGTAGAATATACTCCAGATCCTTAAACCTAAACATAAAATGGGCTGTGAGCTACAGTGCCAGTGTAGTTCAAACAGAGCTCACGAGGATTCTCATAGCAATAAAAAAAATCACCAGAAACAATATCACTGGAAGGAACATGCTGTATAGATAGATAGCAGATAAGTACTACTCACCCTGAACAGACCACGAATTTGCTTAGGGTTAGTAGGTTCTAGAATCCATCAACAATGTGGTCACCTTAAGATTCATCAAAGGTCACGTCATATCCAAAGGTCTTGCTGATTCAGTGGACAAGAAAGCAGCCAACCAAATACTTTTGGACCTCTTCTATTGGTCTGACAAAATCGGTAGTGACAGACCTATTTAAAGAACATTTCCTTGTGAAATTCAAGGAAAGTTTGGATTAAACAAGAAACTGCAGAGTTGTCAGGGAGCTTTTAAGTTATCCTGACAACACTGCAATAAACAAATTCTTGACTATGACCAGACAGAATCTGTGCCTAGTCACTGGCATTCTGATTGGTCATTGCCAAGTTCGGAAGCATCTTCATATCATGAGGCTGTCAGGATCCGCACATTGCAGGGGATGCGAACAAGAAGATGAAACCGTCGAGCATATCTTCTACGATTGCTTGACGCTCTCATTTATTAGAAGATTTGTGTTCGGCCAGTATCGGCTAACACCGGCCGATATAAGAGAAGCACCTCTTGGCGACGTTGTCTACTACATTAAATCTGTAGGCTGGCTCACGAGCTAGGAGGTGCCTATCATCTTATGAGGATGCACAATGGGCCTAGTGAGGCCTAAGTGTCATGGGGGCAACCTACCCTTCACACGTTACAAGTTACCATTATTACACTTCATCAAAAAATTAGACAAATAACCACTCTCTTATCAGCCGATACTTACCTGCCTCGACTCTACGTATTTATTTCATTACATTTTTTGTATAAAAAGAAAATAAGTATAAAAGGAGAAAAAAACAATGGAATCTGTAGGGTGGGTGTGTCTGTCACATGAGTTTGGGACCTATCTATTTGGACGAGTAAACTCATATAATTTAGAATTAACTTCCTTAGAGGCAAGTCGTTTGATCTTTTAATAATATTTCGTATACTCGTCCAAATAGATATTACACATGCTTAGATTCAATAGTAGAGAAAATGTTTCAATTAGATGATTTTTCTTAACCATTGCCAAATGATGACGATCTCATTTGCTAGAAAATATTCTTTGATAATGTTAGCCGAAGTCCATCTGGTCGATATTCTGTAGCACTATCCTTTAAATTTGCAAAATTTGCAAAATCTGCGAAATCTGGGAAATCTGCGATATGATAGAAACAGCGATGCGTTTTGCAATTTCAATTTGTTGAAAGCTACTACTACGAATAATAATTTATTCTCTACAATAAATGTAAAATAAAGTTACGCTTTACAAACATACAAACATGGTTTATTGGAAAGCTTCGTTTCGTTGTTATAACGCCATCCGTAATATGTTATTGTTTTGTGGAAAGCCACACCGAAATGATAAAGGATAAAACACCATCACCATTTAAAATTTGTTTGTTACTTAGTACCGAATAGATTTACTGTCCACGAGTGCTTATTTGTCATCGGAAAACTTTTAATAATGTGATTTTTTTTTGAAAATTTCGAAGAGGTTCTGTTTTCGTTTTTCTTTTTTGTTGCAGGAAAACAGCGTAATGATTTCTGAATTAATTCGAGAACGAATTAATGGTCAGGTTGACCGTGTAAGAATTTCAAATTTGATAGCGATGGATCGATGGTATTTAGTCGAATTATATAGACCGAAGCAAGTACCTGTCTCTTAACGGATTGACGCATGATGGCGAAGACATTAAAGTGTCTTATTTATTAGCCATTAGAGTCATATTTGTTATGTTAGAATTATGTATTAAGTTCCTAGGGCAATACAGCCTGAAAAATATGGGGACACTTATAGTTCGGCTTCCTCAACGTAATGTCGAATTTACTTGTTTTGTGTTTAATTTTGGGAATTTGATGAAAATATCGTGTTTTATTACATACATATATACAACTTACTTAAAATATAGTTTAGCAGCTGGATACTGGGTCCTAGGCTCATTAGCAGCGCTCCACATTATCACTCCTGGACGATTTTTGTCCCTTTTGATTAATTCCGTCAAAGAAATTTTGTGTTTCGCTAAGAGGCTATCCGAGAAAATTCTGAAAATCAAAAAGTGGTTCATTTTATAAAGATATAAGTAATACTAAAGAGTGGTTTGTTGTTTTGGACACTGTGCACCAAAGTATTAAGTAAAGGAATATAATAAGAGAAACAACGTTTAGGTTAACAGTGTACCCCTTTTGCCCTCTAATAGGAAGTCTCTTTTATAGTGGTTACCGCCCCTATCTGCCTAAAAACTCTTAAGACGACCGGTGGCGATACAATAGTTTTCACAGTACACAGACGATCGCTGATTTCTTTAATGCACAGTTTATATATTTATGCTTGTGTTGGGACGTGGAAACATGGGGAAGGGGACACGAGAGGAAACGAGGAGAAAATTTTAATTATTCAGATTTAAAAATTAGTATTTAAGAGTTATATATTACCTACCTAAGTATTTCAAAAATATGAAGTAATTATGTCCGAAAACGGACGTCGACTGTAATACGCAGATGTCAAATTAATGTTCATAGACTCACACTGAATGTCTGGATACGGTTATAGGCTTTCTTAAGCTTCAAATGGATCTAAAATGGGCGTCCATTTGACTATTCGTGCTGTCTGGGTAAATACACTTATAAACAAAGTTTTCACAATATTTGGGTGTTTTACAAGATTTTGCCTTCCCCACCCCAAAAATATTATTTGACAACTTTTAGCAGCAAATTTACACTCTCTTTTGACTTATTAACTCATAAACTACATCCATGTCCTTCACGTAAAATGGAGAATTAACACCAACTAATAATTTAAAAAATCAAAAACGAATCAGATTACGTATTCGTCAGACTAAACAAAGCTCGCCAACTGGCAAAAATGCAGCCCAAACACTACGAGTATTGGCGTTACTTTTTAGAAAGCTGCGGAAAGTTAGACGATGAGAGCAGCTGGCCCAAGCGGTGCACCAGATTAGGGGATCTTTATATAGGGAAATGCTTACTCGTATTATAGTAGTGTTCAACATTCATAGATGGCTTTACACAAAGTTGGCTCGTTGCGTTCGTCGAGAAGATTCAGAGTAACGTAAGCGTGCGTAAGTTGGTATAGCCATTGCTCCATTTTGTGCGATATTAATTCTAATTGTTTAATTTTTTTACTGCCTTGAAAAGAGTTTTAAGGGATTTGAATATTCCTGATTGAAAACTAGTCAAGTAACTCTACTGTTGCGAAGGTAGAGGTAGCAACTTTTATTAGTCTAAGATTCGAAGTAAGATAGACCTTCACCCATCTGTTCACCCATCTGTTTAACGGATGAAAGTTTTTTTTATTAAATAAAATATGTTTATAAATATAGGTACCGCAAATGGGTTGCCTAAGAAAATATTATTAATTATTAATATTATTTATTTTCTTAAAATAAATAAAACTACACCCTGTAAAGTATTCCCCAGATGCTTCGACTGTGTCCAAAATTTAATCAGCTCACCGTAGGATAGATTAAAGCTTAAGTTTAAAATTTGGTGTTTTTACCTTTATCCGTTTTTGAAGTTATCTTCAAAATTCGAAATTTGCACTTTTCCTCAAATATCTCGAATACGGTCTATTTTAAAAAAATCATGTATGGTTTTTAATTGGTTTCTGATTTTTAAAATTATGAAATTTAATCGGATAAGTAGCAGAATGTATTACCTTTCCCCTAATGGGAAAAACGAATGCAATGCTGTGTATATAGGAAGAGTAGTACAAAAAATAATGTGCATTATTGTAAAAATAAAGTTCATGTTTCACACGAGTCCTATAATTTAATTGTCAGGCCTTCTATGTTGTAGGTTTTGACATCTTTATTAAAAGTATTCACAGGCACGATATCCTTCTATGACTAGTTTTTGAAAGCCTCTAAAATATCATTATTTTCAAGACAATTTTAAGTTGTAAACCTTTTAATTTTGCTAATATTAATAAATTATTAAAGTTACGGTTTGATTTTCTAAAATATTTGCGACTATGAAAATGCAATCCAACCTTTTTGGAAAACAATAATTTTTAAAGAAAAACCACAAGATTTAAAAACTTTAACGAATGAAATAATGATAATAAATGAACTATTTATACCTATTCGCTCCGTGCGCGACAGCAGCGCCAATTCGTTTTGGTACTAATGGACTATTTCTGCGTATACTGACCTCAGAGTAAGTAGATACTGACAAATACAATTTTTAATAGAATTCGTAATTAAAAAGTATATATGTTAGTTTTAATAAAAGTATATGGATTTGTAAAACAAGTAAAACATTAATTTATTATTATTATATATTTTTATCGCTTAAATTTAAGAAAATTATGTATAAATTGTATAATCAATAAAAATCGATAATAAAATATAGGCAGGCAACAGTATTTACTGGAAAATGTATGAGAAGTTGCCTAAAGTCTAATAAGTTGTCATTGAAGAATTAGCCTATTAGGCATTCCAACGACCTGTCCAAATGGCTAGCAGTGGGTAATGACAGTTTAGATATGGCAACCCTGTTGTCATGCTGTCATTAACAGGGTCAATGATACATATATAGTTATATAGATTGCTCAAAGCTGGTCGTTAATGAGCGGCCATATTGCCTGGCAAATATTTATTAATTTGAATCGGTTTAGCAAAAATGTGTTTTAAAACCAATTTTTAGCCTTTAGATATTAAAAAAAAATAATTGCTTACATTTTTACTTCAAGGCATAAGCTTATGTTTATTTTGAAAAATATGGATGATCAATCTATGTAACTATCTATTTCATTGACCTTGTCAAATCGCCAGGCCTACAGGGTTGCCATAATTTTGCCATATCATAATCCGTCAAAACCCACTGGTAGCCATTCAGTTTGGAATGCCTAATTCTGTCAAAATAAAAAAACACCATTTAATAATAGCGTGAAATTAAAATGTATAAAAAAAGGATCGTTATTTATATTTTCATTTTTGTTTACTAAAGAAAACATAGAATGAATGATTAAAACTGGTTCCCATCAGTAAGTCACAAAATTGCATACCAGCCACATATAATAATCAAAGGCATAAATCTTGAAATCTAGTCCTTGCTGAATAAACATTTAAGAATAAAGGGATATCAAAGAACATCGTAAATGATAATTTGTTGTTTATTTAAAACCTTTCAAGTTTCTGATGTCTACTATTTCCAGCATTACTGTTATTATTACAAAAATAAAGGTAATTTTTATTCTTATTATATACCTATCCATTTATTTCTTTGATTTAATTTCTACTTTTCTACTGAAATTTTTTATATAAGTTTCACTTTTTTTTTTGCTAGTATTTGTACAATTTTCAACACAGCAACCCCGGTTGCTTATTGTATTGTTTTTACCTACTTTTTTTGAAAAAAAAGTAAAATGTATACGTGTATTTGATATGCAAAAATTACAAAATATCGCCCTAAAATGTACGAATTATCCGCAGCTAGCGCTAGTATCGCTTTTGCTTCCCTTTCCATGACTTCGCACGGAGTGAATATGATTATATAAGACAGTTTTTCATTATAATCATATACAATTATACGGAGTGAGCCAAAATGTCGATCCAATGATAGTCGCTATTTTACAATATACCCTGTATATTTTGGTGTGTCCTAAACAACTACAACATCACATAAATAAAAGTGTGTACTTCGGATATCATACAGAAAGATTAAACAATTATAAAATGTTGTTGACTATTTTTTTTATGGTATTAATTTTATTACCGCCTCTCATGGGCATTTTCCAGGACGGGGTACACTTTTGTGAACCTAACCTTAAATCATACGATACTATATACTTTAATTAAGAGAAAAGAAAGTTGCTATTTTAAAACTTTGTTATTTTTTGTTTAAACTTGAAAGTCCAATTATTCATTATTATTTAAAGAAGCAAATTTGTACTTACTCGGTGTTTACGCTTGGGCACTCATCTATAATCATTATCCCTAACTCATCGGCAATATCCATTATTTCTTCTGCGTATGGATAATGGGAAGTACGATAAGCGTTGGCTCCTATCCACTTGATTAAGTTATGGTCTCTGATGACCAACGGTAGATCCAGACCTTTGCCCCTAATATCCGAATCTTCATGTCTTCCAAAGCCGTGTAAATATATAGGCTTGTTGTTTATTAGCAAAGAACTGTTTGTCCATGAGATAGTTCTGATACCAATAGGAAGAGAATATTTATCGACAAGTACGCCTTTGAAAGTCACTTCAACCTGTAATTTATAAAGATATTTATTATTTGTGAGTGTGAGGTTAGTGGGAAGAGGACGTGCCCTTTGTAATTTCAAAACATCTTTTAGACATTTTTTAATTACAAAGGGTTGTGAAAACACAATGTTAGCGTTTTACCTTATTAACAGTGTAGATCCTTATTTTCAAATTTAAAAGATGAAACGCCCGATCAATTAAAATCCAATGTAGTGTACAAAATTAACTGGAAAGGCTGTGAAAAATGCTACATTGGTATTACAAAACAATATCTCAAAAACAGAATATACCAACACAAATATGACTGTCGGGAAAAAAATGAAAATAAGGTTTTTAATCAATCGCACAAATTTGACTTTGACAACGTTAAAATTGTTGATAAAGATGTGACGAAGTCACTAAATTTTATTTTTAATTAATTTAAAAAATGTATATTTCAATTAATTCCCGCCTGAGGACATGTAGAAGATCCCCCGTATTTCTGTTTCCCAGGAATTACCGTTTTTCAACAATTGCGAGTACCCTCGTAAATTAAAATATTCCTATATTTGCCGAAATTCGAATGGGCATTTTGTAGAGTCGATTTCGTACCAATTATCTACTTTTATTTGTCAAGGTACTAGGACATTTTTTTTTATTTTTAAATTGTAAACAGTCGGCTTTAGGTGTGTTATCCCCCACTCGGGCTTACCGGTCTTCAAGCTTGCCCAGCGAAAAAGGATAAATTCGATAACAACTGAGAATTACTCTCTATTGATTTCCGGCAACCGTAAGCTCTTCTCTCTTCTCCACCGACTAGTGAGTGACCGTGATATTGTTAGACTGCTGAACAACCCCGTTTATTTTTCTAAGGTAGGAAACTACAAATTATTTTTTATTTACAATTAGTTTGAAGCACCCGTCCGACAAGTGAAAATTTTTTGATTCATACCCAGGATATTTCATTTCATCCCTTAGTGGGAAACCGCTGGCAATCTCTTTTAAGAAGCGCCCAGTATTTTTTATTTCATGTAAGTTTCTTTTCTTTTATTTATTCATTCAATAGCATTTGAATCATTCCGTTCCCCATCCACAACTAACTATTGAACGAAGGCCGACGTTTTCTGTAAAATTAATTCACACACCGTTTTGATCGACTTTGGCAAATCTCAAAATAATCTTTTCTATCACCATCGCCTTCGCTGTCCAAACACCGCGTAAATTCATATCATTCTCACTCGACGAAAATTGCCATTGCCGATCGCTCGAGACCAATATACAAGGGGTTCCATTTTATAGTAGGTTTTCCTTTTCTGAACTTACATTGTAGGTGGGTTAACTGTGGTAATAGTAAACTTCATTTTCCGTATACAACCCGTTTTCTTTTATTTTTATGAACTTCTTAGTTGGTCAGCCGTTTGATTAAAAATTAATTACTCCGTTATAATAATTACCGTTCTTTTCGTTTTATTATTTTGACCAGAACATTTAATTTAATTTCGTGTATTTGGAAAAACATACCTTCCATATACCGGGTTGTACGTAATTTCCGATTTAAATATTTTCCCGTACTAGTAAAAGGTAATACGAACTTTAATTTCATTTATTTTCCTACATTTTATTACCGTCATATGTTAATAATTTATTTTTAATAAATTTTCCGAATACAGGGAGCCGTTAATATTTTCTTAGTTTTCATTAGCAATAATTTTTTTTAATAAATTTTCCGAATACAGGGAGCCGTTAATATTTACTTAGTTTTCATTTGTAGTAATTTATTTTTAATACATTTTCGGAATACAGGGAGCCGTTAATATTTAATTAGTTTTCAATTGTAATATTTTATTTTTAATAAATTTTCCGAATACAGGGAGCCATTATTATTTAACTAGCTTCAATTGTAATAATTTACTTTTAATTATTTTTTTTCTGTATATAGGGATCCGTAATTACTTTCTTGAAATCTCGTTTAATAATAATCATTCATTTTATTTAATTTTCCGTTTACAGCCTTGCCAGAACCGTGCACTACCACCGTTGTATTTTTTTTTTGTAAATATATATTTTATTACCTATTCCTGTGTTTCTCTTATTGCTGGTTCTTAACCGTTCTCTTTCAGGGTACCGTAGGGTACGAGGTGTAAAGGAGATAAGTGTTTTATTTTTATTTATTCTAGTATAGTGGCTACCTAGCAGTGACCGCCTGGAATTATTTTTACCTCCGCTGAGTTTACCTTGAGTACACTCTGGTGTACTACAGGGTCGCAGAGCAAACTGCGATACCAAAACTGGCGCCTGAGCAACCCCTATTCGGGAATCATCATCATAGCGCCACACAGACTCGCTGATTCGCTGTAGGTGAACCAGAAGCCTGTCACAAAGAATCCAACAAATCCAACAAAAGAACAATTAGTGAAATGATACACATATCTCTAAACGACACAGTAAATTTAAGAACGGATACTGCCAATTTAAGTATTTGCTATCGTAACCTACTCAATATATACAAGTCCAAAATTGAACCGGACTAAAACAATAAGCCGTTAAAATACTAACTATACCGACCGTACTATTAAATAAAAAACATACAAATTCGTTCACCTACAATTTTAACTGCTACAATATTTTGATTAATTTTATCATCATTTTAAGATATCTGTGTGTAAATGTTACTTTTAGTATTAGATTTTATTTATGTATTGTTAAAACTGTTTTAACTGTTTCGGAAAATTCCACATAAGCCATGTGCCTTGCATTAATTAATTTAATAAGGTAAGGTTTTTAGTTTTTATTTCTCCTTATTTTTATGTTTATATTGATTTGTTAATTCTCTCATGCTAACAATGATTGTTTTATTGAAATAACAATAACCATTTACGTTGAATATATACCTATATACCATTTATAATATTGACACCTATGTGAATCTCATAGTTTTTACTATTTTTTATTAAAACCTATTATGTATTTTCAGCCTTGAAAAAGACGAAAAATAAACGTCGAAACGTCGAAACGTCGGCAAATTAAGAAGTTAATGTTTCCTTTTGGCACGTCCTCTTCCCACTAACCTCACACTCTCAAATACATTTAAAGGACGAAAACTTTTACTGAATAATATTTATTATTCATATTTCCATGTTTTGCCTCTTACTTCCTAAATTTTTGGTAGGCAAATTAAGGTGAGCACTATATAATATTCTGATTTTTTTTCGTTACTAATTTAAGCTAGATTAGGCTGGATTTAAATGGAGTTGGACCTTTGTCCTTGTCCACCGTGCCTAATTTTAGGTCTATTGTAGAAGAAAATAATGGGCACCGCACTATAGAGTACCTAATAAAATTGGTAGACATCAATTTTATAAATGAAAAACTTTAAATGTAATAATTATTAAAAACGTTTTAATAATGTTATAATTTAAAAATAATACCTGGAATGTATACTGATATCCTGGATCATCGTCCATCAAGTAAGGCCACCACAATTTAGGATTTTTCACTTTTAAAATTCCATTACAATTTCCAGCGTCTTCATTGGAGGAAACTATATAATTTTCCTTATCAATTAAGTTAATTTTACAGTAACTATTAGCGCTTGTGGCATTGCCAAGTATGGTGATGTTGTACTCTAATAGTGCTAAAAATAAAGGAGCTAAATTAGTAATTGAGCTGAGATGCAATTTTTTATACGTTCACAGGTTATCTATCATAAAAGTATATGTAATTTTATTTATTAAATCGTATTGCACCGAGTTCTTAGAAGTATTAAATTATAGAAATATAGTATATTCGTTTTGGCCATTGAGAGCACGAATTGAAATCACGTTCTGTATAATTAAAAAAAGAAAGGAAATATAGCATATTGCGTATACATAAAGCTACTTTATGTTGGTGAGATCAAAATAAGTCGATTGAGTCAAATTCACCTATATCACAAAATGCTTCGTTTGCCTGTGAGGAAGCTTCAAAGTTGAAAGAAAATTTTCAATTTTTTTAATAACTCAAAACGATTCGTTTGATTTTTATAAAATTTGGTATGTAGCTATTTTATTTGAACAGCTATTGTTCAAAGCAAAAATTATACCAACTGAAATCACGGAAGGGTAAAAAAAAACCACCCTAATCCTACCATAAATGACATTATATTTTTTTTCAGGGCCGCCCCTGTTCCCTAATTTTTTTTCTTGCAAAATATACCTATGTATCTCTCATTTTTGAGTAAACAATTTTATATGGACTGATGGTTAGTGACTTAAAATTTTCAAAAAAACTAAGTGTGCGGTTATGACTATCGCAACCCGAACACTGTCGATGTTAACAATAAAAAAAATCATCAATAGACATACGTAACTACTGAAAAATAACAATTCAAAGAGAAGGATATTTTTTTTACAATAAATATTTAATATGGCCACCTCCTTCGTTCATGCAGATTTCAATTCAGCGTAAGAAATTGAAGTGTACCCTTCTCAAAATACATAGATCATTTCGCATAGAGTTTACAACATTTTGAATCCTACCCCATAATTGTTCAATGTTGTCGATAGGAACTTCATAAACTTTGCTTTTCAAGTGACCCTAAATAACATATTCACAAGCATTACAGTCGGGTGATCGAGGTGGCCACTGAATAGGAGCATCCCGACTTCTGCCAATCCATCTTTCATTTTATTGTTTCTTTAAATAATCTCTCACTGTGCGGGAAAAATGAGGTGGGCAACCGCCAACTTAGTTTTCTTGAAAGTTTGAAGCCTTTAACCATCTGTTTAAACTGTTATTTTTTCTACACCCACATGGATATTAGCTTATCTACGCACAGACTACAAAACGAAAAAGTATGTCATTGCGTTCAACTGAACGAATATATTTCATATCCATTCTAGGTAGTGAGAACACTGCAAAAAAATGAAATCCACCAATCACAGTATTCGGGTTGCGTTAGTTATAACCGCCCACTTAGTTTTCAATATAAATGATTAAAAATGAATAAAAATGAATAAAAATGAATAAAAATGAATAAAAATGAATAAAAATGAATAAAAATGAATAAAAATGAATAAAAATGAATAAAAATGAATAAAAATAAATAAAAATGAATAAAAATGAATAAAAATGAATAAAAATGAATAAAAATGAATAAAAATAAATAAAAATGAATAAAAATGAATAAAAATGAATAAAAATGAATAAAAATGAATAAAAATGAATAAAAATGAATAAAAATGAATAAAAATGAATAAAAATGAATAAAAATGAATAAAAATGAATAAAAATGAATAAAAATGAATAAAAATGAATAAAAATGAATAAAAATGAATAAAAATGAATAAAAATGAATAAAAATGAATAAAAATGAATAAAAATGAATAAAAATGAATAAAAATGAATAAAAATGAATAAAAATGAATAAAAATGAATAAAAATGAATAAAAATGAATAAAAATGAATAAAAATGAATAAAAATGAATAAAATGAATAAAATGAATAAAAATGAATAAAAATGAATAAAAATGAATAAAAATGAATAAAAATGAATAAAAATGAATAAAAATGAATAAAAATGAATAAAAATGAATAAAAATGAATAAAAATGAATAAAAATGAATAAAAATGAATAAACATGAATAAACATGAATAAAAATGAATAAAAATGAATAAAAATGAAAAAAAAAAAAAGAATAAAAATGAATAAAAATGAATAAAAATGAATAAAAATGAATAAAAATGAATAAAAATGAATAAAAATGAATAAAAATGAATAAAAATGAATAAAAATGAATAAAAATGAATAAAAATGAATAAAAATGAATAAAAATGAATAAAAATGAATAAAAATGAATAAAAATGAATAAAAATGAATAAAAATGAATAAAAATGAATAAAAATGAATAAAAATGAATAAAAATGAATAAAAATGAATAAAAATGAATAAAAATGAATAAAAATGAATAAAAATGAATAAAAATGAATAAAAATGAATAAAAATGAATAAAAATGAATAAAAATGAATAAAAATGAATAAAAATGAATAAAAATGAATAAAAATGAATAAAAATGAATAAAAATGAATAAAAATGAATAAAAATTAATAAAAATCAATAAAAATGAATAAAAATGAATAAAAATGAATAAAAATGAATAAAAATGAATAAAAATGAATAAAAATGAATAAAAATGAATAAAAATGAATAAAAATGAATAAAAATGAATAAAAATGAATAAAAATGAATAAAAATGAATAAAAATGAATAAAAATGAATAAAAATGAATAAAAATGAATAAAAATGAATAAAAATGAATAAAAATGAATAAAAATGAATAAAAATGAATAAAAATGAATAAAAATGAATAAAAATGAATAAAAATGAATAAAAATGAATAAAAATGAATAAAAATGAATAAAAATGAATAAAAATGAATAAAAATGAATAAAAAATGAATAAAAATGAATAAAAATGAATAAAAATGAATAAAAATGAATAAAAATGAATAAAAATGAATAAAAATGAATAAAATGAATAAAAATGAATAAAAATGAATAAAAATGAATAAAAATGAATAAAAATGAATAAAAATGAATAAAAATGAATAAAAATGAATAAAAATGAATAAAAATGAATAAACATGAATAAACATGAATAAAAATGAATAAAAATGAAAAAAAAAAAAAAAAGAATAAAAATGAATAAAAATGAATAAAAATGAATAAAAATGAATAAAAATGAATAAAAATGAATAAAAATGAATAAAAATGAATAAAAATGAATAAAAATGAATAAAAATGAATAAAAATGAATAAAAATGAATAAAAATGAATAAAAATGAATAAAAATAAATAAAAATGAATAAAAATGAATAAAAATGAATAAAAATGAATAAAAATGAATAAAAATGAATAAAAATGAATAAAAATGAATAAAAATGAATAAAAATGAATAAAAATGAATAAAAATGAATAAAAATGAATAAAAATGAATAAAAATGAATAAAAATGAATAAAAATGAATAAAAATGAATAAAAATGAATAAAAATGAATAAAAATGAATAAAAATGAATAAAAATGAATAAAAATGAATAAAAATGAATAAAAATGAATAAAAATGAATAAAAATGAATAAAAATGAATAAAAATGAATAAAAATGAATAAAAATGAATAAAAATGAATAAAAATGAATAAAAATGAATAAAAATGAATAAAAATGAATAAAAATGAATAAAAATGAATAAAAATGAATAAAAATGAATAAAAATGAATAAAAATGAATAAAAATGAATAAAAATAAATAAAAATGAATAAAAATGAATAAAAATGAATAAAAATGAATAAAAATGAATAAAAATGAATAAAAATGAATAAAAATGAATAAAAATGAATAAAAATGAATAAAAATGAATAAAAATGAATAAAAATGAATAAAAATGAATAAAAATGAATAAAAATGAATAAAAATGAATAAAAATGAATAAAAATGAATAAAAATGAATAAAAATGAATAAAAATGAATAAAAATGAATAAAAATGAATAAAAATGAATAAAAATGAATAAAAATGAATAAAAATGAATAAAAATGAATAAAAATGAATAAAAATGAATAAAAATGAATAAAAATGAATAAAAATGAATAAAAATGAATAAAAATGAATAAAAATGAATAAAAATGAATAAAAATGAATAAAAATGAATAAAAATGAATAAAAATGAATAAAAATGAATAAAAATGAATAAAAATGAATAAAAATGAATAAAAATAAATATAAATAAATAAAAATCAATAAAACTAATAAAATTACCTAATAAAAAAGAAAGTAATGTATTTTTTTATAATAATAACACGACTACATGCGAGCAAAGTCGCGAGCAAGGCAGCGGGCAACAGCTAGTGTATTAATAAAAATCTGAATAAAAATATTCTTAATAATAACACGAAAAAATTAAATTTTAGTGTGGCAAAATGCATTTGCCCTATGTTTACAGGATCAGCAAAAATTTTAAAAATATATTACTAAAATTTATCATATATATAATAGCCAATGGTTTGTTTCATTTAATTGCACCATAAATGGTATTCTTAATAAAGTCTCATCTATTTAGTAGTAATTAATTAATATAAATTTATTTAGCTTGTTACTCTTTTAAATAAAGTGTTCTCGTGCAGTTTTTACATTTTCTCAGTATGTATTAATATTTGATCCCCAGTTATTAAACAAAAATTAACATTTTCCACTATAGAATTTTCTGGTAAAATATAACCTTTTCTTTGTGAATCACCCTGTATAGGTAAACAATAATGTAAACTACCAAAGTCAACTTTGAACTGTTTAGTTGTTTTTCAGATGCAACTGATCCTATTTATTTAAAAAATAATCAAACAGAATAATAATTATTTACATACTTATAGGGATTATATTATTTTCATCACTTTCAAAAGGCCTCCAAAAAGCCATTTCTTTATAAACCAAAAATCCAAACAGTAATGTGAATACAACACTGGATAAACAAACATTGTCGATATGTGCTCACTCAGCACGGCGATGACACATAGACGCGTGCCGAATAACCAATGAAAACATAAGTTGATCAAAATCACAGACTTGCGATTGGATATCCCCGTCCACGTTGACCGGCGTTTCTTACGGGCTATTGTGGGCTATTACAAATAGAAAGTTGCGAAAGGCTCGGTTCAGCCTATAGAATACGCTAAAATTAAGCTGTACACATTAATCAAGCACCGTTCGGGCCAGTCGTACAGCAATGCCAGACATAAAATATTTATTCGATACTTGCTTCGATCATATTTGCTCGAAGGGTACATCACTTTTTTTTGCAGTTTTGACAACTGTTGCCGAGTTTGAGAATCCACATCGGATGCATCTGAGATGTTGTGAATTTTTTATCACGTGATAGAGAATTAGATCTGAATGTAGATGTAATAAAAAACTCTCTAGACTTTATTGGTCACGAGATAAAATGTCAATGACAAGTTAGAAGTTTATACTTTTTAAATTTGACTTTTGAGACTACAAATGAACCTAAATTTGAAATCTAAACAAAAATTAAACTAATCACTTTTATATTTATGCTAGCATAAACAAAGGATAAATTGACAAACTTGGCTTCACAGAACACTTTTTTTTCTGGCATGGAAAGAACATCTCATTCACATCTCATTCACATCTCATTCACATCTCATTCACATCTCATTCACATCTCATTTCAAATCGAGATCTAAAAATGTAATCTGAACAGGTACATCTGGGATAAACAAACGCAGATGTAGATGTAGTAGATGTGTCCGATGTGGATAAAAAAATGCTCGAGATGTAAAAAATGCATCGGATGTGGATTTTCAAACGCGGCAGTGTTTTCTAAGTTTGAACGTCGGCGGTAATGTTATAAGGTAATTACAAATGGATATAAAAACGTTGTTAAGAGTTATTTTATGATAGTATAATTTGGTTTTATCTACAGGGTGTTAGTAAATAAGAGTGACATACTTCAGGGGGTGATTCTGCATAAAAATATAAAGACAGTTTGCTATTCGCGATTCAAATTCATTTTCGCGCGCCTGTCATTTGTCACCTATAAGTAGGACGTTTGTTCATTTACATTTGTTTTTTTGGGCGGGATTTTGTATTTGTGATTTTTTAACTATTTTTAGATAATATTCTCATTATAATAAAGTTTTTGAGTTTCATTAATTTAAGTACAGTTTTCGTGCTTTCTTCATAAATATAATATTTATCATGTGTATGACTCAATTTGTTGGAAATATTCAGCTATTGGTTGCTACAAGGTTTAAAGGACATTTCAGGTACCAAACGTTTATTATTGATGAACTTATTTAAAAATCTTACTATCCTTATTCTTATATTATAAAATGAATTGTGTAGTACTTTGTATATATGTAAATGGTAATAAAACTGTCACAAATCAGATTGCAGTTTGATTCTAAACAAAGTTTTGCAAAATTTTAATATTGTGAATTTGTAGATATCTATTTATTGTAAAAAACAAAATTTTGGGACTTACGCTTGGAAAATAAGGAATACTTCAGTTTTGATTTTAACATTAATACCACATAGATTGTAATTTGTTGGGGCTTTTTAGCAGATTTCATTTTTAATATGTACTATAAGAGATAAACAAATTTAAAGCTAAAAAGTAAGAAAAAAAAACTCGCATTATAATTGATACAAATTAAAATATAAACAATAAACACAAACGCCGATGTTGCCAAATGATGAACTGATTTTAAAACAAAATTAATAAATGAACTGAAATATAAAAAAAATCAATTTATTAAATCGGTTTTATAAAAAAATCCCTAAATAAATATAGAGAATGATTACATATTACTAGACACACATTTTGATTCATAAATAAAAGGTCTTGACCACTTTTTCAAGGGCTAAAATCCGACGACGTAGCGAAATTTCGTTACTTTTGGCAACACTGAACGATATCCTACTTATAGGCACCTTCTACAAATTCTTCAAGTATTCGAATCATATCATTCGAATGATTTATTATATGCCTTCATCAATGATTGAGTAGGTCAAGATCAATGTGTCAAAAGGCAATATATTGACAGTTAACGATCCAATTAAAACGCAGTACACCAAAGTCTAAAACGTTATACGTCAATATTTAGTTTTATTTATCATGCAACCGTTTTGATTTGGAGTGATTGGGTGGTTCCCCGACTTGATAGAGATCTATCCAATTAGAACGCAGTACGCTAAAAGATAAGTCGCAAAAACGTTGCATGTGTATCCTACTTAAGGAAAATAAGCAATTTTGAGTGCCTATTCTACTCCATATTTCAACAAATTACCTGGTGACCTATTTTCAAACGATTTCAAATGATTTCTCTCATAAGAAATGTCATATGTCAGCGTGAAAACAGTATTTTGAAAGCCAGTAAGAATTAAAATTCTTAGGAGTATATTAATTTTCCCGAAAAAACTGACAAAAACAGTTAGTTTTCAGTGGTTTTAAAAATACTATTTCCGCGTTGACGTATGACACTTCTCATGAAAATTTTGAGAGAAATGAGTATTGCCATAGTTTTAAAATATAAATTTCGTTCGTTTATTACAATTTCAGATATTTCAAATGATTCGAATCATATTGGTATAATCGATATAATTCGGATGATGATAATAATCGAATATTCGAATGATCACATCACTACTCGTTGGTGGAAGAGCCACAAATATTTTTAAAGCTTTTTGTATGGATAAAATTTACAATGTTTAAACGCTATATCATTGTGTGCAGAAAGCTCTTTCGTACTCCAGTTAGCTATCCACGTTTGGTATTCAATTCCAAATTTTTTCACTATTTTCATTTTCTGATCGGCAGTGAAAAAGCATTATTTTGTATGTTTTTGGATGTAACAAGATTAAGGAAAAACTAACACTAGAGTCTTCGGAAAAGCGTGATGCAAGCGACGTAATAAGGGAATCCAGATATGCAATAAATATATTCAACCTATATTATTCTTCAACTATATTAGCCTGAATATTATTTCTATGTGTAACTGTACCCTATTTTTTGTACAACCAAAGATGTTACGTCTTTATTGAATTAAAAAAGTCTTTATAATATCTTTGGTTGTATTACTAATAAAATTAGCTTTCTAATGAAGTGTCACACTTTACCACAGGTAATAATTTTTTATCCCGCTAGAGGGCGCTGAAATTAAAAGGAACGCAATGAACAGTCATATTGCTGAATTCCTCATAAAATTACCTTTCCGACGATGTGTCATACTTTGGTACTTTCCCTATTTTTTTTTGTTTGTTTGGCATCGACATCTTGGTCTTTCCCTATTTAAATTGTATTTTGTATTGGTTAGATTGATTTAGAGGAGAGGAATGATATATGACAGTTGAGGATATTATAGAAAGGTGTCCCCTTTGAAATAAAAATCGACCTGTTTTGGCGTCCCTTTCAAAATAAAAAATTAACTTCAAGATATTTTGAGATACGGCCGGTCGCCACCCTTAATGAATCACCCAGTACATAATATTAAAATTATATTAAATAATCTAAAATGTATTATTCTGTATCTCGTTCGTACAAACAAAAATGAAACACATTTTACTCAAATTTGGTTATAGATCTACATCATCAAATAATTTCTTATAACATAAAATATATTTATATGCCATTTCAAGTGCTATTAATTTAATTAAAATATTGCATTTTCTACGTTACATTCAAATTCTTATAACGCTAAAGTAATTTAGAATACGTTTATTAAAATAGTAAATCCCTTATTTCAATCTAGAAAACCAGAATAATAACTGGAAATACCTACGCATGGTAAATAAGTAGTTTTTAGTATTTACTTCATAAAAACTGCTATTTGCACCACTTCGTACTATATTTCCTTAGTTTATAATATTTATGCAACATAAATTATGTTTATAATAATATAAATACAAAAAACGTCTTAAAAATAAGGATATCTACTTACCCCTTACTGTTATTATTTTGGGTTGAACAATTTCACTGCTTCACGGCACAACGTTTTCCTCAAATGCATTCAAACAAATGATATGGATGCGAGTCCTAGTTCTAGAGACCGGTTCGAATAGAAAATTTCTTATTTATATATCACGTGCATCTCATAAACACGCATTTAAAAGTAATTGTAATTAAAAAATGTAATTGTACTTATAAATGTAATTATAATATAATTGGAAAAAAGTAATTGTAATTGAAAAAGTAATTGTAATTGGAAAAGGAATTGTACTTATGACTTTAGACAATTTAAATAATATAAATTAATATAATTACAAAGTAAAATTCCGCCAAAGATTGTGCTGCAATTACAATTCCAAATTGCTTTGAGAAAAAAGTACTTAAATACAATTACAAATTACATGAAAAAAGTAATTGTAATTATTAATTACTTTTTAACTTGGAATTACCCAGCTCTGTTATACACATGCAGGATCGAACAAAGGCATTAAAACGATTTTCAGCTTGCTGCAAATTAATTCCTCAAAAATATATTCATGACTATTTTTTTGCGCTTTATTTTAGATATAATAATATACGTTCTTTTTAGTATTTCAGTTTAAATGTTAAGAGGGGAAAGGACTTTAAACGAACACTGTATTTAAATAAGACAAAATTTATGATTAATGTAACCATTAAAACAATTTAACATAGTGTCGCGCAAAGCCGACTCTGTTCTTTGTTTACTACCTTGCCTGCGATATGAAGTCTAGCGCTGGTCATATAGAGACAAACGCACTCCATCGAGAAGGTACCGGAGAGATCGCTGCGCGGCGGCTGAGTCATAGAGAAAGGGACATTCTAGATTGCTGAGAAACTACTAGTAAAGAGATGGCTTTATAAAAATAGCGCGAGTTTGTCGGAAGAAGTTAAGTTTCAATTTAAGTGTTGCATAGAAAAGATAAATTGTAATAAATAAATTAGAATTGTGAGTTATAATAGTGCCTAAGTATTAAATAAATTAATTAGTACGTTAAAAAAAATTATAAATAAACTGTTTTTAATTAAAAAGCTATTTTTAAATTAAACAATCGTTACAATAGTATGTTCTTTTACATAAATAAAATTATTATATAATTTATATCAGCGAATCCGAGGCCAAAATGATATAAATAAATACGATATAATAAATACGACATAATAAATACGATATAATAAATATCTACGAATATTGTTACCTGTGGCTTCTTTAATGTCGGTGGTTATTACACTAATGTCATCAATGTAAGTCGCAGGAGTCGTATACAAGTAAACTGGTCTATCAATTCCAGCATAGTTAAAAAAATCAAATGTATAGGTTTGATCCAATCGACCGCTAAAAAACAAATTAAATTAAAAGGCATTTTATTAAAGAAGTGTAAGGGATGAACCCTCATTTCCCATTTTCATGATAAAGTGGATTAAAAACGTTCGTGATTCACTGATATACAATTATTCCCCTTAAGTTATACCCAAACACGATAGTCGATCTCAACCCAGTCATTACAGTGCGAGGACTGTTGAATTAAATTATTACGTACTTACCTCACTAATTCATCTACCTTTCCTTGGGGTATTGTATCCGAAAGTAGCGTGTTATCACATGACACTGTTACCAAATTTTCTTTTCCGAATCTTAGAAAGTCAGTGATTTCTGCAACGAACGGAAGATGGCCTATTTCATGGCTCATGACCAACTCGCCATTGATCCACTAAAAAAATATTATGTTTTAACGTATTACATAACTAAGGTTGTTACATATTAAGGACAAGTATGTAGGTAATAAGAGCAGAAAATCGATCAATTTTTTATGGATAAATAACATGTTCATTTAAATGTATGCTTATATTTAGCCAAATCACAATACAACTTTAATACGTACTGAGGCTAATGCACGGACGCACCAATTATTTAGGAAACGGCTTGTACGATCTTTTTTATGAAATTTGGTTTGTGGAGGATTTATAATAGGTATGGCCGATCTTCAAGTTGTCAAATCTTCCGTTTTTACGACAATATAACAAACTTTGTTATTTAAACTAGATCAACCTGTATATTCTATGATTATTAAATTGCTTAAGAAATTCTGAATATTTCCCATGTGTTTCCTGTACCTAAATGTAATAATTACCGACTCATGCTAGATTTTGAAATAACAAAATTCGTTATATTTTCGGAATAACGAAAGATCTGACAACAACATAGATATCACTTTTAAGATAGACCAAACATACACAAGTACCAAAAACCAAATTTAATAAATATCGTAAAAGCAGTTTCCGAAATAACTAAAGGGTTCTATTCATTATCCGCTGTACAATATCTAATAATTGATGGCATTTTATCAATATCAGTTAAGCACCTTTATATATTAAGTTAATTAATGTTGTCATTTTGTTAGTTACATTTTTTATGCTGTCCCTTCACATTTTAATAAATATTTTGAACAAATATTTCCACTGGAGACATCTACTCTAATTGTATCAAACTTTTTTAACATAGGAGTTACCGCTTCTAAGCGTGAATGTTTTGTGACATTTATTTCCTTTGTGTTTCTTCTAAATAATAATACTGAATGTATTTTAGTGAAACTAACATACAAGTTTAGTAGTTTCTTATAAGAATAAAAACACAAAACAATTCCAAAACTATAACTTTAATGGAATTCTCTCTCTCACACACAATATTTCATTAAATAAAAATACAGGGCGATCCATAAATTTCTCAAAACACATGAATGAGTTCCAACAAAAACAATTCATTAATATGTCCTATATTTCCACCAACAATACCACTATTAACAGAATCCAAATGGCTGATCTGTGGGAAGAAGAAGGCCAAATAGTAATTAAAAACTAAAAAGGGCTATTTGCCTAAAAGTGATACTGCTTAAGAGATATTAAAAAATGCATGAAATATCTTAAAAAATTACAATGAAATTATGGAATATAGCGCAACAATACCCCACAACCAAGCTTCAAGAGATAACACAATTCCAGCAACTCAAGTCTACTATTGCCTTTATCAAAAAAGAGATCTCGGACGAAGAAATCTCAAAAAAGACAGACATTCCAACAAATTTCAAAAAATATAAAATTTTACGAAAAACTTTTCTCTCAAGGATTATATTACAAATCCCGCCATTATGCTGTTTATACGAGCTCTCCGCCACCCACAGCTCCTGCAATAAGTGTTTCCACTCCATAGAAGATTGCGCAGAACCAATAAAATGCAACAAATGTGCTGAAGCTCATTCTACGAACAAGTGTTCAACCACGCAACCCCCAAATTGTAGTGGATGTAAAAAAATTAAATCAAAACAAACATGAACAACTTTGACAAAGACTTTTAAAAATTAGTAAAACAATTTCAGCAACACACATCGCTACAAACCTGCCAAGAAATCAGTCGAGAACAGGGTAGAAACTTCTACCATAAAATAAATAAACTGTCCAAATATAAAACAAGGAATAAAATTACAAATATCACAATGGTGGACGTATTTATAACTTTTTAAAGTGGGGTGGGGGTTGACACATAACTATCTGGGACACGGTTCGTAGACACTACGGTGGCCTCATCCCCGTTGCTAAGGAGTGACGTCACCGAATAAAAAAGAGTATTGACCCAAATATTCTACATATATTGTTAAACTGGTTTTTGGTATTTCAATTTATTTCAACTCAACTTTTATAATAACTATACAACTGATAACATTAACGTATAACGTCTATCATAAAACTGAAAACTGATGTCAGCATCATCGACTTATATAGCTTGCTTGACCCTTCTCGAACCTCGAACTGTCCAGATTTTTCTTGACAAGGAATGACATTTCCAGACATTTCTGGACTATTCTTCTTATTTTACTCGTACTTTTACTTATGATGACCGCAGCACACTGTAGGAAGATGGGCGACATTTCTTTTTGTATTTGTACGTTTCCTGTAACAGCCACAGGCTACTGCAGGGTGCAGGGTAACATTGCTCCCTCTTCTCTAATTATTTGACCCAAATACCTTAATTACTGGGACCTGATTGGAGCTAATGGGGAGGATCTGAACCACGATATGGCGCTAACTTTTCAATGTGAACTACCTTGGGTTTACTTCCTGTTGACAACTGAATGCGGTACATCCGGTCGTTGATTTTCTTGAGGATGGTGTAGGGGCCTTCCCAGTTCCGTTGCAGTTTCTGACAAAGTAGTTTTCGGCGTTAAGGATTGTACAGCCATACTGGATCACCTCTTTCAAAATGTGTCCCAGTGGCATGCATGTCGATTCTAGCTTTTGCTTTATCGCACGCTGCCGAGCGAATTCATATACCTTTTCTAATCTTTCTCTTAAGTTCTGTATGTACGTGGAAGGTGTACGGCCTTCTTCTTCACCAGGAGGCTGCCTTCCAAAAAGAAGATCACGGGAAAGTTTATCTCTTTTCCAGTAATAGAGTATAACTGGTCATTTCATGTTCAGAACTTCGGTAGGCTAGCAGAAATAGAGGAATTAAAGAGTCCCAGTCCTTTTGATTATCAGAGACGTACATTGAAAGGTACTGGCATATCGTTCTATTGTATCTTTCTACCATTCCGTCGGATTATGGGTGGAGAGGCGTAGTGCTTGTTTTCCTGATGCCTAAGAGTTTCATCAATTGTTGCCATAATTCGGATTCAAAATGTCGTCCTTGGTCAGAATTCAATTCCAGGGGGACTCCGTGTCTCGCAATGACGTTCGTCATAAATGTTTTCGCTACTATCGTCGCTTCCTGATAAGGAATAGGCGCTCTTTCGAACCACAAAATAGTCCAAAAGTATTTGTTTTCCCTTTCTATTGTGGGAAGTGGTCCGAGGATATCTATGGCGATTCGTTTGAAAGGCTCTCCGGAAAGGGACTGTGCCGTTTTACCTCGGCTTCTTGTTTTAGGGCCTTTTCTGTCATTACAGTGTCCTTTAGGTACCGAAGTATCCTCCTGAACTGCTGCTATGAAACTCCTCCAACACACTTCTGACCTGTGATTTTGGCAGCATCATTTGGTGGACTACATGTACTCCATCGGGTCTCTTCCACTTCCCGTACAATAGGCCATCGTGAAGAGACAGGGAACCCCACTGAGTCCAGTACCCTTTAAAGGTTCCACTATAATTTGGCAATCTCTTGCAATGTAGGTCTGACTCCATTTTTGAGCTATTGTCGGGCAACCTTCAAAGTCATTGTCTTTCTTTTGACTTTTCCTTATGCGTTCAAGGGTGATTTCGCCTTCGTCATCCTTTTGCTTGATAATGGTCGCCTGAAGATTAACCACTTCAACCAGCTCCTCTTGTTCTTCAAGCCTTCTACAGTACCGGCATTATCGTTCTAAACAAGGTCGCCTGGAAAAAA
This sequence comes from Psylliodes chrysocephalus, assembly GCA_927349885.1. Classification (NCBI taxonomy): domain Eukaryota; kingdom Metazoa; phylum Arthropoda; class Insecta; order Coleoptera; family Chrysomelidae; genus Psylliodes; species Psylliodes chrysocephalus. Next base: position 5,573,704 of record OV651816.1, on the reverse strand, counting down.
TGTCTGCGTTGCTATGGAGATGTCCCCTTCGATGCACTATCTCAAAGTTATATTGTTGCAGTCTTTCTATCTATCTAGCAACTTATCCTTCAGGTGTTTTAAAATTCATCAGCCACTGCAAGGCGCTATGGTCACTTCTAATAATAAAACTTCTATTAAAAAGGTAAGTATGGGAGTGTTCAAGGGCTTTGACAATAGCTAAAAGTTCTTTTTTTTTTGTGACACAATAATTCTTCTCAGCTTTTCCTAAGGTATAACTAAAATACGCAATTACTTTCTCTTCGCCCTCCTGTTCTTGGGATAGCACGGCGCTAACGCCGTGTTGGGATTCGTCGCATTTTAAAATAAATTGTCCTTTTTTCCGAGGGTACGCTAGGATAGGTGCAGAGGAGAAAAAATACTTTCAATCACAAAAAATCCGTTCCCGGATCGGACATGATTCCATGGCAAATTGTGAAAAATCTAAAATATAATTTACACATCTTTATTATAAAAATGTTTGTATTCTGTTACAAAAACTCATACTTTCCAGATAGTTATCCCAAAACCAAGTATAGACCAACTTCCAGTTTTGGGAAAACTATTCGAAAAACTCATTAAAGACAAACTATCAGCATTTATAAACGACCGAATTCCGCAATTCCAATTTGGGTTTAGAGAACAAATCGCCGCTTTGGTACCAACTACACTGCTGCTTTCCAATGTGCAAACAACAAAATTGAACAATAAAAATCTGCCATTCTTCTGTTGGACATGAGCCTTTGACTGTGTCTGGCATAACGGCTGACTAAATAATCTGTCATTCAGTGAGTTGCTTCCTCTGTTGCTTCTGATCTTATTAACTGCTTTGATGACATATTGTAGTGAAGTGTGCAGACGTTCACTTAGATTTTTTGCAACCAAATGCTGGCGATGAATGACGCAGTGTATGGCAATCACATCTGGAATAAACCTCACATATGCCAACAATAACGCTTCGTTAGTTGGTAAAGTGGACTCATCCAGCTAAATTGAAAATTGGCATTTCTTCAGATAATTACACAATGAGTCATTCATTCGATTCGTCTTTGCACGGAACTATTGCTCAGAGGAATGTTTCGGATAATGTCTGCCGCTAGTTTGTGGAGCACAGTGGTTATGATTTCTTTCACTGCCGGTAAAATTAAATCTTCCCTAATAGAATGTGGTTTTCCTGATTAAGCAATTAACAATGAAATATTGTACGAAACTCGTAGTCCGTCATCATCTAGGTTTTGATATAGGGGAAAGTGGTCGAATATCGACCACTTAAGGAATAGAGCTAATGACTCGCTTATATGATTACATATTTACCTGGATTTTGCAGGAAATTATTTTAAGAACATTTATTTAGGCAACACTTGTTACAGTTTTTTTTAATGATTACATATTTTTTTAAATATAAAAAACAAAAATTCCGTGAATTTTGCGGGTAATAACGACCTATCGGGTAAAATCGATCAGGTGGTCTGTAAATGTCGACCAAATACTTTATTACAAATTAGTAAGCTTACATTAAAAAAAGAACGATTATTATAAATTTAAACAGTTTTCACGCATGCACTTTTCTGCTTCCTCAATATCTGTACAATCAGCGTGCGCCCAAGAACCATACGAGCGACACCTCCACCACAAATCGTTTTTTCCGCCAAAATCTTCACAAACACTACATTTTTCGGCATTCGCAGCCTTTTTCTTTTTGTTGCAAACATTTATCTTGACTTTTTCCACATCTTTCAGCCTTGCTTTCTTTCTTCTTTCGTTTCTAAGTCATCTTTCAAAGGAGTCGAAGTCATAATTATGGAATGTTGGGCCTTTCGTGACATATTTCTAGTATTTAATTTCGGCAAAGGCATTAAGTCAGCAAAACTTTTGTTAGCATGCTTGGGTTGAAGAGTCTTCTCGGTATCATCGTTCAGCTCATCGTCTATAACCTCCTCTAATATAAAATCAGAGTTATCTGAGGAAGATGAGGTCTTACGGTTAAGTCCACGTTTATTTGGGACAATTTTAGGTAGAGATCGACGCTTAGACGTGGATGGCCCAGCTAGGGGCGAGGGAGTTCTTTCGACACGTTGAAATGCAGGACCTTTATTTCCTCGGAATTACTAGGCTCTAAATTTTCTGCAGTAATGTTGTCCTTCCGTTCGGTAAAGGTATCAATTCTTCTTCACTAAACACGAAACGGTTAAAGGGAAATATTCCGGTTACCTCAAAGGCTCGTACACCTTTTTCGACTGTGGCTACTCTATTATAGGAGTTTTTGAACAATTCGGCAATATCAGTTTGTAAGATTTTTTCAAGTTGTTTGGATTTTATGTATTTGTCGTATTCCTGATTATAGGCTATCTTTAACGGTCCGAAGAAACAGACATCTAGAGGCTGAAGGCGGTGCGATGTGTGAGGGGGGATTGAGATGACCTTAATACCATTTTCTCTACAAAAGTTGTATGTTGCTAAACTATAGTGAGTTGAATGGTTATCAAGTACTAATAAAACAGGATCATCTTTACTAGATTTTGTGTAAGAAGCAAAATGTCTTATCCATTCTGTGAAAAGTTCTTCAGTAATCCATCCGGACTTAGAACATCTATATATTGCGCCGGTAGGGCCATTTTTATCCAGTCCTTCCTTCATTCGCTCCCTTTTAAATATAAACATTGGTGGCACATAATGACCCGCCGCGTTCATAGTGGTAACAACAGTAATCAGCTGTCCCTTTTCACCGCTTGTAATAGCACCTACTTGTTTTTGGCCTTTAGGAGCCGCAATTCGGCTAGGAACGTGCACGTTGCTAATGCCGGTCTCATCGACATTAAAAATCCGATGAGCTTCAAATTTATGTTCATTGTAGACTTTCTCAAGGTTATTAAAAAATATATTTATTTCCTCCCTGTTGAAAGCCAAAACTCTGCTTAGGTTGGTAGCGTCTGGCTTGCGAAAGCTTAAAGTTGGGTTGCGACGCATAAACAGGTAAAGCCAATCTTTACCACATATCTTTTTGTCCTTGTTAAAATTGTTGGCTATTTTATTTTCTTCTGCGAATTGATAATCCTGTTGGATAGATTTTGCTGTAAGTCCATAAAACATTTTAGACATACTAATTAAGTGGCTGGCAAGTTCTGATTCTTGTTCAACAGCGAACACCGACTTTCTACCCAACTTATATTTTATAGGATCAAATTTACCACTAATTCTATCTTGCAATGTTCCGTATGGCACATCAAACATCCTGGCGGCATTTCTAATAGACGTAACTTTATCTTTTACTGCTTTAAGGGCACGCTGCATGTTTTCTTCAGACCATAAAGAACGATTACTCTTTCGATTGTATCTTTCACGAGGCATCTAAAATAAATAATTTCATAGTAGTACAATATCGACCACCGTGGGGTAATATCGATCACAGTGGTCGATATTAGCAGACATTAATAAGAAAAACTTACGCAATGTCAAAAACAAGGTTAGAATTTAACAGTGAGGTTGTCATAAATTTAACTACAAACATCTCCTTTGTGTCTTGTGGTAAAAAAAAATAAATCCAAATGCGATTAAAACTCTGTATTACCTTAAATTAAACACTTGGTAATTTATAAAAATAGACACAAAACTAAACCAACAACGGGTATCACGCCAAAAACAATAGGCGAGTTCGGTCAGTCAGGGGCTGGAGCGGGACAAATTTTAGGGTGCTTTTAAATGACATTTAAGCGTGTTAAACTGTCACTAATCGGACTAAACCTAACGGTAAAAGGGTCGTTTGGAGTTAAAAGTGTTAAAGGAGTTAAAGGAACTTGGCAGACCGAACGCAATGAATAACAACACCAACTTGCTTTGTCGAATGTAGTTCGCTACTGAAATACTGCAGGTGGCTGTCACTTGCGATCGCAAAATGTGCGCATGGTTGTCTAAAAGTGCTTGATCGATATTAGACTGCGGTCGATATCAAAGAAGTAGAGAGGGTAGAACGATAAAGTACCGCCTGCGCATCCATTACGAGTGTAGAAATTATGCCTGATTCAACCTTCTACTCTTATACATGTAAATGAAAAGGAGAGGTTGCCCTAAAGCACTGTAAACAAATTCCAGGATTGGCTCTGTTCAGCGATTATGTTTATGTTCAGCTCTCTTTTTTGTTTGTTTTGTGATTGTTGTAAGCTTTTTTGGCGTCAATTCTTTGTTATCTTGCGTATACTTGTGATTTTTTGTGCTTTTATTTCAATTTAGTATTAAATTATACTTTTTAATTATTTTCATGTGCACTATTTTATAATTGTTGCACAAAATGTTGTTAAACCGTCCCTGAATCTTGTTTACAAAATGTGCAAAACTAAATTGTACATAGTGTCTAGACTTTTTCATTGACAGTTATCATTCTACCCCTCTCCACTTCATTGGTCGATATTCGACGACTTCCCCCTAGTAGGCTGAGCTACGTGTATTCAAATATTCTTTCAATCTCAAAGGTTTCATGGCTTCATTTAAAAACGTTTTTTGACAAAGAAAGCACATTGGCGATGATGGATTTGTAGGATTTTCGATAAATCTATATTTAATATATTCCGCACTATACTGCCGTTTCTTCTTTTTTGCCTTTGAGATGATCAGCACACTACTTAAGTAAAAAAGAACAAACAACTATTTATTTTGGAAGCGCGTGTACCTTTAGAAAACTACTACTGATGCCGAAATGCTAATGAAAATAAAACATTACCTATTAAAAATATTAAAAAATAAATAAATCTCACATACTGCTCCTTTATTTCAAACTGTTTAGAAGTTTTAATACATTCATTTTCAGGCACACCTAAATGGACAAATTATGTTGTATTCGCCTGGGTGTCAGGTATATTACAATACTTGTATAAATTATTTTTAATATTTTGAAAAATCATTAAAAAAGTTATTTGAAAAAACAGATTATTAATGAAAAGATTTGTATGCAATATAAACTAACTTTCCATAACATATCCATTCCGGACTAGCTACTTTTTTAATATTTTTTCTTCATCGTGATAGAATAAAGTGAGACGACATAAACACTATTTTGCGATAAGACAAATGGACGCACTTCAAGTGACGGAAAAGTGTAATTAAAATGGCGACTTGAGTCGTACTTTGATTTATTTGAAGTCAATAATTTTATATTTGAGGACTGACGAAATAAAAATAATTTTATATCATTTATATGAAGCTATTTAAAGAAAAATTACATTTATTCTTACCAAAAACTGACTAGCTATAGTAACTGGAGTTTGACATTGACGTAAAAATATAATGCAAAGGTGCGGACAATTTACCATCGTCATAGCATCTCGTCTTTATTATATCTTAATGGTTTTTCTCAATAAAAAATGTTAGTAAATTAGTGGGCATTATAAGCTAAAACGCTTTATTATCCAAGGTGTAATAAATAAATCATATGCAAGTGGAAATTAAATAAAAATAATTTTTTCTACTTACTACTTGACCTGCATAAGAAATTGATCCGAATCTTAGCCAAACTCTGCCAACGTCTTCCCACTGCTTGGGTATAAAAAAGAATCTATCATACCAAACTAATCCTAAATGATCCCTAATTTTCCAGTCAGTCGTAATGTCGTTAAAGCTAGCAGGTACAGGCATTAAATGCATATCAAAGTCCTTAACCTGAAAAAATATATATAATTCGACATTCCCATTGAAAGAGGTTGTATATTTTTTTAAATATTTGTGTAGAAATTGTACGGTAATTACTCTAATAGATAACAAATAGGATAATTAAAATATAGTGGACATTAATTATGGATAATGAATCTTTAAATTTTACAAATCATTCTTAAGATGAGTATGATTAAGATTCAACCTCGACAGTTAACATAATTATTCCTAGAATAAGGGAGTAAATAGTAGATACTATACTATATTAGACTCCTTCAGCAATTATCATCGCTGTCATGGTTGAAGATATATTATTTTTAATTTTTTCATTATCCAAAAGTTTCTTATTACATTTTTGGGCCACTGTCAAGGACAAAACTGAAGAAACGTACTCTAAGAATATGTCTGTTGCAAATAAAATAAGCATTTTGCACAGAAAACGCTTCTGAAGTAGGCCTTGGAAAAATTCATGTATGCCCTCAGATAAAACAAATCAATAATAGATAACTAACGGTCTGGATTTGTTTGAAGCCAGTATGACCCATTTTTTCTATTACTTTCTCTTTCTCCTGGGTCTTTGATGTAATTCGTCTATTTTAAATAGCAGCGCCAAAATTTTCTCATAACTTTCAACAAGCACTTGGGAACTGTCAGTTTTGTTTGTACATTTTGTGTGATTTTATAATCTCAGGGCATATTTTTTAGAGTTTTTAGAAGGTTTTTTAACGAATTTTATTAGTTCTAATTCTAAAAATTACTATTCAATGTTTGTTTGCCTTAAAACATACATTTGGAGAAGTTACAAGTCGTTTCAAAGGTAAGTAAATAAAAAAAATTGGTAGTACACGTAGAATATTATTAGTAATCTTTTACGCAGGTTTCCTATAAACTTTGAAGCAATGCAAATTTGGATTCAAAACTTAGAATTAGGAACGGTTGAAATTGATAACATTAACAAAAACACTAAAATATATTGGACACATTTTATAAATTATGATTTTGTTATGAATTCTGCCGGGAAAGACGAATTTAAAGCTGGAAGTAATTCCTACTGCATTTATTAATCAACTTGGTCCGTCTTCAAGTAAGTTGCAATAATAATATTATATAACAGAATACCTAATACAAATTATTCATACATTTTAAAATTAGAGATTTAATTTAAAAAATTAATGCTACGTTGTATCCAAAGCAAAATAAATCTTAGTGATTCCTGGAAAGAAAACATTTTATGAAAATATAAACTACTCCAAAGAGTTTCCTGTATCTTCTGAAAATTAGCATTGAAATGAATTATACTGATAGAATCATTATATTGTAAATATTTTATAATTCTTTTTAGGGAAAATTTACTTCCTACTGAATATAGTGGAAGACAGAGTCTAGAAAATATTTAAAATTATTATAATTTGCACATACTGGATCAGAAATTCAAGTTGTTTCACCAACATTGCTCTAGAAGCTATAGAAAAAGTTATTCAATTTATAAAGTGCCTAAATTCAGAAATAGTATATTATGCAACGATCATGTAATAACCATTACATGAGAGTTGCATACGCTATTTTTTCTACACCCGATAAATAATCAAGACCTATAAATATTATATTTATATTGGTATTGAACACAATAACAGTAATTACTCGTATTTCTATAAAAAATTCTACAAAATTGTAATTAATGGTATTACTTCAGGTATTGGTATTTCCCTAGATTTTTGCGGTAAAATATTTTGTACTGTATTTTCTGCTTTCTCCGATATGTGTGGAGGAGTCTTCTATATCGCTAATATCAGACATTTTAATATTATAATTATCGAAGTTTAGCTACCTACGAAAATTTAATACGTTTTGACAACTAAAATAATTACATAGGAACCTAGGACAAACGTCAAACAGCATGCTTGATTGAAAAATTGTAGGTTTCTATTGATTAAAAATCTGTATCGTAATGAAAAATCTGTATCATAATGGGTATCATTATGAAACGGATTATGGGCATATAAGTGCATTATTATAATACGGGTGTAGAAAAAAAAAGTTATGCTACAAATAATAGGTACCTAAAGCCCATTTTTAGAAAATATTTATGGCACATGTTATTTTGGAGATTATTACAAGATCTAAAATTCTAAAAACTTTAAAAACATGTTGAAAGTTTATTAATTATTTCAGCCAAAAACGCATAGCAACAAAAGCACCAAGTGGCCTTGTCAACAACGTACGATCACCAACACGACTTGCATGTGATTATGGCATTCTCTAATGCTAGACGATTTTCCTATTCGTAAGTGATTTTAATTTTTGTCATGAGCTGTCATAATTATAAATTGTAAATTGGTCTAAACATCTTATGTTAGGATTTTAATGTCATTTTGACATTATTATAATTATACATTATTAAAATATATTGAGACTAGTTCCAGAATTATAAGGAATCAAAAACATAATAAACAACATACATTTGCTGAGATTTTAATATTCAAGTCATAATATTTAGGTCCATATTTTAATGGTTGACTTGTCTACGTCCGAAAATCTTAGCCTCAAATGTCAAAGCTTGAAGTGCGAACAGCAAAACGCTACTTTTTTGAAAGCGCTTTACTTTTTTCAAATATGAACAGCACAGCAAGTAAAGAATACCAAAACGATTGTGCTTTACACTTTTGTTATTTGTTTGTCACAGACACAAGTTGTATCTAGACAAATTATTGATTTACAAGCAAAACACACTTATTAATTTTTTTATTTTTGACTTATTTAGATCAGTTGACTGAATTTCTTCCACTCTATAAACTGGTAAAATCCTTTAACAATTATAACCTTATTTTTAAATTATTTTCATATTCATTAAGTGACTGATTTTCATCAAATATGACTTAGCTGGTAAGCCGACGAAATTTATATGATTTAGATATATACAGGATGGTTTTCAGACATGTATACAATTTAGGAATCAACTGGCTAGATAATAGCATCAAACTGGAATCACTAAAATTTACTCTCGTGAAAAACGAAGGCATGATGCCCTATATGAGGCTAAACTCACGCCGTACAACAAGGAGATAAGAAAGGCTAAAAGGCAATCGTGGAGGAAGTTCTGTGAGGAGTTATCTAAAACACCCACATGCTCTAGAAGTCCTAGCTAAAGAGGGTACTGCAAACCAAGTAGGATTTCTTAGGAAAGATGATGAAACCTATACGAAAACCTTCTAGGAAACGTTAACAATGCTCACAGAAGTACACTTTCCGGCCGAAGAAATTTTGCTAGGCCCGATAGTAGCATACAGTCCTCAAAGAAGGTCTCGTAGGCCAACTCCTTTGAAATAGAAGCTAGCTACAGAAATATCGAGGCCGAACAAAATTAGATGGGCTACAAACAAATTTCAACCATACAAATCCCCAGGAGCAGATGGAATATATATTCCATTCTACTACAAAAAGGATAGGAAACTTTAATTCCACATGTGTCGCATATGTATAGCCTCGCGACCACTGATCTGTAACCACTGATCTGTATTATTTTACTGCATAGGATATAGGCTATATTTAACATACTAAAAAATCGTTCCACCAAGGAGACCGGAAGTGCAACAATGCTGGCCGATTTGGGCAAATTATGGTGAGTTCACAGAACTGAAATTTGGGATAATTTGACATACCTAACCTATAATTTGATTAGTTTTTCTTCTTCTTCTTCTTCTTCTATTCCTTTTGCGGGCGATGTCCTTCGGGAAATTTCATCCATGATTTGATTTTTTATGAAAGAAAATATAAAAATGGAAACGTGAAGCATATTGTGTATGCAGGAATAAACGTTTATTGTTTATTTCATACTCTTTTTACTTTGTTTTCCACAATAAAAACATCTCATCGTAGCTTGTTGACACAATTAAATGACAAATGTGATGACAAATGGAAATAGAGATTACGTTAAATAACATCCGGTCCGCCATATTATTTGCCCAAATCGGCCAATTTTTCAGAAGGTTTTTTTGGGGGCTATATCCTATCCAGTAAAATAATACAGATCAGTGCTCGCGACATATACCAAAGGCGTGGCAAAAGGTGAGAGTCATATACCTTCCTAAAGTAGGAAGGTTTAATGATGATGGATGAGGTTTTCCGGGTTTTCCTCACCTGTAAGTCAAATGGCACCATCAATCATCCTTAAGTCGCCCCGGAGCGCCACGGCAAATAATAATAATAGCCGTCCCTTCCCCTACACAAGTCGTTCAGTCGACTTCAGTGGTTGAAATTCACTCGTAACTGGGTGAATTAGGGAGAGTATTATTATTATTATTATTATTATTATTATTATTATATGACACCAAAGTCGTACCGCCCAATCTGTCTATCGTCATTCATGCTAAAAACGCTAGAAAGACTAATAGATAGATATATACGAGACGAAATACTGAGAGAAAACCCTCTCAGCGACCGTCAATATGCATATCAGCCAGGCAAGTCAACTGATTTGGCGATGCATAATCTCAACAGGCTATTGTCAAAATTCCTGGAGGATAAGGAAATGGTAGTTGCAACTTTCGTAGTTATTGAGGGAGCTTTTAGTAATGCTCAAACAAGATCTATAATTAACGCCATAACAATGAAAGGGGTACCAGTAGTCCTATGTCAGTGGATAAAAGCCAGCCTAGAAGAAAGGGTAATAACATCATCTATAGGCGAAGCTACACTGACAGCTAAAGCAGACAGGGGCTGTCCCCAGGGAGGAGTACTGTTACCCCTCTGGTCAGTCCTAGTGGACGAACTCATAAAAAGGCTAATATCTGCAGATTTCTACTTCCTAGGGTGGTGGAGTGGTGGAAAAACTCTCCAGGACATAGACAGACCAAAGAGTTTTTAAAAGGACCATCGCCTAAACTCACCGAGCCTCTACTACTAGTAGGTCTATTAACAGGGCATTGTAAGCTTAACAAACGTATGTATAATATCGGTCTGACAGAAGAGACCTTGTCCTGATTCTGTCAGGAAGAGAAGGAAACGGCAGTACACGTAGTGTGCTACTGCGAAGATCTAGCAAGACTGAGATCCTTACACTTGGAGAAGAAAATCCAAGGGCAATTAGCTATACCGGAGAACTACTTCCCAATTTATGGAGTCTACTACAAAAGACCGAATTAGACAAGGTACTCTAAACAACGATTTAAGGATATCCACAATAGATCTAAAAAGGTCGAGGTGGGGGAGGCCACATGGCCCACAGTCCTAATTAAATCTAATCTAATCTAATCAAATTTCTGGAATTACTAAAATTGACTCTCGTGAATAACGAAGGCATGATGCGGATTTTCCATTCTTACATAAGTTGTTAAATGGTAGTAATAATAGTCACCAAAAGTTACTTGGCCTCTGCCGTAAATTTCTGATTCAACCGAAAAAAATCAACTCTATACTTATAGCCTTTGGTACACATATATTTATGAAAAATGTATTTCTCATCCTTAAAATTGTTATTAATAATAAAGAATTCTTTTAGTATAATAAAATAAAACCTGAATCGATAACTTAAATTACTAAAAATGTTGCTAGAGATGAAGACGTTTATATGAAAAATTTTAATGTTACTATTTTTCTAGCTACAGTTAATTTATCTTAGGGTTTTATTTAAATAAAATTAATGCCACTAGTCAGGGTTTTAAGGCCTAGTCACTTCAACCTTTTTATGCCTCTAGTTGATATGTTTGTGTAAAAAGATCTATTATTTCTATTGGGCTTAACAGTCTCCATTAGATCATTCTTGGAACAAGATTACATACTATATAAAGGTAAGTTTTAACAAATTTATAGATTGGTCTATCCATTACAAATTACTTTCGAAGCATATAGTAAGAAATGATAAAATTTATTACATATCAATTTTTTTTTGAGATAGTTCACTGTTATATACCTATAAAAAATTTAACAGTATAATCATTTGAAACCTAATTTTGTTTTATAAATATCGTTTATTACATTTGAATAAAAAATAGCAGAATTTATTTTTTGTAAAATATAATTTTATGCTTGAGTTGCATTTTTATTTAAATTTGTCATTGACAAAATATTTACACAACAATCCTTTGGATTCTGATCAAAAAACTATTTGATATGCCCATGGAGATCACAGCTGTCAAAAGTTCATAGATACTGGCTTCAAACAAAGCCTATGTCAAACAGCGCCCTTAACTTATCTATATTTCATTTGTTTATCTGAGCGTATGCGGAAAAATTTTTCTTCTTTTTTATAACGGACATGACTCGTATCTCTGTCTTGTCTCTTTAAGAAAAATTTTTGTAGATCACTTTTTATATTGTTTAAAGAGCAAGAAGTCCTTTCTAGTCGAACACTATACTTTTGCTATGGCTATAACAGGTTGTGACCCATTTTTGAATAGTTTTATAACTAAAAAATTAAAATAATTAAAAAAATAGGGAATTATTACTTTGTGTTATGAGATATGAAACGGAAATGATTACTTTGTGTTATCACAATTATCAAATAAGGAAAAGTAACACATTTCCCAATTAATAATAGTTGAGAAAGTGTAATTTTGTATTAGTCATAGAAAAATATAATTAAAATTTTTAAACTACCTATAAAAAAATAAGAAAGTGTTTTACCTCTTTGAGACTTTTTCTATACCAATGTTGTTGGAATCCAATAAACGGATTCGTAATATTTGGAGCTATAAAATTCCAAATACCATCTAAAGAGACTACTTGCCTCGTTTCTGAGTTTCTTGGAAACAAAATTCCTCCTCTGTGTATTTCAGACACACACGGATGCAATAAAATGGCAAATATCACAGTTAATAAAGTCATCTTGGGATTTTTATAATCTGAAATAGAAACATAATACTATATAAATAAAATTAATGATGCATAATTTTAGTATAAATTTATTAAAGTAGCGACTACGGAGTGAAGTGACCGTTTTTTAATTATAATAAATTGAAAAATGTAATTATTATCTCAATATATTAAAATTGGAAAACAACTGTATTTCGAAGTACAATATGTGGACGTCATGAATTCCATATTCTCTAATTTTCTTTATATCAGTACACTACATTTATTTTCAAGAATAGACAAAAACTCATTTAAGATTTCTTTTTTAAATTAAGCTGATCTTTTTTTATAGTCTATTTAATTTATTTACTTATAGCTTGTTGCATCGCCTTACTTTAATGAGAGTTTAAGCTTAAGTTAAGAATAAACCAAAAAATGACGTTTGATTATTATTATTATTATTATTATTATTATTATAATAGGAAAAAAAGTGTCAACTTCAAAAAACAAACAAGCCTTATTGTGAAATTAAAAAAAAATTCATATTATATAAGTTTGGTGATTGTCGAGCAAAGGAGGCCCAAAAGTTTGATCTTGCCAGCACTATCCGTTGGTTGTGATTTTTGATGATTCATTTCATTATCTGTTTGCTAAATTTTAGGCGACGTTATCAACTAGACCGATGATACTCAAAGTGGTCTATATCTGTGAGATGTAAACGGGGTCCACGATAGTCGATCTCATTTAAGCAGGTTGCGATTTTAATTTTGACTTTCCAATAATGGAATAATAAATACCACACAAAGATGATTTGTTGTTTAGTTTTTAACTAAAAAACAAACAAACCGACTACGATTAGTACTAAATTGTTCTGTTGTTCATTTTGTAAACAAACTTATTTTCTCAATTTCATTGTAGCTTTCATAGTGGAAAACAGTTGGGTAACAATTCTACTAAAAATCGGGATTTCAATTTTGTCATGACGAAACTAAATTTCTTTGACTATATAAATATTCTAAGGGGATAGTAGAGGGCTTAAAACGTATTTCTAAAATTTCTAAAAAAAAAAAAAATAACAACCAGTCTATATTCTTAAACACAGCTTTTAATGGGTATAGCTAAATTAAAGTTTACATTTAATTTTAATTTTATTTTTAGCTATTTTGGGAGACGGTAGAGGGCTGAAAATACAATTTTAAAATTGTGAAAAAAATTACAAGCAGTTTTTATAATGAAACGCAGCTTTTAAATGCTATAGCAAATTAAAATTTTAACCTGTGTGCGTATGCGAAACAAGCGTTTGCATAGGAACTAGTAGGAAGACGGACTTGCACTGAATTGTTTAATTTATCAATGAATAAATAATAATATTAGGAACAAATGCATTCATTTGTTTCCAGAGCGTTAAAAAGGACACTACTTCTTATTAAGAAAATGAATAAATAGTAATATTAGGAACAAATGCCTTCATTTGTTTCCAGAGCGTTGAAAAGGAAACTACTTCTTATTAAGAAAATATTTTTAAAAATATAGACTAGTTAGTATGCACATTAATTAAAGTGATCCAATGTAATTTAGTTTGAGAGTACCAAAAGAAACTAAGTACAAATTTTTTAAATAAAATTTTAGTTTTTTACTGTTAGTTTGTGTGTTTAATTTATCTTAAATATCAGATAACCCGGTAACGTATTTTTAAAATATTAATAATAATAATAAGTTAATTTGAAAAACTTTATTTAATAGGAGTTGCTCAGACGAAGAATAGAATTCAAGGTCCTATTTAAAACGTGCAAGGTTGAATTTAGCAAAATTGTTTGCGTACTTTTATTATTTTATCGAGTTGAGCTGATGGAATAATAAAATCCAATGAAACCAGAAGGTGGATAGTGGAGTTCTTAAATGGGTACTGTTGTGGCACAAGTTCTTTGCCACAACCTAGACTAAGATAAAAATTCGTTTTTCAATGACAATTCTATTTTTTTTTTGTCATCGGCATCAACTGCTTCGGTTATTAGCCTTGTGTTCTGTGTAGGCTTTGTAACTGTTTCCCAGTGCCACTTTAGGAACAGAATTGTTAATTAGTATCTAATAGTGAATGGTCGAGTGGGGAATCCTACCAAGGCATCAGAATTTTTTAATTTGTCAAATTTTAAATTTCCGTCCTTCTTTTATAAATTGTCTGTAGTTGGCATGTCGAATAACGGAGGTGTCAATTTTTATTGTAAGTCAATGTAAAATTAAGTGATTTTTTAAAAAATTGGTGAAAAGAATCAAATATAATGTGAAAAAAAGTACCTGGAAACAAGTAACAAGAGCGACACAAAACATAAAAGCAAGATTTACGTCGTACCAGATTGTAAAACAGGATACAAATCAAATGTAAAACTAAAGAAGACACAAGAAGATATCAATTATGTATCTTACGGAGTATAGTTTATTTTATTACAAGTTTCTATAATAGATCCTGACTTACAAACAACAATAATTATACATTAAATTTAACTTACTAGAAAAGAAAATTTATTTTTTATATAGTTTTAATGTTAGATAAAGAATTGCTACTGTTATTTTTTTTTTTGACCCCAATTGTGTCATTGTAAATGTTTTTTATACCATACTAAACGTATAGAATAGTGGCAGCATATATATCGTTCCTAGTGCCGATAAAGCACTTTCTAGAGATGATACTGTTCAATACTTTTTAGAAGATATTATTAAATATTGTGAGATTATTTTTACTGATTAGCAAAATAAAAAGGGGAAAGCTGAAATTAAAGGATGAGGTAATTCCATGTACATTCCCAAATCTCCCTTTATAGTTGTATTACAACAATAAAAAAAATTTGTTAACTGTGATTTATTTTACTCTTAAAACTATATATTGGTTCAATTCAAAAAAAAAAAAATTTGCCAGAAAATTGTACTTATCAAATTTCAGCATTTAAGATACCTTTCGGATTTGGTAATACAAACCTAATTTGTATTTTATATAGATAAAATTGAATAATTTATCAAGTAAAACATGCCAGACTTATTTAGAAATAAATACAACAGTGTGATTTAATTAGCTATAAACAAGTTTATTTTTATTATTTTGACAAAATTATGTATGATTATAAAAGCTCAATTAGTATGCGTATTTTGGGACCGTATTTTTAGTATGCCGATTCGCCTCCTTATCTGTATTCTTCATAATTACAACTTTTGTCAATATGACATTTCTTATTTGAATTACACGAATATTCTGTTACATACAGAATGTCCAAGGAATAAAATTAAAAATAGTGTATGTGATTTAATGGGCCCTACAGTTACTAGCTAACCCCTTGAGTTTCGTTTTAACAAGTCGAAGTGTATATGACGTATGTACGAACAATCGAGTCTTTTAGTGTTTTAAACTACATATGATTATTAGTAAGGACTAAATTCAACCTTGCGTGTTTTAAATACGATAGCTGACAAAAAAGTTTATGGTTATGTTGTCCTTCATACGCTTAGCGCCTTTTTTACAAAATATGTTCTATTGGAGAAATGCTACTCGATTAAAAAGCACTAATCAATTGTTTATTAGCTTTACAATAAGTTAAATTATTTAATTAAAATAAGCTTCTTCGCCCGGTTCCTTTTTCATTATTGGTATAACTTATTTAAATATTTTAAACGGTTCAATTTTGTTCACAGGTAACTGATATTAAACATGGCCGAATTTAAAAAGAAATGTAGACAATACAGTGGTGATTAAATTTGGCTTCATTCCTTCCTTGTTGGACAAGCAGTTGTCTGTGTGCCTTTTATGGAACACAGTTTTAATCAATGACGCTATGAAGCCATCTAAGATGGAGTATCATTTGAGAAGATGTCGTCCTGATAAAATAGGTAAATATTTGAAATACTTTCAAACACTCAAAGATAAAGTTCAGAAGAGACCCACACTGGAAAGAATGTTCGCTTCAACGTCACAAAGGGATGATGATGGTTTGAGAGCGTCTGATAATATATCGCTACTTATAGTAAAATCCGGAAAACCCCATACTATCTGATAAAAAGTATTATTGCTAGCCGGTGAAGAAGTTTTAAAAATGCAACACCCTGCAGATACAAAAATATTTTTAAATAAGTATTTTTTCAAATCCATATCATTTTTATTTAAAACACAAATTGAAATATTGAACAATTACGCACTAATGGGACACCCTGTATACCAAATAAGCCATTGACCAAAGTCTTATCTTAAAAATAAAATTCACACGCAATATTTTCATCTCATTGCATAAATTAAAGCGATATTAGTTATTTGTGTGTAAAATGCAAATTTTTTATTTCGACAATTCTACTTTTTTATTGAAAAATAAATGTTCATCATAAACTTCCTGTAGTGAAAAAGAGATGTTGCATGCGGCTTTTGTTTCTAGTTATACAAGTAGATCAGTTAGCTTTATTGTTGGAAAACAAGATTTTTAGATAGGCGAGTAAACAATGTCCGTAAGTAATGTCCATTTACATATCGTTTTTTTTTGCGTGTAAATAAAAAATATATCTTTGTATCGCATTGAAATGTTTCATTATCTGTTTTATGACATCAAATAAAAAAATACGTATTTAAATTGGAAAATTGTATTTCACTTAAAAAGTTAGCCGGTTTTTCGGTTTAGTTTCAAAGAAATAACTGCCGCGTCAGGTATACTTCTAGGATTTGATACCTATCGAGTAATATGTCGTTTTCTGGGTTTTTTATTACACATATTTTACAACCTATATCCAGTGGCGGCTCGTGGGCAGTAGCGGCAGTGGGGCACACACTGGAAAGGAATCCTGTGATTCATTTTTCCCTTAGGAAAAATAACAAAAAATGTTAAACTAGGTTACTTGAATTTTTTTTTAATATTAATTTCTCAATAAATTCCACGGTAACCTATATATTTTATTGTAAAAAACAAAACCTAAATATTTCAAAAACTTTATTTTTAGTTTTTTTCTACTCCATCTAATCAATAAATATTAGTATAATTCGAGAATTGTTGTTGAGGTCTTACTTTCTCGTAAGACACTGTACAAAAACTCTCATTTTAAAAAAAAATTGTCAAAAATTTGCACGGTAAGGTATAGTTAAAAGTTCACTATTAGATAAATAAGGACTTCAACTATTAGAAAAAAAATAAATTTTAGTCATAATCTAATATTTTTTATTTAACATTGGTGGCGAAAGGGGTGACGAAAGGACCTCCTTAAAAGATGGATTCTGTGGGTTTTATCTTGATTAATGAAAATGAATACAAACAGATATATGTAAATATCTTATAGTTAACTTGTAATGAAGTAAATTTTTCCTCAATCAGTTTATTTTAATTTTTCATTTTTAAAAATATTATACGCGATTGAAATTTTGGTCCTGAGCTTAGACAGATGCGCATCGCCAAATCGATGCGCGGTAGTACTACCGTTGGTGGGGTCTCTGATATGGAAAGGGAATCGACAGTTGAACCAGATCCGAGATTCAATCAAAATTTGCATTTCCGAATAACACTTGATTTCAGCAGTTCAGAGTAATAGTCGAATTATCAACTAAGTCCGCCGTCGATACATTTTCAGTGTTTACAAATCCGCTAGGTAAAAAACCGTGTTTCGTTTTTACGTTCATATTTTGATAGAAGATACGTTCTATATTGAGACCGTATTTAATTTAAAAACCGAATTATCTTTTAGAAATAGGAAGAGTTTAATTCCGTGTTGAGTTAAAAGATATAATTTTATTTCATTAATAAATATTGGAATTTATTTCTTGGCAAATATAATACCGTTTTTATAAAGTGTTGAGTTAAAAGATTTAATTTGATTTCATTAATAAATATTAGAATTTATTTCTTGGCAAATATAATTCCGTTTTTATAAATATTGTTGGGAGAAAGATTTAGTTTGATTTAATTAATAAATATTAGTAGTTGACTCCTTGAAGATAGAATACTGTTTCTTTAAAGGGAATTGAATGTGATTTAAATAATAAATGATAGGGTTTAGTTCTTTAATATTGTAAAACCGGTGAATTAAACTTTTGATAGTTAGTCTGTACTAAGAAATTATTTTTTCTTTTTGGTATGTTAAATGGGGGAATTAAATTTGATTTTATTGATAAATACTTTTGTTTAGTAAGTGCCGCGTTGTAACTAAGTTGGGTGTATTTAGAATCGGAGTTTTCGAGGAGACGTTCTCCCTCTTTTAATAGTTTGTTTATTCTTTTACCGTAAATTAAAATAATCTTAAATAGCATCCTTTCCCTGTCTGAATGGGCTCGTGATGACGATCAGTTCATTTTGGAGTAGGTACTATCAGCGTTATTTTTTTTTAGTTAATGTGTAAACCGCAAATTTAAAGAATCTTAAATAGTACCCTGTCCTTGTCTGAACGGGCTCGTGATGACGATCAGTTCATTCTTGGAGTAGGTACTATCCGTGTTAGTAGTTTTCTTCTCTCCGATAATAGTTTTGTTTTCTCTTTCACCGTCAATTTAAATAACTTTAAATAGTATCCTGTCCCTGTCTGAACGGGCTCGTGATGACCATCAGTTCATTCTTGGATTAGGTGCTATCCGCGTTAGTTTTCTTTTTCCATTTGTATTATTCATTTTTTCGTGCAAATTGCAAATTAAAAAAAATCTTAAATAGCTTCATTACCCTGTCTGAGCGGGCTCGTGATGACGATCAGCTCATTCTGGAATAATAGGCTACCCCGGGTATAAATTAATTTTTTCCCCTTTCCGTATATTTGCTATAAGTAGTTCTTTCGCGTTTCTGTCTCCTCGCACTCTCTATGACCGTTTAGGTAATTCTTCTTTACCGAAATAGTAAAATACCTACATTTTAGTTTAATTTCCTATACAACAGTTAAATAGTTAATTTTTGCTACGACCGCTCTTAGAATTTTTCCTTACCGAAATGGGAAATTATGTTTTAGTTTAATTACCGACTAAATATTTTTTTCTGCAACCGAAACATTCATTTTATTTTAATTCAATTTTGACGTCTGATTGAGACTAGTCGGGATTCAATACCGTCCGTTTTGTTTCTTTATTTTTTTTTTGTTCAGGGTTATATTGACTATCACCGTAACTAGGGTGGGCGTTGAAATATATTTCTTTTTTTATGTTGTAAATAGTTTAAAACAATATATGTGTCAATGTTAACTTGCCGTATTACTGGTTACTAATTCAATACTTTATTTCCCCCTTGTATTTCAGATAGTGATAAATTCTGTACCAGCCCAAGCAACGATTAAAGCCCGTTACTTGTGGCCTACTATTACCTGTGTCTAAGTGACTCCCGGAATTTTTCATCTCCATCTGTAGCTACCCGAGTACTTTCGACGCCGTTTCGAGAGTTTGAGGAGTAAACCATAACCAAAAATCTGGCGCTCGAGAACAGCCCGTAACCAGCGCCATTCGTAAGGAACCGTTTTCTCTGTGGCGAGAAAACCCCTTACAAACTGAATTTACGTTCTGCAGTTTCACTGATAAAGTGGTGCTGCGACACTAAATGTTGCCGAAAATCACTTGTATAGTGAAAGGAATATTCCTCTATACATTTAGCTTTGTAAACCTTAAATTGGCAAGAAATTATATTCCTTTCTTGGCTATGTTCCTTTTTTAAATGTATTAAGAGATTGCTGGTGTCTATAAATACTGGAACATATTAAACATGCAACACTCATTGTAAATGTATGCAATAACCAAAATATTAATTATAATACTAATAATAATAATAATCTAAACGGGGGGTGGGTGGCTCAGTGGTAGAGCTTCTGCCTGTGGATCCAAGGATCCCAGGTTCGAATCCCACCGTTGGCCGGAATTTTTTCATTTAATTTAATTATTTAAAATTAATTCTGATGCCTTGGTAGGATTCCCCACTCGACCATTCACTGTTGGGTTCTAATTAACAGTGCTGTTCCTAAAGTGGCGCTGGGAAACAGTAACAAAGCCTACACAGAACACGAGGCGAAATAACCTTAGCAGTTGAAGCCGATGACACACACACACACACACACACACACACACACACACACACACACACACACACACACACACACACACACACAAAATAATAATTGTAACAACCAGTTATGTCTAACGACCATTTGTAACTACTGATAGGTCTTTAGCTACTGTTGTTAATATACTATTAAGGGATTAGGGCAGCGACGTCACCAGCCCTAGGGTCCTGGAGTCCTGAAGGAACATCCATTCGCCAGTGGCAAAATAAAATAATAAAAGAAAATAATAAAAATACAAAAAAAACATCCCTTAATAGCATATGTCGAGCGGTTTTGGCAACTGACTTAAGACTCTCAAGTCCTTAAGGGTAGGAACGCCGAGGCTTAACATGCTCGGAATATTTCTTACTGGTTTTTGGAAAGAGGTGACAATAAAATAGGTTAATAAACAATAACACGTATATTTAAATATAAGTAAAAACTGAATAACAAATTTCAATAAATCAAAACAATCTCTATTTTTGAAATAAGACATAGCAAAAATTACTACCCACAATTGTAAATCTTTATTATGATAAACCATGCTAATATAATATAATCTATGATGAAACTTTGATATAAAGAAACCTTCTACATCACAAAAACATTTTAATATAAAAAAACTCTTTATATGATAAAACCCTTAAAACTGATAAAAACATTTAATAAGTAAACTTGGGACGAAAATGAAAGAATTGGCATTTGAAGAAGACTAATGAACTGTTTTAAAATACATAACCCAAACAAGAGATTTAAACATGTTAAAATAAAATAGATATTACCTTTGAAAACAAAACCACTACACACACACTTTACTATATATAATAAATACTAATAATTACTAAGTTACATTTTTGGGCATAGGTTTGGCCCAACGGCCGCCCCTCGAGTTTTTTGTCAATGATTGACTCTCTATTTATATCAACCTTAACGTGATTATATTAAAAGAAACTCGACTTATTTATTTTTAATGATTATTCGCACGATTTGTCCTTTAATTTTCTAGTACAATGAACTATTTCTAATTGTTTGGTTTTAATAAATATGTTGTGTTAATTTAATAGATTAAAAATATTATATATTTTTGGGATTTTTGTTAAATTCTTTATATTTTAAAAATAATAATGCCAATTATTACATAATAATCTAATCATAATTATACTCTCCTTATAATTCACACCCTTGGAGTAAACTTCTGAAGCTCTAAAGAAAATAAATAATAAGATTATCCTCTAGACACTATTTACTTTAGTTGTGTAAGATTTTGATATTTATTTTTCAGATATATGTACATAAATCGTGAGACTTTGAAAATTTTTAAACTGCTAACAACAACCTGTTATATAAAATTATTTAAAACTGTAATCCGTCATGTCAAATGTCTAACTGCTCGTGTTTAAGATTTAAGCTACTCATGTAACAACAGCAACCACCAATTGCACAGTTTTTCATAAAGAAAAATTCACAAACTTTCGGCTCTATATTAATACACACTATCATTAACTAATTTAAAGAAAAAACTGTTTTATTTAAAAGTCTTCCGAAAAAAACACAACATGTTACACTTTAAAAGCGTACAAAATCAAGAGTGAAATGAACTCGATCGCCGCGTTGCCAGATTTACCTTTGCTAGGCTAGAAGTAGAGTCGGTAATGGTAAATGGTATAGCACTCGCCATATATTTATTGATCAAGTCAATTCGAGTCAGCGCCAATCATATTAAGCATTCAGTGGCGTGTCGTCAAAGTATTGTGTTTAACCTGTCTGTGATTGTTTTTAAGCAACTAATCGTTGAATTATATTGACGACAATGACACGCCCGCACGATTTGAATAGAACCTGGTGTAGGATATGGTGAGGCGAGACGTCGTTTTTGGCAGGAGGCGCTCGATACGCTCCCACTGCTTCAAGCGAACATGCACTCCATCTCACCGAGATATATCTTCCATAAGCCATATAAAGTTATAATAGAACAAATAGAAGAGCCGGAAGTGGCAGGTACGATTCATATCTACACCGATGGTTCTAAAACAAAACAAGGCTCAGAATGTGGAATATACTTCAGATTTTTAAACCTAAATATTAAATGGGCTGTGAGCAATAGTGCCAGTGTAGTTCAAACAGAGCTAACGGGGATTCTCATAGCAGAAAAAGAAATCACCAGAAACAATATCACTGGAAGGAACATGCTCATCTATACAGAGAGCAGACAAGCACTACTCATCCTGAACAGACTACGAATTTACTCAGTACTAGAATGTCATGAAGCTTTGGGCGAAGTATCCATCAACAATGTGGTTACCTTAAGATGGACCAAAGATCACGCCACATCGAAAGGTAACCGTCTTGCTGATTCACTGCTGTCAACCAAACACTTTTTGGACCTAGCCCTTCTATTGGCCTGACAAAATCGGTAGTGATAGACCTAATTAAAGAACACTCCCTTGTAAAATTTAAGGAAAGATGGGATGAAACAAGAAACTGCAGAGTTACCAGGGAGCTCTTAAGTTATCCTGATAACACTGCAGCAAACAAATACTTGACTATGACTAGATAGAATCTGCGCCTAGTCACAGGCATTCTGACTGGTCATTGCCAAGTATGCAAGCATCTCCATATCATGGGGGTGTCAGAATCCGCACTCTGCAGAGGGTGTGAAAAAGAAGATGGGACCATTAAAGAAGATACAGGTATCGGAGAAGTCTCATATCCAAAAAAGTCCCCAGGAAAAAACAAGACATTTATGAAACTTGGCTGAAGAATGTAATAAGGCAAATTGTAAATGGCTTCATTCCAAAAATATTATCAGACCTCCTAAATCCTTGAAGGCAGAATTACTTGTAGTAGCAATGCAACATAAAAACAAATTCAAAAAATAATTATATAACTAGAAAAAGAAATTGAAATTCTCAGATTGCCTCCTTACCACGCAGAGTTAAATCCCATTGAACTAATGTGGTCTCATTTGAAAGGTTATGTTTCTCGAAACAACACAACATTTAAATTACCTGATGTGCGAAATTTGTTTTGAAGGCAGTTTTATATGTAAATGGAGAACATTGGAGAAAATGGATTGATCATGTTAATTTTGAAAAGTAGACATAGCAATGGAAAAACTTATAGCTCCTATAATAATAAACCTCAGAAAAGACAATAATAATGATTCGAGACAGTGACTTTTAAAGATAGTTCTTGAACTTTTTATTTTTTTTAATATTTGGGCACATTTAGAAACATTAACGGAAATACACTTGCTAGGGTTGTACGAAAAGCAGTCCTTAATTGTCAAATTTTTTTAGATGCAAATTGTCATTTTGCAAATCTGTAAATTAATATCCAGTTATGAAGCAGTTAAGAACATAATTAGATTTTTCATTACATTACAATTTGTAAATTGTTTCTGTCGCGATTTTCATTTTCAATTTTTTAACCGACTTCAAAAAAGGAGGAGGTTATCAATTCGTCGCGATATTTTTATCTACTTGTAGGTTGTTCAAAGGTTTAAGTGTTAACAATTAACAACGAGTTTTCTGACTTGCTTTTTTTGTCCCAAAATATCTGATTTATTTTCTGTTAAAAACATAATTAGATTTTCCTATACATTACAACTTGTAAATTGTTTCTGTCGCGATTTTCATTTTCAATTTGTATCTACTTGTAGGTTGCTCAAAGGTTTAAGTGTTAACAATTAACAACGAGTTTTCTGACTTGCTTTTTTTGTCACAAAATATCTGATTTATTTTCTGACAAATAAATCATGGCCTCTTTAGAAAAAAAAGACCTAACTTTGCGAAGGTGATATTTCGATGATACTCCAATCTTTTAGGCACTTGTGAGACATCACAAGAATGGACATTTTTTAATCTTTCAAAAAAATCTAAAAATCCAATATGGCGGCTGTAAGAAAATTGAAAGCTGAGAAGCATTGCGGGTTAACAAAAGACGATTGAGAGACATGTCATATACGCTGTCTTATTTGTCTTAAATAAGAAATAATGTCACATTTTGACAGCTGTCAAATTATTTGTTTCGGATTTACAGACGAAAAACGAAATCCGCCATTTTCGGTTTTTCACCGATATTTCCATAACCAACTAACCGATCGTAAATCTGAAGCTGATTATCAAATGCACTAAGTTTCCTCTTTTCTCATTTAATTTGCTGCAGGAGCCGAGATCCCTGTATAGAGAAGCGAATCTGGGACACACTGTATAGTAGTTGTTCGTCGTTGGTTAGGGGGTAGGTTGATCAGAAAATAACTACAAGGATTTGTAAATGATTATGATTAGTAGAAAGTCGATAACTATAACCATTTAAATTTAAAAGCTGTCTAAAAAATTTCGTCGTCTCGCTTTTATTAGGAAATTATTTTTGTTTAGTGTAGAGGGTTGTGTTTTCAAAGGTTCCCATTAAGTTTACACTCTGACATTTTCACTGTGATAATAGTAAAAAATATCACTGACAGTATTTCCGATTATTGGTTATTACAAGACGTGCCAACACTCCTTATGCAATTGCCCTCTCTAAATGAATGATTAGATTTGTTCATTTTCTCACGCATTTTAATAGATTTTACGGCAACGTATCATTATTAAGTATTTATTCATTTCGATATCAACATAAGAAACGTAGGTAATCGTTCCTATTTAATAAATGCAATTTAACGTATTATGCTGTATGTATACATACCATACACTAAAAAGTTGGCGGCTGAAATGACATTATGAAAAGTGTAAGAATACGATGGATAAAGTGGAGATTAGCTAGTAAGGGTTTGTTATAGACAGGTTCCAGTTAACCCATTCACTGCCTACCAATAAATGTGGTAACTTATGCCCAAGGTCGGCCAATAAATATAGCTGATGCTTCCATAGGCCAGCCAATAATTACAATAAATAAAAATTGAATTTCATTGATCCTTTTTTATCATATATCACATGTAACTAAATAGCAAGTAAAAACATTTTATTTTTTGTCAATGAAAAATTTAACAATCTATTCAGTGCCGTTCATTATTCATTCAGCAGATTTGGGTAATTTGATATACTAGTTAAAAATTATAGCAAATAAAGTTTTGTACCTTTTCTTAGATAACTTTATTGTCACATTTTTCGAAAAAGCAATTTAAAACTTTTAATTCTATTGTGTTACCTATTAGATTATATTAGATTTAATTAGGACTGTGGGCCATGTGGCCTCCCCCACCTCGACCTTTTCAGATCTATTGTGGATATCCTTGAATCGTTATTTAGAGTAACTTGTCTAATTCGATCTTTTGTAGTAGACTCCATAGACTGGGTAGTAGTTCTCCAGTATAGCTAGTTGCCCTTGGTTTTTTTCTCCAAGTGTAAGGAATCTCAGTCTTGCTAGACCTTCGCAGTAGCACAGTACGTATACTGCCGTTTCCTCCTCTTCCTGACAGAATCGGCACAAGGTTTTTTTCTGTCAGACCGATATTATACATATATTTGTTAAGCCAACAATGCCCTGATAATAGACCTGCTATTACTCTAGTATTTTTCCTATTAAGGCTCAGTAGATGCTCGGTGAGTTAGGGCGATGGTCCTTTTATGAACTCTTTGGCCTGTCTCTGTCCTGGAGAGTTTTTCCACCACTTCTGAGATTTTCTAAACATCCATTGCTTTGTGCATGTTCTGATAGTTGTTTCTGTTACACCACAGAGGGGTTCTGGGCCAATAAGAGCCTTTGCGGCTCCTTCTCGGGCTAGTAAATCAGCTTCTTCATTGCTCTTATGTCCTCTTTGGCCTGGTACCCAGGCTAAGGTTAGTCTGTTTTGACTACCCAGCTCTGTTAGGGCTTCCAAACAGTCCCACACAAGTACCTGTATGGAACTGAGTGCCTTTAACGTCGCTTGACTGTCTGAGTATATGACAATGGTGTTTCCATTTACCTTCTGTCTTAATACCTCTTTTGAGCAGTGATGTATTGCTGCTATTTCTGTCTGGAATACTGTCTCATGTTTACCTAAGCTCAGTGAGATTCTTGTCTTTAGCTTGGTACTATATATACCTACTCCTGAACCTTCATGAGTTTTGGAGCCGTCTGCATACCAGGTGAATTCTGCATGAATAGGAGGTCCTCCCGTCCATGCTTCCCTCTCTGGTAATTACTTTATATTGCCTTTGAAAGCTATACTTTGGGAGCATTTCATCTGAAGGTATTCCCATTATTTGGTCGTTCTCCAACTCTTTATATAGCTCGCTGTAGTCACGTCCATACAAACTGCTTATGGGTGATGAACCTTTGTGCAGTCTATATGTGACAGACCTGGCTTCGTCTTAAATGAATATATGTAGTGGTGTTAGGTTTAGCATGACTTTTATAGCTGCTGTTGGAGTCGTTATCATAGTTCCCGTGGTACTCAGGCATACTTGCCTTTGAATACCAATGAGCTGTCCAATGGCTTCAGCTTGCCGATCTTTGGCCACCATACCACCGACCCGTAGGTTATCATCGGCCTTATGACTCTGGTATGTAACCATAGGGACATTTTCGGTTGTAGTCCCCAATTTTTTCCACACAACCTTCGACATAAGTTGAAGGATGTTGTGCTCTTTTGGGTGACTTTTTGCAAGTGTTGATTCCATGTTAACCTGTGGTCAAAGATGACTCCCAAGTATTTGGCCTCTTGAGCAAATGGAATCTTCACTCCTTTTAGTACTGGTAACTTTAGTCCTGTTGGTACTTTTCGTTTTGTAAAGTTGACTATTGTGGTTTTGTGAGGGTTAACCGTTAGTTCTTCCTCTCTGCACCACTCGTCAACAATGTTTAGAGCGGTTTGTGTGCGCTCCGATATTATACCTGTGACCTTGCCTCTTACGACGATCACCAGGTCATCGGCATATCCTAGGCAGTAGAAATCTGCAGATATTAGCCTTTTTATGAGTTTGTCCACTAGGACTGACCAGAGGAGAGGTAATAGTCCCTGGGGACAGCCCCTGCCTGCTATAGCTGAAAGTGTAGCTTCGTCTAGAGATCTCAGAGTAAGTAAGCTAGAGATGATGTTATTACCCTTTCTTCTAGGCTGGCTTTTATTCACTGACATAGGACTACTGGTACCCCTTTCATTGTTAGGGCGTTAATTATAGATCTTGTTTGGGCATTACTGAAAGCTCCCTCAATATCTACGAAAGTTGCTACTGCCATTTCTTTATCCTCCAGGGATTTTGACAGTAGCCTGTTGAGATCATTCAGGGTGAAATCGGTTGACTTGCCTGGCTGATATGCATATTGACGATCGCTAAGAGGGTTTTCCCTTAGTATTTCGTCTCGTTCTAGCGTTTTTAGCATGAATAACGATAGACTGATTGGACGGTACGACTTTGGTGTCATATCATTAAATTAAACCTTCCCACTTTAGGAAGGTATATGACTTTCACCTCTTGCCACGGCTTTGGTATATGTCGCCAGACTATACATACTTTAAATATGCGACAAATATGTGGAATTAAAGTTTCCTGTCCCTTTTGTAGTAGAATGGGATATATTCCATCTACTCCTGGGGATTTGTATGGTTGAAATTTGTTTGTAGCCCATCTAATTTTGTTCGGCCTCAATATTTCTGTAGCTAGCCTCCATTCCAAAGGAGTTGACCTACGAGGCCTTTTTTGAGGGCTGTATGCTACTATCGGGCCTAGCAAAATTTCTGCGGCCGGAAAGTGTACTTCTGTGAGCATTGTTAACGTTTCCTCGAAATATTTTGTATAGGTTTCATCATCTTTCCTGAGAAATCCTACTTGGTTTGCAGTACCCTCTTTAGCTAGGACTTTGTGGATTCTAGAAAATGTGGGTATTTTAGATAACTCCTCACAGAACTTCTTCCGCGATTGCCTTTTAGCCTTTCTTATCTCCTTGTTGTACTGCGTGGGTTTAGCCTTATATAGGGCCCATTCTTCGGTTGACTTTGCTTTATTAAATAGCCTTCGCACTTCGCCTCTAAGGCATTCCAAGTGTTTGTTCTACCAGACTGTTTTTGTTCTTTGCTGCCTTGTTTTCTCCGGGCAGTTTTCCTCGTAAGCGGTTATAATAGCCTTACTTACTTGGTCTACTGCTCGTTCAAGACTTTGTTCACCCGTTATTTCTACCATACCCTCTTCGAAATAATCTCCAAGTGATGTTGAATACTTTTCCCAGTTTGTCTCTCTAGGGTTTCTATACTAATAGTTCAATGGGTCATCTACAAAAGATCTAGCACCATCTCCGCCCTTCTCCATCATCATCACTAAACCACGCAGAGATGATCGAACTGCAGATACTAGCGTCAGTCAGGAACGAAAATTCTCGTGAGTCAAGAGGAGAGTCGATGTATGTTCTTCGATGTAGTTTTCTTTATATTCACATATTAAATTAACATGCTATATATGAAATTAATTATTTATTAAAACATAATGTTTAATTTCATATGCAATTAATAATAAACATGTTCAAATTTCAGCTCAAGTTCGATGTTTAAATCATAATAAAAAATGCTGACTTATTTTAAAATTATTTTTAAAACATTGAACTGACGAGATTGAAATTGTAATAATAATATTTTTCTAATGTATCTTTAAATATTTTAATATTGCTTATTGTTATTTTATATTGTTTAATCTGTGATAGTGTACATTTAAATGCAAATGAGAAATAAAGAAATTGATTATCAACATATGACAGTAGTACTTACAAAATAATTTCTAATCATATTCTGATGATAGCATGAATGTATTCATGGGCGTCGTTAGGGGAAAGGGGGGAGGGGGCAAGGGGGCCAGTTGCCCCCCTGACTTTTACGACTTTACAACGCGTAATGGCTGTATGTCACGATACTAAATTAAGTACCAAAATTTAGCCCTAAATTAAGCTATTTAGTACTAAATTTATAACTAAAATTATTTTTTTTGCAACGATACCAATTTTTAGTACTAAATTAAGTATAGGCGCATGCGCATTGACGTATTATTATGTGAAATTAGCACCTAAATGCAACGAATTACGGAAAACAATCTCATAGAAATAATATTCAGGCTAACACAGTTGACAAGTATTATAGGTTGAATACATTTATTCCATACCCATATCTTACACCAGTGTTTCTCAGACTTTTTTTGGCAACGGAACCCTTTTGAAAAGCGAAATATGTGACGGAACCCTAAAATAGATTTTTTTTTTGGTTTAGAACCCTAGAGCATTTATAAAAAAAGGTCCTCAAGCAAAATCAGATCCTTTCTTAGTGAAATCTAAAAAAAATATTCTTAAACCAGGTGTCCTCCCTTTTGTGGAACCCCGGGGCTCCGCGGAGCACACTTACACGAACCTAAAAGTAAAACAACACAAAAAGCAACCGTACTTGCTTTGTTGTAAATTGTAAAAATACTAACAGAAAAAGCAGTGTAAATTATATAAATTTTCAGTAGCAAAATGGAAATTAAATTAAAGAAATAAAATAAAGAATAAGAAGAAAAAGACCTTTATTTTTGTAATAATAACAGTAATACTGGAAATAGTAGACATTAGAAAATTGAAAGGTTTTAAATAATAAATTATTATTTTACAATGTTGTTCAACATCCCTTAACTCTTAAATGTTCAGCAAGGATAAGATTTCCGCCTTTGATTATTGTATGTGGCTGAAATGCAACCTTGTGACTTATTGATAGGAAACCAATTTTAATAATTTCTAAGGGTTCTTTCGAACTAAAAATGAAGAAAATATAAATTACATTCCAAATATACCAACTATTTTTGTTAATACGTTTTGATACTACCTTAATATATAATAGTAATGTTTCTATTTTTACCATTATTTAATCTATTCTTCAATGACAATTTATTAATCTTAGGCAACATATCACACATTTTCTCGTAAATAGTGTTGCCTGTCTATGTTCTATTATTGGTTTTTATTGATTATACTACTTTTTTTTAGCTGAAGTAATAAAAATATATATTAATAATTAATTTTTTCACTTGTTTTACAAATCCTCAAATTCATATATTTTTATTAAAATCAACATATATATTCTAATTCCGAATTCTGTTAAAAATTGTATTCAGTATACGCAAATATCGTCCGTTAGTTCATAAATTAATTGGCGCTGCTGTTACGCACAGAGCGAATAATGAATGAAAATAAACTGACTGGGCTTTGAATTATGAGCGTACATCAAAAATTAATTGTAAAAAACTAAAAAGAAATCATTTTTTTTGACATCGATTATTTTTGGTAGAAGAAGAAGAAATTAAAAATTGCGTTTTCCTATTGTTCATCGACGTGTTTGAGTGAGTTTTTTATGTTTTTGTGTTTCTATACATTTTTTTATTATTATGTATGGCTCTGTCTTCTCATATTTTTCTTTTATATCACACCTATTTGTTTTTTAAAAATATGTGTTTTAGTTTTTGTCTTTTTTGTTGGGTTATTTTATTTATTAGAAACTTTTGTTAATTTGTATTGCTCTTTTATTTTTCACTTGCTTTGTTTTTCAACAAATAAATATTCTAAATTTTTTCAAAATTTTGCACCTCCCTATACAATTGTGTAACAACGCCCATGAATGTATTCACTTATATCTAGGTAATGGCCGAATTACTCTAGGCTTATAATATGCAATTAAAAGTGTGCAGGAAGGAAGCAACCTACAAATTTATGATTTTTAGATTTTCCCATAATATAGCATTAAGAAACGAAACCTATACTGCAAAATGCAGGCCACATTTTGGTACCTAGGCGTTATTTGTTAGCCAATGAACCAACCGACTAAATTAGTTAACCTATTAGTAACCTACCTGCAGAAGCAATCCAAGCGGCTTGGTTGCTTCCTGCATAATAGAGAATAGGCGACAGTTCATTATTTGGTTCTCTGTGAGAGTGAGTGTGAAGTATTAGAAATAGGAAAACGAATATTTTTGTGATACACTATGAATGATAATATTAGCACATCTCAAAGAATTCTTCTGATAACAAAAGCTATTGAATAGAGGAAGAAAAGCCCAAGCTTTGGTCAGGTATTAGGATAATAAATAGAAAAATGGATGTTGAGAATAAAAAAGTTAGATGTTTAAAAACGTTATATACTTCTAGAAAAAAAAAACTGTTTTCAATTTTTCTGAAAAAAAATTTGAAACAGATATCAGAAAAACAAATTATTTAAAGACCACTGTGACTTGAAACAAACAAGTATTAAAAGAAATTAAAAAAAACCGACTTTAAAATCGTGCAGATGTCATCACTACATCGTGACCAAATTTATTTGGGACAACCCTTGAGGTAACTTTTTACTACAAAAAAAAATCATAGAAATCGGAATTATCGATAAACATACATAAAAAATGAAGAGTGAGGATTTTCTCATGGATCAAATTATTAAATTTTGACCAGATTTATATGGGACCACTCCTGAAGTATCCCCCTTCAAACAAAAAAAGAAACCTTAAAATCGGACACCGTATTAAAGAATTATCGCTGAACATAAATAAAAAATGAAGAATTTGAGTATTTTCTTATGGACCCAATTATTAGATTTTGACCAAATTTATATGGGACCACCCCTGAAATACCCCTTTTCTAAAAAGTATAAAATCCAAAGATAGAGGACAAAAAATCTGTGATGCACTTAATTCTGAACGATTGCATGCAATTTCATAACCGACACGGACATCCGGAAATATGGATGGATTCAGCGGAGCGCCTGATTTTGAAATGAAACCTATGATGGCAGAATAAATTAAAAAGACAATGTATATACCTACGTCCTTTAACAATAAAGTAGTGCTAAAATTTATTGGACAGAAAGGAGCTGACCCACAAAAACTAAAAACCAAAAAACCAAAAAACCAAAAAACCAAAAAACCAAAAAACCAAAAAAACCAAAAAAACCAAATAAACCAAAAAACCAAAAAACCAAAAAACCAAAAAATAATTTGTAAGGTTAGCGCCACATTAGGCAGATGTTCAGCCGCCGATCGTCAGCAGCAGAACGAATGCTGCAGACAAATCCTATAATCTTTTACAAGCAATTCGTTAACTCGCTGCATTGAGCTGAAACGTTGAAACGCCTAGCATTTAAATTTACTACGCAAAGATTTGTGGCTCATTGTCGGCAGCTGAACTTCTGCCTAATGCCTAAGAATTAAGATTGTATACGCCTTAGAATATAAAGTAGTACGGAAGAAGTGTATGTCATATTTCCAAAAGGAAAAATATGTGACAAAGTCGGTCATTTCGGATAACCATTTATGACTTATTGATTGTTTATATGTCATTTGAAAGTTGGTTTTTGTATTATATTTCTGAATAATCACTTTTCTGGTCGATGGATTGGAAGAAGTGAACCTGTGGAGTGGCCAGACTCATCACCCGATTTAAAGTCTTTAGATTTCTTTCTCTGAGGTCATTTGAAATCGAAGCTATGTGCAATACAACCTGAATCTCTAGAAGATTTACGTCAAAGAATCGAAAAAGAATGCCGTTTATTGACTCCAGATGTGCTCATAAATGTCTGCAAGCATTTGAAAATAGATTATACTATTGTATGGAAGTCAACGGAGAATATTTTGAACAATAAATACGATAATTTAAATTCTATCTTTTGTGTTTTTATTTTTAAAATACAAAATTATTAAAACAGTTGTTTCCACTCATTGATAACTTTTATAAAAAATATGTAGACGATTGTAAAGATAATTCAAAGTTCTTTTAAAAGAAGTATGAATCGATCTTGCAATTTAAATTTTTTAAAGGGGTGACTGTGTAGGGTAGAGGGGTGACGTTACGTATACAAGTATTATGGTAAAAATGTAACCCTCTTGAAAGCAAGGTCGACCTATTTCAGCACTTTTTTAGAAAGTTATTACCTCCGCAGTTATTTAGGTTGGGTACTTTTCGTTGGTACACCCTATATATGTGATTAAAATTTTGTCAACCACTTCTGAGATAGCCTGGAATCTATAAGAAAAACGCTCTTTTTCTATCTGATTTTTTCAGATGGAAGAAAGCGATCTTTGCCTGTTGCTCTACAGGATACCTTGTATTTCTTATCTTTTAAGTGATGTATTTTAATTGTTTGTAAAGGCCTGTATCAATAAAATCGTTATTATTAATATTATTATTACGTTATTGCATAGCTTTTATCGCGGGCTTTGAGCGCGGCGATCGAATCAAGAAAAAAAAATGAAACCGTAACGAAAAAAAACCTAACACCCCCCACTCCGACCGCCACAGCGAATACATCGAAAAATCGAAAAATCGAAAAATCGAAAAATCGAAAAATCGAAAAATCGAAAAATCGAAAAATCGAAAAATCGAAAAATCAAAAAATCGAATAATCGAAAAATCTAAAAAGAAATTCTGTAACGAAAATAAACACAACACCCCCCACTCTGACCGGCACAGCGGTGGGGCGTTGTAAGCCGTGCATCGTCTAACGTCGTTTTAGTTCGGCAGACTTCAACACGGTGTTTGTGTGCGTGCGACTAGACGTATGCGTGTAGACTAGCTGCTAACTGCTCTTTTAGACACAATTTCGAAAAAAATGAATAATGATCCACAAAAATCCACAACAAAATATGGGACCATCATTGACGCGGTATTTTCCAGATATTTAGAGGATATCAAGTCTCAAACTTATGTTTCTTATTTCAGTTACCATAAACCTATAGTTTCAATGATAAAAATTCCTGAATAACCTACATGTATTGTAAGAAAATAAAAATATTTTAAACAATATTAACTTCTCATTTATTCAATAAAAGAAAAAAATTGTTTTCTTATCGGTCACCACGCTCAAAAAGTGTAACTTGAATTAATATCAAAGAAAAAACTTGAATATTAAAGAAAAAAAATACTGCATAAATAAAATAAATAAATAATTATAATTGCATAAGTTGATAAAAAATGCTATGCAATAGCTTTACCGCGGCAGTCTCCGAATGCCACTGTATTTTTATAATTTTTAATCGATTCTAAGTCAGTAATGAGAAAAATATAAAAATATTTCTATAAAATTAAATAATTATTGTTACTTTTGACATGATTTGTAATTTTCCTTGTAATAATAGAATACAAGGGACGTTTTTTTTTAATATCAAAGATATCAAATTTTAAAACGACCTTCATTGACGGATGCACTAAAAACAGTTATTACTATTTTTTTTTTAGTTTTCTCACACTAATTTGGAAACAAAAGTAATTGTTATTTTTATGATTTAATAATTTATAAATAAACATTTGTTATTTCCTATTTCACAGTAACAACAAATTATTGGATTAGCGAACATTTTGATAAACAAAAATTGCAATTTAAAAAATTTGGAATTTTAAGGAATTAATTTTTCACGAGATTTAAAACTAATATTTATTCAAGAAATAAACACTTTTTCATAAAATGTTGAAAATAGTTTGAAAATCTTCCTTAGGGTGTAAACAGGGGCGGTTTCTGCATTGGTTTATTTGTGCAGTGTACACCCAGTTAAATATAATAAAAACACATTATTTTAAAATCATATAAATAACCTAAAAATATGAATTCAATTTTAATATATTTATTATTTTCCTACGTATTAATCTCTACTTTTCTTGATACCTCACTGAGATCTAGCTCATCGCGTCTGTCGGTGTGCAATATGTTGATTAAAAGTGAGAGGTTTCCGCGAATGCCTGTAGTTAAAACGAAAGGTCAACAAATCCGTGAAACAAAACAGTGGGCCTGCTTAAAACCACGCAATTTTTAGCATTATTTTATGCATTGCACGTAGATTACGCCACGACAGTTACCTTCGCTTGGTCCAGTATTATTGTAAAGCCCAAGGTAGGGATAGTGGCTATTGTATAGCCACGTAATAAAAAAATATAATCAAGAACTGCTTCACTAAAAGAACATAATGTTTGTACGAAGCATAAAAAGCATAATATTTCAGGATTCACTGGCAGCTCTAAGGTTTCTCCTCTTTAAAAACTAACCAAAACAACAGGAAAAATTTTTTTTAGATTTTTCAAATTATTCAGAAATGTCAGAGTTTCAGATGAAATAAAAAAACTTGTAGAGCACAATATATTATAATAATGGATCATCTAAGTGATGTTTAATGACTTAGGAATCTTTAAAAAAATTCGGAAGTTTTGCAGGATATTGGCGGTTGTACAAAGTTTTACAAATGCTAAACTTATTGAAAAAATTGAACCCCCCATTTAAATTTACCACGAGCCGCCATTGGGTACAAATATAGTGAAGTGGAGAGGGTAGACGTAGGAGACGAGGTAAGAGGGTGATTCTTATTTCATACTATATTTTCAATTGGAGTCATACTGAGCGGGGAGTTCCAATAAAATTAAAGATTTATTTAGCGCGAGGTAAAACCGTTGTATTTGTCCATTTCTTCTTTAGATGACCGGCCACTTTTTTTAGTCCCCACCAATTCATTTTCGTACCTAGTGCAATGTTTTCCACTCCGACGTATTGTGGACAGAGTTGTTGCAATATTTCCCGAAACATTTCTAATAGTAAATCTCTAAATAAAATGACTTGTAATAAAACAGAAACCGTATAAAATGTGTACAAAGTACATTAAGCTATTTTAACTGCTTTCAGCTGATTTGATATTTTAGCAGCACCTATTTTTAGACCATTATGCAGGGCATTTTTGTACCTATCGTTTTTACATACATACGCCTGCTAAATAACAACTTTGCAAATACTAAGTTAAACTATGGCAAACACCATTAATAGGCCATCAAATAAATGGATGGATTTTAAAAGCGTTAAACGTGACAAAACCGAAATTGAAAATAACCTTGTTTTATTCATACTATACGCCACGTATAGTATTTTATCGATCTATAGTTTACTACGTTGTCATCCAGTAAATTGTTCCATATCGGGTGTTTTTGTTGATTTTTATACTTTTTTGAAAATATTTTGGCTTATAGTTTTAGTTTAAAGCTAACAACATGGTTCGCGAGTGCATTTTGTGCAAAAAACTCGATAATGTGAGTGCTGAAGTGTCTTTTCATAAGTAAGTAAGGTTAGGTGATGTATTACATTGTTCAGCGGTGTAGATTTAAAGATTTTTGTCGTAATATTACCTGTATTTGCTGCGTTTAAATATCCACATCCGATACATTTTTTGAATCTCGAGCGTTTGTTTATCCACATTGGACACATCTGTCTTACTACATTTACGTATATTGAATCACATAATCAAAGATTTACATCTCAGATGCATCCCGAGTGGATACTCAAACGCAGCATACCTTTGTTTTATTATTACTTATTTCCTTTGATATTTCAACGTTATTAATTTTGCAAAAAATTGCTATTAATGAAAATACTTTAGTCTGGACTTAAGTAGTAAAATAAATATACTTATGCTTGCTTTTTAGATTCCCAGCTGATAGGTATGCAGAAATATTTGGCTTGGACTTGAAGAAAATGAAGATATCCGAAAAAGGGTATTATGCTCGGAGAATATTTTGAGGATTTTGGATATATTAATTTTAAATACTGTAAAAACCTTAGAATCTAATATATTATTTTTTTTTGAAAATTACATAGGTTTGATGGCGATAATTTTAAAAATCACGCACTGGATTTGATAAAGCTCATATTAAAACATTATTTAATATTCGCATTTATTATGAGACCACAAAAGTTTGATATTTCAAGCAAAAATAGAATAAGAAGTGTACGAGTAAATACAAAAGTAGTATTGTTTAAAAAAGAATATTTTTTTTAAATAAAAACAGTTTTTTTCAACGCCTAGCACTAACGTAGGTTTATTGTTGTATAGTTCTACGTGTTTTCGGATTTTACAAAGTTCTTATCGGCGGATCCGCAATAAGTAACGTTCCATTTCAAATCCTAGCCTTGTATACAGGGTGTTATTGAAATACACGTACATATTAAAACTGGGTATTGCGCAGATCCCCACTGAATGTAGAAAAATATTATTTTTTAAAAATACCCCTTATTAAGGGAGTTATTAATTTTTGAAAATTAATTCTAAAACAAACGTACTTCACTGATATGTTGAGGATGACCTATATAAATTAGGTTTATTTACCTATTTTAAACATCAACAGTAATTAATATGCAAGTTTTTGTCAGATGATAAGAAAACTAGTCTTGTAAGAAATAACCATGTTGCCAAGATTTTCGAATTAATTTCTATTTCCGAAGACTGGTTTTTACTACCCTCGTTATCAAAAAACTAGAATATTTGATAAATGATTGTTTTTAAACTATACATTTTTGAAACTATAGTTTATTAAAATTTTAGTTGATTTACGAATCTGGCTAACACGAGCGCGTCATTTCCAAGTTGGTAAAAAGTGTTGTTACGATTACTTTTAAATATTTTTTTACGATGCCACTATTTACGAATATTGAACTAACGGATATAGTGCTGGTTTATAGGGCAGCTGGAGAAAATTATCGGCAAGCACAAATCCTGTATTGCGAACGGTTTCCAAATCGGAGAATTCCGGACTGTCGTACGTTTATTTCAACTGTTCAGCATCTAAGAGACCATGGAAAATTTGAGAGTGTCAATGCAGATCGAGGGAGAGAGAGAAGAATTTTATTTACAGTATTTACATAATTAATTTACATCTACAAGAATGTACGTCATCGATGACTACGCCTCTGTTCTCCAGCCTAGACTGGTGAAGTATGGGCGACGTCTCGTACCGCAATCACTAATGCAAGATGCTTAAGTGTGTGAAATGTAAGGTGCCATCTCCTTATCGCGATAGATATTATATGGCAGTTGTGATTGGTTTGTTTGCGTCGGTAATGGAACTTTCCTCGGTGTAATTTTGTCTGTCGTTAGTTTTGTAATTTTTCCCTGAAAAAGGCTATGAAAAAACAGGGTTGTCTTTGTAATGTCCGTTTGTCCGTATAGTTTATGACTAATTTGTACAAATTCGAGGGCTGCACGGTGTCATCGTCGGTCGTAGCAGCGAAAAATATCGCCGTTTCGATTTTCGACTCACCGTGCAGTCCTCCGTCCGACCAGATTTTACGTCTAGTCGACTTGAATTTGTACCATTAGTATTGTTGTCACAGGGCACAGTCTGTGTATGTTTGGTGTGTCTTAGGTCTCAAATTTGTCTGTAGATTGTCAATGCTTTGTGGAGACATCCATGCTTTCTGTGAGCACTATTTGCCTCGGTAATGCTTAATATGTCTTCCTTCACATTAGTAGGAAGACTATTTTTGTAAAATCTTTCTGACATATTTAGTATGAAGGTTTTGATCATGGGCATGGATGTCTCTGCATGCATGTCCGTTATCCTGGAATAGCGGAGCCACCCCAGTGCACGCCTCAGACAACTGTTTTGTATTACCTGGAGCTTATTAAAGTGACTTTCCGTCATGGAACAGTAGGCCTGACATCCATAAGTTAAGATAGGCCTGATTATCTGTCTGTATAACAACAGCTTATTGTCCCGACTGAACCCGTTATTGCGTCTGAGCAGGGGATATAATGTTCTGATTGCTGCGTTGGCCTTAGTTACCCTGTCTTCAATATGTTGCCTGAACGTTAGTTCCCTGTCCAAGCGCACCCCGAGATATTTTATTGAACGCTGTGACTCGATCACTTGCTCTCCTACTTTTAATTTGGTGGTGATTATAGGGTTTCTACCCTTTCGTGTTTTTGTTAGAGTCAAGCTCTCGGTTTTCGAAGCGTTCAATTTCATCTTGTTCGCGTTTAGATAGGGGACCAACGTTCGGTTGATATGGATATCAAGCCTCCTGTTCGCTACTTCAGCAAGCTCCGAAGTTTTATACACACAGGTATCATCGGCATACAGTGCCGTCTGTACACCATTAGTACCCATGGGCATATCATGGGTCATAATCGTGTACAGATGCGGCGAAAGTACTGAACCCTGAGGTACCCCCGCCATTGCATTAAATGGTCTTGTTAAAGTTTTGTTTATTTTAATGTGGAATGTTCTGTCCTGTAGGTATGATTGAATCGTTTTTACAATATAAATAGGAAATTCATTAATAAACATTTTGTAGATAAGCCCACAGGTCCATACGGTATCGAACGCTTTTTCGGTATCCAGGGCGACAAGGACGGTTGCTTTTTTATTGTTAAAGCCTTCTTTGGCTTGATGCGCTATGCGTATAACCTGTGCAATCGTACCATGTCCTTCGCGGAAACCGTACTGTTCCTGTGGGATTATTTGTTTGTCTTGTTCTATTAAGCGTAGTTTATTAAGGAGTATGATGTCGATAGTTTTTGTGAGTGTGTTTAGTAGGGATATGGGACGATAGCTTTCAATATTTTTCGCGGGTTTACCTTGTTTCCTAATCGGGATTATGTTTGCGGTTTTTAAAGATTTTGGGTAATGCTGAAGTTTTAGTATCGCGTTAATTATGTGGTGTAGTTGCACGAGCGCTTTCTTAGTGATGTTTTTCAGCATTAGGCCTGTAATCCCATCTGGGCCCGGTGCCTTCCTATTTTTAATTTTGTTTATTGTCATTTTTACCTCTTTGGGAGTGACCAGCTGATTGGTCGGAATTGCTTCTGGGGGGAGGAGCCTAATGTCCTCTACTACGTCCTCAATTATTTGCTGTTCTACATTGTTTATTGTGTCATTAGTGAAATTATTTTTGAAATGTTCCCCAAGTGCTTCCCCTTTTTGTGTGTCCGTTGTATATTGTCCGTTATTGTCCTCAAGTATGGGGAGTTGCATAGTCGGTTTCTTATACCGCTTTACAACCCTCCATAAAGAGTTGTCTTGTGGTTTGAGTTCACGTAGAATGTCTGTCCATTTTTTGTTTCTTAAGTCACGTATTGCTATGTTTATTGTCTTTGAAATGTCCAAGAGTCTGAGTCTGTCGTCGCCTTGTCTGTTTCGTTGCCATCTCTTGCGTATGTTATTTTTATTTGTAATCATGTCTTGAATTTCAGTTGTGAGGTGTTCGTGGTGCATTTTTATGTGTTTGATGGCTGTCGTTTTGTCTCTTGCATTTATAATGTTCTTTGTGAATTTGTCAACTTCCTTGTCTAGCTCTGTAGGTGTTGTGATGTTGTTGTTTATTACAATGTTTTTGTCCAGTATTTCCCTGTATTTTGCCCAGTTTGTTGTCTTGTGGTCATAGTATTGTCCGTTGTATCTTTGTATGTTTGTTTTCGTTCTGAGTTCTAAATAAACTGGGTCATGGTCCGAGTTAAGTGTAGTGATTGTTACGATGTTATGTACGCTGTTAATGTTTTTTGTCATGGCAATATCTAATGTGCTGGGTGTTTGTCCGCTAAAAGGGAAGCACGTTGGTTCGTCGGTGTAATGTATTTCATAATCATTTAATTCTGCGTAGGAGCTAAGTGTATTCCCATTTTTATTGTTTTTACGGCAGTTCGCGTCCCATTCTTTGTTTTTTGCGTTGAGATCTCCCATTAACAATACTTTATCCCCTGTTGCCATGAGGTTATGTAGGTCTACGTTCGTAAAGTGGTTTAATGGCTTATTATACACCCCTATAAATGTAATCCCCCCGATTTTAATGATTGCGTGCTCTATACTAGAGAGAACAGTCGTGACAACTACATGTGGGATGGTACGTTTAATAAAGAAAGCCACGCCCCCTCCAGGTTGGTCTGCTCTGTCCTGTCTGTAGATGTCGTAGTCACGCACTTTTATTTTGTGAATTGGTTTAAGATGTGTTTCCGTTAATACTAAGATGTCAAATTTATGTTTATAAATGAAGTTGCTTACAAGATGTATCTTGTTTAGCAGCCCGTTTACATTGTAAAAACAGATTTTGTATTTGTCTCGGTAGACCGCAGCGAATTCAATTCCTAAATCTGTATGAGTTGAGGTTGTTCATAAAATTATTATAAGTTAAAAAGATTGACGCTTCGCTGCGGCATTCCCTTAGTTTGGAGTTAAGCTCCCTTACCGCGCGGGTTAATTCGGCTATGTTTACTAGTGAGTTAAGCTCTTGCATTTCATGATTCAGTGCAAATACGTCATCCATACCTCCCTGTGATGCGTTCTGCGTGTTATTTTGCTGTCTTCTGCTCTCTTGGCTTGTTGATGGTTCGTCTCGTTTGCCCGGTCGGAGAGGGAACTCCGTATTGCCCGGTAAGAGAGGGAACTCTGTGTTGTATCTTCGTTCGCTGCTTTTTGCCTCACTTCTGGTTTCCCACCTATTTTTGGTAGGTAGGGGTGCGGGTATGTATTTTTTGGGGTTATTTTTGTTACTATTCATTTTCGATCGAGGGAGAACAAGAACACAAAGAACATTGGCGGCCGAAGAAGAAATATTGGAAGCTGTTGAAAACCGGCCTCAATTAAGTTGTAGAAGACTAGGTCTTGAAATTGGAGTGTCCTCATTTGTTGTGTGGCGGACACTTAAAGAACAAGGTTTATATTCTTATCACATCCAAAAAGTCCAGGCCTTATATCCAGGTGATGAAGAAAAGAGAGTGGAGTTTTGTAAATGGATGATTCAAAAATGTGTTGATATTCCTGATTTTCTAAAAATATTATTGTATACTGACGAGGCTTCATTCACTCGTGATGGCGTGTTCAATATGCACAATACGCATATTTGAAGTGATGAAAATCCTCACGCCATTAGGGAAACTGGGCATCAAAGAAAATTTTCAATAAATGTTTGGGCTGGCATAATAGATCAGTATTTAATCGGGCCTTATGTTCTCCTGAACAGATTAAATGGGCCAGGATATCTCCACTTTTTAGAAGATATTTTGCCAGTACTCCTAGAAGAGATACCGTTACAATTAAGGCAACGGATGTGGTACCTACTAGATGGCGCTCCTCCTCACTTTGATTTAAACGTACGGCAGTTTTTGAACATTAGATTTCCTCAAAAGTGGATAGGCAGAAATGGACCTACTAAGTGGCTTCCGAGATCTCCGGACTTAAATCCATGCGATTTATTTTTGTAGGGTCACATGAAACAACTGGTTTATAATGAACCTATTAATAGTGTTGAACAATTAACCAATAAAGTTAATGCGGTAGCCGAGGAACTACGACAAAATCCAAGACTAATTTCTAATGTTCAAAGTTCTTTGGAAAGACGATTGCAAGTGTGTGTAAATAATAATGGACGGCATTTTGAACAATTACTGTAATAAACTTTATTTTGAATTAATTGGTTTTGCTACGGCAACAGTGCAATTTCTATGGGTAAGTTCAATTTCGATTTATTTTACTTCTTTAAATATGAAAACTAGTAGGTCGGAAAAGGGGACTCTTCCCCAATATTTAAATTTTAGAATTTGAAGTTAAAATTGGTGCCAATCGTTTTTGGTCATTACATACTATTCCCCATTTTAATATGTACGTGTATTTCAATAACACCCTGTATATGGCAAATCTATTGATTTATTCACTTTTATAAATTTATTAGTCTTAAAAATCTAAATTTTAATTTAAAAAATTCTCATTATTACCAATTTGTAAAATTGGATTCGTAAATTTGTTTAAAATAAATCTTGATTTATTTATCTTGTTTTTATTTTATTTATTGTATTTTATTTTGTTTAACATCTTTATCTGTAATAAATATTGTATTATTCTAGAAAAAAAAAACTAAAAGTTTTTTAAGTTTTTTTTTTTACCTACATTCCACTCAACTGCACCAATAGGTTTTAAAGTTTAAACCATTATAAAGTTTATTGCACATCATATAGGTTAGTTCATGATTAATTTAATTATATTTAACTTACCCAAAATTAGTATTTACTACAAATTAATAATCTTTTTCGCACAAAAATAAATGAGTTATGATTTTATCTTTAATAAGATACGCCAGTGGTATCGACAGACTTTTAGTTGCATGTAACAGCAGCGTTGCTAGACGAGATCTAGGATTACAGTGTGTCTTCTTTCAATTC
Organism: Psylliodes chrysocephalus; assembly: GCA_927349885.1. Taxonomy (NCBI): domain Eukaryota; kingdom Metazoa; phylum Arthropoda; class Insecta; order Coleoptera; family Chrysomelidae; genus Psylliodes; species Psylliodes chrysocephalus. The sequence continues at coordinate 5,530,355 of OV651816.1, read as the reverse complement.
GCATAAAATGTGTTCTTTCTCTTTTCCAATAATTGGGACCATACAAATGATACGTTATGACTGAAATCTGTTGTATCTTTTATCTAAGCATCCATCATAGTATGTTCGGGTTACATCCTCATCTTCTACCCGCAGTGTTTCTGCTTACCATTAGGGCTTTTGTGGTCTTATATACTACTTCCTTTTCATGTATGTTCCAGAGAAGTTTGTTGTCCAGGGTTAGGCCTAAATACTTGACTTCTTTTTTCCATTCTATATCTATCCCGTCTAATTTGATGGTTTTAAGATTTTATTTACCTTGAAAAGGCTACTGGTATTGTTTTAGTGGGTTTATACTAATTCCCACCTCATGCCATTATCGTTTGGTGTATTCTAGTCCTCTTTGGACTATATTACACAGGATATTTTCAAACTTGCCTCTAGCAAATATAACTACGTCGTCGTCATAACCTTAACAGGGTATGCCGAGGTCAGTCAATCTGCATAGAGGTTCGTCTACGGTTAGGCTCCACATTAGTGGGGATAGAACTCCTCCTTGTGGAAATCCTCTGGTTGTGCAGATGCAGATGGAGATGGTGACCTGCCCTATATATGTCTCTGCAGTTCTCGTAAATAGCGGCTGAGCCGTCCATCTGGATGTGGTGCTATCTACGCCTCTGTGTGCGAGTGCTCGTTTGACAGATTCGTGTGCGTATTGTAAAACGCTCCTTCTATGTCTAAGAAGGTACATATGACCGTTTCTTTGTTTGTCAGTGCATCCTGGATTTCATCAGTCAGTTGTACCAGGGCAGTTTCTATAATCTTCCTGCTCGGTACGTATGCTGGCTGTGATGGAGTAACACTATCTCTAGGATTTCTGTTCTGATGTAATTATCAACAGCATTCTTAATTGTTTTTAATACAAAGGATGTGCGGCTGATTGGTCGGAAGGATTTAAGATGTGTGTTGTATTTTGCCCCTACTTTTATAATAAAGATGACTTTGGTATATATCCCAGTTACTGACTACTCCGGAATATCCGGATTAAAGTCTTGAAATAGAAACGTCATTATCAATTCAGTCACACTTTGAATCGTAACTGTTACCTCAAATAATAGACAAATATACATTTTTTCTGATAAACATTTAAGAAATCGATAGAAAAACTTGCAAGGAATGTCGTTTTACCAAGATTTAAAGAATTAAATAAGAGTTCTGGAAATATCGTCCAACTCTAAACATCCATTATAATAAAGTTTCTGTTTTAAGGTTCTACATGTGGGTACATTTAAAGATGCTTTGTTAATTAGGCTGATATATTCTAGAGCCTGTTTGAAATTCTATCCTAGGTAGGTAATTAGTTATTTTATAAAAATAAAAAGAAAAAAATAAATTGTGTATACGTAACTACACAAAAAAGTGAATGTTAAATACGACCTACAATCTTTTTGATATCATATCAATCATATGCTGACTGTACAAATATAATTTTTTATACCCTATATATTAATAAATAAACTGTTTTGTTGATTGATAATTTGTTATTTATTATTTCAACATTCATGTATATCTATGCAAAATGTTTTATCCGTCTGAAAATAACTAAACATGAACAATTTTATCATTGTATTACTATTTAGTTTTTTTTTGCATTAAATATGAGGTTTACAATCGACTAATTATCATATTATCAAAAAGATACTTTACGGATATCACGAACGTATTTATAGTTATTTTTATTCGTTTAGTATCTGAATTACAATTTTAATCAAGGCTAAATTGAGGGCATTGGGAGGGACCTAAGTTGTACAGTATAGCCCGAAATAAACAGTACTGAACTTGTATTTTTTTTTATTTATTTAAGAAATACATATTATTGACATTTTAGTACATGTTCCAAATGTGCACCTCCTCGTTTAAGACAGACTTCATAACGATGTTCCAAGTTTAGGAAGAATTGATCACATACGTATCGCAGACTTGCACCATTACGTCGTCGGCTGATTCCGTATGAGCGAAAATAAGACTCTACTAGGAACACTTTCTCCTCTATACCTAACATCATTCTTAACCATTAGGCCCTAATAATTAGTTGTTTAAGGTTTACTTGACAGGTCTATACTAACTAACTTGGGTATGACAGCGGGCGCAAAGAGACATCTCCAACTTGGTTTCAGTACTGTTTATTTCGGGCAATACTGTATTATCACAACTTAATAATAGGAATGTTCATCTGAAAGTTGCATTAAAACCAGATGTTGTACACGTATTTCTTGACCAAGTTCTTATTTTATGCTGTCCAGAATATTAGGATTTAATTTGAACAGTTATGTAAAACTAGAAATTACAAATTAGAATATAATACCATATTTATAGGTCATTGATTTGTTTGCATTTTATCAACACGATTTTAATCAATTTTTCATTTAATATTAATAAACCAACGAGTTCTGTTTAGGTTATATTAGTTGCTTGATTATTTTCTATTATTAAGTGCAAAGGACCCCGCATTTTTCTTATGAAAGTGGCGACCGGTCAAATTTTCTGACACTTTGGTATTGGTCTAAGATCCGAAGTAAGGTCGACCTTCACCCACCTGTTTAACGGATGAAAGTTTTTTTTTTATTAAATAAAATACGTTTATAAATATACCGCAAATGAGTTACCTAAGAAAATACAGTCAATAATATTTATTCTTAAAATAAAAAAAAAGACCCCCTGTAAAGTATTCTCCAGATGCTTCGTCTATGCCCAAAATTTAATCAGATCTCCGCAGGATAGATTAAAGCTTAAGTTTAAAATTTGGTGTTTTTCTCTTCATCCGTTTTTGAGTTATCTTCAAAATTCGAAATTTGCACATTTCCTAAAATATCTCGACTACGGTCCATTTTAGGGAAATCATGTATAGGGCCACAATTATAGAGAATGACATCACAAGCAACTTTTATCATAATTCCTGTACTTTCCTTATTTGTATAAAGAAAGAAAAGTAAAAAATGGCCGTGACCGTATTATTTTTGGCAACCCATTTGCGGTATATTTATAAAAATATTTTATTTAACCTTACTGTCAGACCCTGTACTACATGTTGAACTCAACCTAGTAACCAAAAGTGTCAATGGGTCCAACTAAATCCTATGATTAGTTTTCGATATACGGGGGTGTTAAAGTTGAAAATTGACCAGTTTTTATTTATTTTCAAACTTACGAGCTAGATTGATGTTTAATACAATAGTACATACGTACAATTAAAAATATTTTTAATTACAGGGCGATTCACGATTTATGCGCATCTCGTGCGTCGCAACTCGGGCGGAATCCTTAATTTATCGCATTTCGGGCGGAAGGCTACAGGTAGATTAAATACCCTTCGCAACTCGGGCGTTCAAGGATCGGTACCTGAGAAGGTGCTTTCGGCTTAAACTTAAAATATATACGGAGTGCCGTACAGGAGGAGCTTGCCAGTTTTTAAATATTATGTAACTTTCATAAAACAAGATTTTTTATTTATCTTTCTCTGCGAACATAATCTTTACATTACATTGTTATGACATTTGAAATTGTAGTTTTTACTGAAAAAAGTGTAATTTATTTATTATATAATTAGATTGATAAATAATAGTGTACCTACCTCGGCTAGCTATTCAATTTTTATTTTAATACATTTTTTATGTAGGGTGTCTGTGTAAGTTGGCTACATATGGAAAACTTTTTTTTATTAGTTTTATCAAAAAAAAAATATTTAGCATAAACAGTTGTGGATGGTCTAAAACCTAAAATACATCACATTTTTGAGCCGTATACTAGGACAGTATATGGAAAACTTTTTTTATTAATAATTTTATGAAAAAAATGTCCTCATAAAAAATTGTGCGTGATCTCAGACCTTAAAATACAACCATCATATATCAAATTGTATAAGTCGTATACGAGGTTTGTCAAAAATGAATGTACTTTACTCTTGGCCAAAAATATTTTTTTTGACAAATCGTATACGACTCATAAAAATTTTTTGGTAAAACTAATAATAAAAAAGTTTTCCATACTTACATACAACTTACGTAATCTAATGTTTTTAATATATAATTTTATTTTAATTATATAATTTAAACTGTAATTCATTCAAATTGATTTTCCCTCTTTTTTTCTGTTTTTTCCTTTTTTTATTTATTTCAAAGCATTTAATACAATAAACTTGAGTTTAATAGCTTTTGTTTTATTAGGCATAAATAAAAAGAATGAAATTTAATTATTAAAATTTTATTTATTTGCATAAAGTCACATCAAAAATTAATCGAACCTTACAAAATGTCTTAAAATTTCGAGTGTACTTCTCAAGTCAGTTTTTCCGTTTGTTAAGTCTTCCACGATGGCATTTATTTGTCGGTCGAGTTTACTGTATTTTGTGGCTCTTTTGGGTGTGGTCATATGTAGACTTGCTTGTTTTTCAGCTACACTATAACATCTTATTTCCTCTTCAAAGACTTTCAGTAACTCGTAAATATTCGGATTGGCTTTACCTATTCGTCTATTGAGTCTGTTGTGCCAGCCCTCTACTGTGTTGGTGGTCCTATGTCTCTCCTTGTACACTACCCATAACAAATCATTGTCCAACCACTGGTCAACAAAGTAGTCATTGAATTTTACGTTTTGGTGGACCTCTGAATCCAATTTAACTATTTTCGTGATGATGTCTGTGCGTCTGTATTCATGATAACTTTAAAACGGATAAAAAGAAAAACACTATATTTTAAACGTTGTTATATCGGGACATTTTAACGTTTAGTTTATTTTTTAAACTAAATATATACGTTATTTGAATATTAATTATTTAACTATATTTTAATATTATATTTAAACGTTGTTATGTAACTAAAAGTTAATCATTTTGTTAAATATATATAACATGTAAAATATTATTGTATTTCAACCTTTTTAACGTTTGGTTAATAATGTAAACCAAATATCTACGTTATTTTAATATTAATTATTCTAGTCTATTTTAATATTCTTTTTAAATGTTATTATGTAATTGTGGTTCAACCGAAAGTTGGATATTAAGATACATACACGTTTAATATTAACGTTTCTTTAAATTACATAAAACTCGTAATAAAAACGTTATTGTATCGAAACACTTTGACGTTTTGTTTACATTTTACATAAAAATATTAATTATTCTACTTTATTGCAATCATATTTTTAAACATTTTCATTGATTATACTTGAAATATTAAGTTGGTTTATGTTTGTTATGTTGTAAATGGCCAAGATTTGAAAATTTTCTCATTTGTAAGAAGAGAAAGAAGATGGGTTATGTTGTAGTCATTTTATTTTAAGTACTATAATTTTATATTAGAGAAAACAATATATTCTAAATAATTGAAAGTTTGCGTCTGTTGTTTGATACATTTCTGAAATATCAGTATGATATATTTCTGATAGGTTTCAAATTATTATTTATAAAATATATGAAATATTACATTTACAGGATATTTTTACAATTTAGGAATGTTTTAGAAATGTTTCTGAGGCGTTTCGTAATATTTATATATTATTTTATCATATTCATGATTTCCTTAAAATGGTCCGTATTCGAGAATTTTGACAAAAAGTGCAAAATTCGAATTTTAAAGAAAATTCTTCAAATAAAAGTTGCTTACAATGTAATTCTTTATAATTTTTGTTCCATACATTTCTCTAAAATAGACCGAATTCGGGAAATTTGAGGTAAAATGCAAAATTCGAATTTTTCTCATTTTCACTTATAATACCCCTAGTGACCAAATTATTTTCGGAAATATTTTAGAAATCGCCAATAATTTGAAAATGATCCCAATATCATGCTCTATATTTTTTATTCTACACATGATTTCTCTAAAATAAACCGTAATGGAAAAATCTTCAATTTTTTTACATCAACTAACTTTTCAATGCTCGCTATCTGTTAAAATCAAAGCTTGTTCTGCGATGTCATTTATTTCTCTTAAATTTTCGATAATGCATTACTACCTGAATCAGATTGTAATCAGAATCAGGGTACATAAACTATGGTCAAATTTCATATCCCGTCGACGCCCGAGTTGCGAACTCACAGGTGCACAATTTTGGAGGGCGCCCGAGATGCGACGAATTCAGGTAGTTTTATATTACGCCCGAGTTGCGAACGCACGAGTTGAGAAAGTACCCGATTCACAAAGTCATGACGGTAGTTTTTTGCAAAATCTCATTAATTCTACTGTGACGTTAGGGAAGCATATTTTCAAAAAATACTACTCAATATGGTATTTTAGCGTCAAAATATTGCATAGTATACATTTCCTATACAGTATGTTTTATAGAGAGAACAAAACACAAAATAATTTTTTTAAGGATTAATTCAAAACCCTGTACTTATGAATTAATTTTTGGGAATGATAATATATACCACTAAATTATGTGTACCTCTAAGATTCAAAATATACAAGGTGATTTGTTTATTGAAAGGTATTCTATTTCAAGAAAAGTAGAAACGCTACAAACCATTTTCTTAGTATATAATAATTTTAACACCGTTTTAAGAGGTTTGCATTTTAAATCAGATACTATAACCAGTTTTAGAGATACAGGGAGATAAAGTGGACAATTGCCGATTCTAGTAATTTGTTCTTTAAACTGAAAAGCAGTCGTTTTGGTACAATTATACTGAATTTAGTACGAAACGATTAGATTCAATACTTAAGTACAAGTTTTTAAAAACCACAAAATTCAGTACAAAATGCGAAAATCAAAAAAATAACAAAATTTGCACGTTTTGAATAAACAAATCTTTATTTTATTTTTTAAACTGTAAAGTGTAAATTATTAAATAGTACGTGTACTGTAGGGTTGCCACCTGTCCTTTTTTGAAAAGGATAGCCTTTTTTTCAAACAAATTGCCCTTGTGACTTTTTAAACCTTAAAGTGCCCTTTTCTAAAACTATATTTCAATAAGTACTACTATTTTTTGAGATTAACTTATTCTCAGCAGCACTGGCGCGGCTCGCGCACTCCCAGAAACAGAAACCAAACTCAGTGCTGTTTTTCTGAAAGCACTTCATTATTCTACATTGTGCGTTTTTCTCTAGGGGTATGATGGTTTCTCTTGTGCATCCGCTGCTGGCGTCGCACAAATCGAACCACTTCATAATTTTAATTTAAGTAGTCTTCAGTATATGCATCGGACGCGCCGACCGCTACAATTACCAGACGCACAAGTTAAACCATACCTTATAGCATTTTTTTAGTTATATATTTGGTTATTCATTTATGCACGACCGGGCGATAAAGTACAGATTATAAATATGTTTAGCGGGCGTTAAGTGCCACTTTATCGTCCGCGGACTACTATATCGCTCGCGAACTACTTTACCACCCTCCGGGTGATAAAGTATATTATTCAACGAGCGGGTAATGATGGTTATTACTCACCGAGGATGAAGTTTGCCGCAGGCCAGTAGTGTAATCATGCGACTGAGTAATAGAAATTCCCTGCGATAAAATAATACACTTTTCTATAATTATTAAATTAAATAATAGAAAAGAGTTATGCAATATTTTATTTCATTTATTTGTTCCAGAATTAATTGTGAAATTAGAATAGTTTTGAAAATTAACAGAAGCTTTTGAATCCAAATCAACAGTAGTAGTAATATTTCTACTAGTCACCTGGTTTTCCGTAGCTGTGGTCGAATTTTGTTTGAAAATAAGTAATGGTTAAAAATAATTGAGTAAGGAAAAAATAATTGAGTAATGAATAAAAAAAAACTCACTCTATGAGTAACCACTTACATTAATTAATAGAAAAAATTATTGTTTTATTTCTTTTAAAAATTCACATCTAGTTAGTAAAACAATAGGGTATCAAGAAAATTCCCCGACAACAATTCCCCGAGGGAATATTCACCAACAACAATTCCCCGACTGGAAAATTCCCTTACTGGAACATTCCCCGACGGGACAATTCCCCGACAAACAATTGCTCGACTGGAAAATTCCCCGACAATACATTACATTTTACCACAAAAAATATTCCCTTGGAAAATGCTAAAATCTATCATATCAAATGTCATCAAATTTTAAGATTTTAGATTGTCAAATATTGAAGAATTGAATATATAGAAATAGTACCACAAATTAAATTTTTAGAAACTACTACTATTTTTTTTATAAAGACGATTAATTTGATCTTGCAATTATATTTATAATGCAAATTGAAGGTGTTTTATAAATACCTAAATAAAGTCGAGGGGCTGATCCGACGCAGGATATTTATGTACTTAAGGTCTTAAGATTAAGGTCTTTTATAAATACTTGACTAAAATTATATAAAATTATACGAATAAGACATTATTGGTCATTGTTAAAAGGATATTAATATAGCAAAATTGTTGACGGTACCTTACAAATTCTTCGAATGGTACATTAATGGTAATTGCTAATAGGATAATAATCTATCAAATCTATTAACCGTACCCGTTTATAATAATTTAATTTTAATAAACAGGGTCTTTTATAAATACTTAACTAAATGTAGGTTGTTAAAATTGTTGACTCTTTAAATTTTAAACGGTATAAAAGGATGCACATTTCTTTAAATTTTTTATTTCTAAAAACTTGTGTAACTGTTAATATTGTGAAATGGCTACTGAATTTGTTCTTAGTAAAAAATGAAGAAAAGTTATTGCTTGATGGACATTTATATCAAAAAGACAAAGGAGACGAAAAAACTTTTTGGAAATGTGATTATTATGGTAAAATAAAATGCAATGTTCGAGTTACAACGCTTGGAAATACAGTTCTTAAAAAAACCTGTAGAGTATAACCACACTGCCGATGTCAGAGAAGTAGAAAAAAAACAAATTTTATAATAGGGTACGTAAAAACGCAAGAACTACCCAAGATGCACCCAATTGTGTTATCTCTACTGAATGTATTGGTCTTAGCCAGCCAACTGCAGTCACTTTACCGAAAGTTTCTAGCATAAAACGAACAATAAATAACGTTCTTAAAAAGGCAGACGCTGCTCCAGCTTTGCCACTTCATCGATGAGATATCGCATTTCCCGAAGAATACACAATGACACAAAATGGAGAATCCTTTTTGCTTTACGATTCTGGACCAAATGACGACAGAATACTGATTTTTGGTACGAGAAAAAATATTTCACTCTTAGCATAAAGCTGATGGAACATTTAGTACTACACTTGTTTTATAAACTGTTTACGCTACATGGTTTAAAAAAACATATTTCAGTTCCATTGGTGTAAGTGCTGTTACCAGATAAAACAAAAAAATCATATATTTGCTTACTGCAAAAGTTAAAAGAATTTATGCCTGGTGTCACCAAGTACCATCCTCACAGATTTCGAAACTGGCATGATAAATGCTTTTACCGAATAATATCCAGCTTCAAAACATCGTGGATGCTTCTTCCATTTCTCCAAGTGCATCTTTAGAAAGCAGAAAGACTAAAAAACCATTACGAAACCGATGCAGAATTTGCAGTAAAACTTAAATTATTGCAAGCGTTGGCATTTGTGCCAACAATAAATGTAATCGATGCCTTCGAGAATATGCTACCCAAGGATGCACAGTCAATTGTTGACTGCTTCGAGGACACCTGGATTGAACGCCCGCAAAGAGGTCAATGTCGTCGCGCATCAAAATTTCCCCTTGATATGTGGAGTTGCTACCAGACTGTGATAGAAGGACTGCCAAAAACAAATAATTTCATTGAAGGATGGCATCGAGCTTTCGAGGATAAAGTTTCTGCAGACCATCCCAATATATGGAAATTCGTTAAAGTTTAACAGCGGGAGCAAAGTGTACATGATATTCAGATAGAACAATACGCAGGAAGTCTAGAAGGCCCGCCTCAACGTAAAAAGTACCGTGAATGTGCTGAACGAATATCAGCTCTTGTAAGTATGAAGAGGGGATCCTGTCTGCAAATGTCGAATAAAGTTATTTAATTAAGTGATATTATTTATGTACAATAAGAAAAGTATTGGATCTAGGACTGTTCCTTGAGGAACACCGATTATTACTTCTGTGGTAGAACTTATTTCACTTCCAATCGTTACTCTTTGTGTTCTATTTGTTAAATAATTGGATAATAAGTTAAAGGCAGTACCTCGAACACCATAATTACTTAGTTTGTTTAGTAAAATTTTATGAGAGACCGTATCAAAAGCTTTGGCGAGGTCAAGGAAAACAGCTATGCATTTCAATGATTCGCCCAATGCCTTTAATGTTTTTTATAGGAAATCTATTACTGCATTTTCAGTGTTTGAATTTTGTACAAAACCATATTGTCTATCTGTTATAATGTTGTGTTTATAAAAGAAATTCATAAGTCGTTTTTTTAATGCCTGTTCAAAAATTTTTGCAAAATTATTAATCACAGATATGGGTCTATAGTTATTTAGTTTTCTTGGATCATTTAATTTGTAGATCGGAGTGATTATAGATTCTTTCCATTCTCTTGGAATTTTTCCACTTGAGAAACAGGTATTAATTATATGTAGAGCTCGATTTTTTTGTGAAGAGCACATTTCGGTATAGCTATGCTACTCTCAAAATAGCTAAATAAATGCAACAAGTACAAATAAGTAACACTACGTTACTGAATTCTACTTGTATGAGCGGCAGCGGCTTCGATTACGTTTAAATCTGTCTGACCACGCCTACAAACTCAAATTGGTTTCTGCACATTATGACGAAGTGTGCTCTTCACAAAAAAATCGAGCTCTACTAATTGTGTTGTTATATAATTATGAATAAGTTTTATTGTCGTTGATGCCCATTTATCCGGTCCGGGCAAGCTATTTTTTTTTTTAAATTAGATTTAAGTAGTATTACTTCATTTTTATTAACTGGTTCTAGGAATATAGAAGCTTCGTTTCTGTCACATTTTAGAAAATTGTTTGGTAAGTCAATTTCATCTAATTTAGTAGCCATATCGATCCCGAAATTTGTAAAAAAATTGTTAAGCAAGTTACTTTTTCATTATTATTATAAGCCCACAACCTTCATTATTGAAAAAGGATTCATGGATAAGGACTTTTTTGTATAACAAACGGTTCTTTTTAGAACCACAATATTAATTTGATATCATAGAATATAGGATCGTGCATAAAATTTTGTATGTATTTCGGGCGTAAACAGCGTTTATGGACTTTACGTGTTATAGCCCTCGCCTAGCGGCTCGGGCTCTTACACGTTGCGGTCCATAAACGCCTGTTTTACGCCCTTGATACATAAATAACTATTATGGTGTAACTACCTAATTAACTTGTTGGTTTGTCAATTGGTGGTAAACAGGTTCTGTCCATAGAGCTATAGAATGAGTTATTTCAGTATGCCTTAACTATAGAAGAGCGTTTTTTTTTGGTTCAAGAGCACGCGATGTTAAACGACTGGCAGTTTCAGAATGACATATCTCTGGTTGGGTACAAACAGATATATTAACGAGATGGTTTAAACATTTTCTTAAATTTACAAAACCTAGCGCTTCTGATCCAGTTCTGTTTGTACTGGATGGGCAGTATTCACCCGTTGGGCTTATAGATACACAACAAATAAAATGCAACCATTAGATGTAGCTTTTATGTCGCCCCTAAAGATGTATTAAACAAAAGAAGAAGCCAGTAAAAATCTAAGATCTGCTTTAGAACCAATACAAAAAAGTTACTAAGGAAGTCAAATGAAACTCATCCGAACAAGGATATGACAAAAACTACGGAATCCGATATTAACCAACCATCTACATCAGGTATTAAAAAGCTTAAAAGATAAGCAAGGCCTGCAAGATCCAGTTTAAGCTCAGACAGTAATGAAAGTGTCAAATTCAAAAATTCTTTTTAAGACGAAAGCGGTGGCAGCAACGCTTAGTGCCTATTTTGTATGGGTCGGTACTCAGAAGATAAACATGGCGAAAACTGGGATAAACACATCCAGTGTGGTAGATGGGCACATAAAGACTGTGAGGAGATCCGAAGTGATACTTATTTTGGTTCTTTTTATGAAGGGAGTAATTAAATGTTAAAGTTCTGACAATTATAAAAATTCATGGGCTTTAAATATGCGTATACAATATGAATTCTTAGGCTAGCGCCACATTAGGCAAAAATTCAGCTGCTAAAAATGAGTCGCTGATATTTACGTAGTAAATTCAACTGCTAGGCATTTCAACCGATGTTCAGCTCAATGTAGCGAGTTAACGAATTGTTCGTAATATATTATTGGATTTGTCTGCAGCAGCCGTTCTGCTATTGAAGCTCGGCGGCTGAACGTCTGCCTAATATGGCACTAGCCTTATAAATTTTAAAAGAAGATATTTCACTTGGATTTTTTGGTTTTTGTGGGTCGGCTCCTTTCTATAAAATAAATTTTATTACTGTTTGGTTAAATATACTTTATTGTTAAAGGAAGTAGGATAAAAATACATATTGTCCTTTTAATTTATTCTACCATTATAGGTTCCAGTTCAAAATCAGGCTCTCCACTGAATTCATCCACATTGTCGTCGATGTCCGTGCCGGTTATATGTTCATAAAATTGCATGCAATTGTTCGAATTAAAGTGCATCACAGATTTTTTGTCCTCCATCTTTAGATTTTATACTTTTTTCCTTCACGCCAGTGTTATTAGCAAGTCTTTAAATAATGCCGGATGACCCATTTGTTTCTCTGATAAACATTTCAGCATTTTCAAAATTTGTTTTTCAGAAAAATGGTTTTTTTTATCAAGAAGAATCTTATGCGTTTTTAAACAGCTAACTTTTTCATTCCTAACATCTGTTTTTCTATTTATTATCTTAATACACGATTTACCTGACCAAAGGTATCGGAAAGACGGCAACACTGTGTGCCGGTCTCCCATAGAAATACACTGCATGTGCCTGACCCTGAGACTAGGTAATAAAGAGAGGACGCGAAAAGGCGGGTACAGATCTGAGCACGTAAGCGTATGAGGCAAGCCGAGGACGCATGAGCATGCAGATGTGGATGGGCTTCCGAGGCGCGGCAATTTGCCTCGTTGTGTGCGACGTACGGTCTCGTCCGGATCCGTTTGTTGGCGGTACATCAAAGGGAGGCAATCGGCAGTACGTGATCGGTCTGGATGGGGAATTTGTACCTTACAGCACCGTACAGATTATAGCTAGTTTTTAGGATTTATTTTGCATGGAGTGGAACCAAGAAAAAGTTTTGCTTCTTCTGGATTTAAATAATCAGCGTCATATCTTAAAAGAGCAAAACGACAGTTCTATTACAACACCATAAAAAAAAATATCCTTGGCAGGAAATCGGTCATCGATTCCTTTCTCGCCTTTTTTTTAATATGTCAGATAAAATAATAAAACATGCAGTCAACTCCGCGACGTCATCCTTATCCTTCATTTTTGTTTTAATTTTACGAATGTTCTCGGTATACGGTTGCGTGCTCGCGAATTTACTGGATCAGTGGCGAACAACGCCTCGTGCGTCCACCATTCGTGTATACAAAATGCATCGCATGAGGTATTCGGTTCGGCCTCGGCTTGCCGCATACGCGTACGTGCTCAGATCTGTACCTGCCTTAATAAGTATATCGAGCATACGTAGTATTCTGTGCCGATTATCTATTGGCCGCCATTATTTTGGTGCTAATCATTTCGGTGACACCAAAGTTTTTGTTAGTATTTATTTCTGATTTTTAAATTAAACGACATTTAATAATTGGTTTATTACAATGGTTTATTGTGTAGCATATCAGTGTAAAAGTTATAGCGGCAAGAAAGAAGCAGATATTACGTTTCACAGGTAAATGATAAACATCAATCGTTTTTACTTTATATATTTTCTTATATTTTTCATTTTATTTGGTGTTATACAACTTGCTCTTCAATTGAATATGTCTCAATCCAGAGTAATCAATTTTTCCCATTAAGTTTGTTTATTTTATGCTTTTCATGAATATTTAAGCAATTAATGATATTAAAATGGCCAAACAAGTAATTTTTTCCAGTGGCGTGTCGTACAATTCTAAATATTAACTTTTATTAAATTCTAATTTACTTTTGCTTTTTATTTAATTGCAGCAATGTTTATTTGTTGTTTTATTTTAGATTTCCTGTGGATCCAGCAAAAAATATTTCAAATTGTAAATTGGATGCCTACGCTAAATGATATATTGTGTTCAAAACATTTTGATAGACATTTTTTTATGGGACTTTTGGTAATAAATTTATCTTCATTTATGTATACTTTTTCTTACTAGCTTAATTTAATAATACCCAGATAGCACACTACATTTTAAAGACGCCCAGTTCATGTCTTACTTTCGTCCAAACGTAAAACGTCTTTGTTGGGATGTTTTTAGGACGTTCTAAATATGTCGGTAATGTGGACGTTTAACTCTTTTCGCTATATTTGAATATGTCGCCACGACACCGTTCTTGGCGCTGCCTGCAGCGCATGTATGATCTTCATTCGTCATTGTCATTGGCTCATTGGATAGTATCGCGCGCGCATATCGAGTAGTGTTCTTTTTCTGGCTGCCTTCTTCTGGAACAGCCATTGTATAATATTTTTAGTGTCGTCATTACTTTTTCGTAATTGTGTGTTTTTATATATTGTCTTTTTATATTATTTATTTGCCATTATTGGAACTTAGGTATACTGGAACTAGTAAACTTTATCATTAAAAACTGTAAGTTTTAATTTATTTGCCTTTTAATTTTATAATCTCACTTTTTTAATGTCTTATTTTTTTGAAAAACACCTTAAAAATAATTCAACAAAATTATATGCTACGGGGACATTAGTTACAGACGGTTTGGCTAAAATTAATACCATAAAAGAAGTTTTTAAATCGACCAAACTGGAAAAAGTAAGATTTCCGGGAATAGTTTCTCATAGCAACAAGTACCTGAAGTCATTTTCTAATTATTTTATACAACACTGTAAAATAATATTTACTCTGTGTCAGTTTTAATAGTTTAATAATGTTTAATAAACAGTATTAAATATAGTAGACAAATATTCATTAATTTTTTAAACGAATTACCATCAAGTAAATAGCCGGCTTAAACACGTCCAATACGATTTGTCTTAAAGACGTACAAAACTGAATGTCTTAAAGACGTACAAAATTGGATGTCCAATTTTTTTGTAACAATGTATGTCCCACAGACGCCTTTAAAACATCTTTTGGATATTAGCGTAGATCTTTAAAACGTCACGAACGTCGTGAATAAACGTATTTAAGGTGTCTTTAAAACGTGTCTGTGCTATCTGGGTAGTGTCATTCTTTATAAAATAAAAATAAATCTTTTTGTAATACATGTAGATCATTGTTTTATTTTGCGGATTTAAAAAAAAAACACTTATTTTAATATGTAAACGATTTCATTCAGTTTATTTCAATATATTTTTTTCTTGTGTCTTATTTATTGTTTCCTATTTATTTTAAATTTTACGCTTTGAACTTGCTTTATACCTAAGAAGATAAATTATGAATTAATAACATAAATACAAGTTCGTTTTTTTATTTCCAACATGTTACGCTTTGGTCGAATATCGTTGGTGTCAGAATGGAACAAGATTTTCAGCGGCGTTATGAGTCCTCTCTGTATTATCTAGTCTAAGGCCTGACCACACTTAATTCTCAGTGTGTCTCGAACTATAGATTGATGCTTTTATGTTTGATGTTTTGATTATTGCATTGATTGATTATATGAGTTTTGAATATATACCTCATTTTTAATTTTTTAAAGGAAATTTATTTATCTTCTCTTATCTTCTCCTGCACTCTATTTCAGTTGGAACAGAATTTCTAATAATCTTCAATACGGTTCATTTTAATTCAAAGAATTTTCTTCTCAAATCATAAATTTCAAGTAGAAAAACAACCACTCATAAAGTACTCATCCAGTTGCTCCAAGTATGCCCAAAATCTAATCAGCACTTTATGGTCCTCTGGAAATATACCTGTCATTACCTAAATTGCCGACGCCGGACAAAATCCTAAAAAACCTTGGACATTTGGGTGAAAATTAGTTTTTTCCCCAGATATCCTTGAAATTTTTTTACACCAAAAATATACATTTTTATGTCCATGTTTTTCCAATCTTCTCTTCGATTTATTAGCAATGTTTGGCAAAATCGACATAAGAAAGAGCGAGGGACATTCTTCGGTGGTTGGAAATTTTAAACGGGCGCGCCAATTTATTGCTTACCGTTCAATTAATAAAGTTTCCCCCTGACAGGATAAGTGGACATTTTTTTGGAACTTCTCCCGGATACTCCCTGGACGCCCTCAACACTAGGACAAATTCGGGGAAATCCGGACGGAAAGCAGTACTACCTGGAAACTATATATGTTCCACATCTCATCGAAATCGGTCAGATAATATCGAATATATCGTACTAACAAAGAACGTCACACACATACGTACATCTTTAAATACATGTACCTATTTCCTAGGACCCCCAAATGTAAAGATCTTATGTTATCTCAAATTCGAATTTTGGAATGATTAGAATAACTTCTTTATTTTTTATAGGCTGGTGGGGAGATTCTTAAGTGATTAAGACTCGAGGGGATTCCGTAATTAAGAAATTCAGTACCTACATTAATATTTATTAAACCTTGATAACTGTATTACTTGTTTGAACGTGGCCCTGAGTGTAGAATACATAATAACTTAATAGTAATAAGTAAATTATAATAAAAATAATGTTTTGTTATAATACATTATTGATCTTGGTTAATATACCTATGACTAAAGACTTGTTTGATTTTCATTTTATTTAATATTTTAATTTTATGTAAATAATATTAGCCTTTAACTAAACCAAATGATACACAAATTTATTTAAAATTAACATCTCATTATCAGGTACACCATATCGCATACCTACTGTTTAGTTTTTAACACTATGTATTTATTCAATTAAAAAATTATATAGGCAACATTATTTTTGTGTGGCTTTCGAGCTACATTTAAAAATAAAATTGAAAATAATTTGACCTAAAATAAAGCCTAAAATGTATTAAAGCTATGATAATACAAACGAATAATTATTTCAAATACTTTATAATTTATGAACACATAAAAAACAAATGGTACAAATCGATTGAATTATACAGTTTTAATTTCCCTTGTTGGGTATTGTTTTAAACTGAAAATTAAATTTAAAATAATTTATATACGTATAAAACTATCAAAAATGTGTGGATAAAATCCTTTTTATCGTTCAGCATAGTCCCAAAACAGGTTGATACCCTCGATCCATAAATTTTTAAGTTTGCTGATAATCTCTATAGTTCTCTTATCGTTACTTATTCATGCCGTACGCCACTGGCAAAGTTAATTTAACTGATTGTTTTGCCGATGTGTATCATATGACAATAAAATGTTTGCCGAATTTAGTAAAATTATACTGAGAAATAACAATAATAGAGCCATTAATAATTTTTGAATTTTCAACACCCTGTATTTCGAAAAGCAGCAATATTTTATCTAAGCATGTTTCGTTTATTCGTCTTATTTTTAATCAGATAATATTGTGACGAAAGTCTAATTTATTTTTAGTTTATTTATTTAAAAACATACTATTTACAATTTATTTCAGACGTACTATTTAATTTATATGATACTTAGACACTAACTAACAATTCTAATTTATTTGTTACACTTTAACTTTTCAATACAATGTTCTATATAAAACTAAACTCGGCGCTGATACGTCGGCTATTTATATCAGTCACAATCCGCTACTGGAAAATGCTAGAGGCTCGCGAAGATTTCATTTTATGACTAAACGGCACTCCCCACCGTTCCAGCTGTTTCTAGGGCATCAGCGGCAGGGCATTTCGTCGTTTCTTGTATATTCGAGATGCGGTCCGGCTGTTTCCACACGTCAGCGTTGCTTCGATCACGAGTCGGTTGCGTGCGTACACAGGGTCGGATTAGGAATTCATGACATTGCCCCCTCCTTGAGAAATAGTTCCTCCTGGAACTAAAATTGAATAGTTGTATTTGCAACTGGATCCTCTTTTACAATTTCCAGTTGCATGGAAGTAACAAGGCACAGTCTTCGTTATAACCTGAATGCTACGAGAATGGCTGCAGACTAGTATTTCAACCTGAGTATCTTGAAAGATTACTTCCACCATGTTTCTAATGATCCTCCAATTCAGCTGGTTGCTCTCCATCTTTGGCATAGCTAGTTTCTGTATATTGGACTCCAGTTCATGCTCCCTCAGACTGAGTAATGCTTCCTATACATCCTGATAGGTGGATCGATCTCGGAAGGTGTTCTTTGTTACCAAATAGAAAAGATAACGCGATCCATCTAGAAGTTTTAATGCTTTTCCAGGGGCTGGTAACTGATCTTGAAGTTCTGGCAATCGACCAAACTTCTTCTGGAATACAGATGCCAGACCTCGAGCATCGTAGATGTTGGCGGAAGTGCTATGGACCAGCGAGTAATCTTTTGGAACCATGAACAGGTCTTGTAGTTCCTCGGTTGTAACACCATGTCCTGCTTTTCCGGTACCTCCATATGCACCCATAAATTCTTCAAAGACAAGATCAGGTGTTTCTTGGAGCTGGTTTACTTCTTCTTCCTCTTCATGGTCACCCTCAAATGGCGCCAGCCGGTTTTGGTGCACTACCCTTGGTTTACCGTTCGGGATCTTACTTATACGGTAAATGACATCATTGATTCTTTTCTTGATGAGATACGGATCTTCCCAAGCTTCCGAGAATAAACCTTTTGTCTTTTTGGGTTATGAAGCCAGACTTTGCCTTCCTTGAAACCTCCCTCCATGGCTTGGGTATCATATCGCTTCTTCATTCTATCGCTGGTGATTTGAAGATGCGAGCAGACCAATTCATGCATATCGTCCGTTCTTCTTCGTAACTGGATCACATAATCTTCACCTGCTACATCTTCTCCATCTGCCTGAGCAAGAACAGGCTACGTATTGTAACAGGGATCCTTACCGGGCATTGCCGACTAAAAGGATACCTAAGTAAACTGAGAGTAGTAGAGGATAGTGGGTGCAGATTCTGTGAGGAGGAAGACAAAACCTCTATTCACATGAATGTGTAGCACTCCAGAATCCAAGGGCACTATATCTAGGAGGATATCAAATAGAAGAGGGAGATTTACCTAACTTCAAATCCTACACTTCCTTGAGAAAATAGAATTGGAAGGATCGCTATAGGCATTGAGACATTTCCTTAATGCAGTGGCGACAGAAGGGGGTATTTTAGCTCGCAGTGTATTAACACCCCATTCTCAATATAACATAACCTACATCTTCTCCAGGTCGGCATCCAAACTCAAGGTCCCACGGTAGTCTCATCTCACGTCCAAACAGGACCTTTGCTGGTGTTTGGCCTGTTGATTCAATGACAGCGGATCTATAAGCCATTGCAAAGAGCGAAAGATACTGATCCCAATCTCGCTGATGGTTTAAAACACTTTTGACAGATATTTTCCAATGGTCTTATTCATTCGCTCTACCATTCCATCAAATTGTGGGTGCAATGCTGAGGTTCGGGTTTTCTTCATGCCTAGCCTGTCACAGATTCCACGGAAGAGTTGGCTTTCAAAATTTCTGCCTTGATCACTGTGGATCTCCAAGGGTACTCCAAATCGACAGATAAACTCTTTAATTAACACATCTGCAACAGTTGCGGCCTCTTGATTTGGAATGGCGTAGACTTCCACCCACTTCGTGAAGTAATCCATAACCACCATCTTGTATTTATTACCATTCTCGGTCATGGGGAATGGTCCAGCAATATCTAAGGCGATCGATCCTCTCAAATGGGCTACCAACGTTGTATTGCTTCATGGGAGCCTTCCTTTTTCTCTGAGGTCCATTACTCATAGCACAGCTGGTACATTTCTTACATCAGTCCTTAACATCATCGGAACTGTTCATCCAATAAAAGCTTTCCCGAACTCTCTGAAGGGTTTTTCTAACACCGAGATGTCCTCCTGATGGACTGTCGTATAACTGACGAAGTACTTCGGCTACTCTACTTCTTGGAACTGTCTTCTGTTCTCGGAACCATCATCATTTTTAAGTACTCGCTTTAATAAGCCATTTTCAGGATAAACGAGTCCCACTAAGCCAAATACGACTTAAGTACTGGAGAGAGATTAGATACTTCTTGCCAAGTAGGTCGACGATTTTCTTCTTTCCATTGTCGCATCTTTTTTAGAACGGTATCGTTTTCTTGTTCTTCCCTAATTTTAGCAGGGGCCCACTCATCGTTGACTACCGTTGTTCTTAGTAGTCGACTTTATTTGGATTCCGCTTTGTTGCAGTGGGAGCACTCTGCTGGACACGGTCTTCTAGAAAAAGAATCGGAATTTCTGTGGCTAATTCCGGCTCTATCCATCTGGCGATTTGACCCTCCGGATTTTTGAACTGCATCAACCACTTAAGAGCAGCATGATCGGTACGGATTAAGAATTTCCATATAAGTATTGGTAGAAGTGTTCCACGCATTTCACAACTGCCAGGAGTTCTCTTCTCGTGACGCAGTAATTTCGCTCAGGTTTCGAGAGCACTTTACTAAAATAACCCAGTACTCTTTCTTTTCCCCCTTGAATCTGTGAAAGCACTCCTCCAATTCCCACATTACTGGTATCAGTATCCAGGATAAATTCATTCTCTGGTAGTGAGTAGCCTAATATTGGCGCTGTTGTTAAATGCTTCTTTAAAGTTTCGAAGTCAGTTTGGCAGTCTTCGTCCCAGCAGAATTCTCTTGCTTCTTCTGTGAGTCGCGTTAGTGGTTTAGCAATATCTGCAAACTTCTTTATGAATCTTCGGTAGTACGTACACAGCCCAAGAAAACTTCTTCATTGGTGTTTATCCTTTGGTTGTGGCCACTGTTTGATAGAAGCGACTTTTTCCTTATCTACAGCCACGCCATCCTTGCTGACTACATGACCCAGGTAATTAACTTTATTTTGAAATAGTTGGCACTTCTTGGGGTTTAGCATCAGTTGGGCAGCTTGAAGTCTTTTAAAAACATCTTCTAAGTTTTTTAGATGTTCATCAAATGTCTTCCCCAATATTCAGTTTTTCTATGTCCCATTCTTAATTGAACACCCTGTATGTAAATATTATATAGTGTAGAACAGCCAAATGGAATAAATTCGGTAATAAATAAATAGGGGCGTGTTCGGAAAAACGCTCCTATACCTAACTGCAAGGAAATATTAAATGTTTTATATACAGGGTGTTTCATAATATATGCGCAGGACTTCAGGACGTGATAGCTCGTCCAAAAATTTGAAAAAACATTTCTATTAACTTACCCTCTAATATGCACCATTTTCGAGATACAGGGTGTTAAAATTGAAAAAAAAAATCTACACCACTGGAAAAAGTACGGTTTTGAGACACCCATTTGAACCGCCAATGTTTTCTACACAAAAAAGGGTCATACGCTCTAAAGTCGACCGTTTTCGAGAAAAATCAAATTTTAATGTTGAAATACATGGTCAATTTTTGGAAATAAAACTTTTTTCTTACTAATGAAACATTTTTAAACGTTAGAACAAATAACAAAAGCAAACGTTAACTTCATAATTGCAAAATTAAAAAAAAAAAAAACAATAACAAATCATAAAAAGTTAAATTAAATGTTCGAAATGTCCGCCGTTAGCTTCAATGCACGCAGCAATTCTTCGACGCATTGACTGTCTAACACGCAGGAGAATTCCCGGAGTATTCCGAATTATGTCGCAAGATGCAACAATGCGCTCTCTTAATTGGTCAACATTTTCAACTAGAGTAGCGTAGACTAGGGTTTTGAGATGGCCCCAAAAGAAAAAATCTAAACAATTAAGGTCGGGAGATCGCGGGAGTCAAGGGTGTGGACTTCCTCGACCGATCCAACGGTCTTGGTATTCGTCGTCCAAGTATTGGCGAGCAAGCAACCTAAAGTGGGCCGTAGCTCCATCATGCATAAAGTACATGTTTTGCTTTACGTGAAGCGGTACATCTTCCAGCAGCCCCGGCAGTACTTCTTCTAGAAATTGTCTAATCTGTTCGGCAAAAAATATGGGCCTATCAAATTGTCACCGACGATGCCAGCACAAACATTCACAGAAAATTGTTGCTGATGACGGCGTTCTGCAATTTCATGTGGATTTTCTTCAGCCCATATGTGGTTATTGTGAAAATTCAAAATACCATCTCTCGAGAAAGATGCTTTATCGGTAAACAGAATTTCGGCTCCAAACCGAGGATTTTGAGCTATTTTTGTCTTGCATCCATCTACAAAAAGCCAATCTTTGCGGAAAATCTCTTTGGATATGATAGGGATACAAAAGTTGTCTTTTCAGAAATCTCCACACCGTCGAGTGAGATAAGTTTAAGTTGTGAGCTATTTGTCTGGTACTTGTGATCTTGCAAGATTTTCAAATAAAAGAAATAGTTCAAATAAGTACCTAGTTTTGTTTTCTTCATTGGTCCCCAGCCTTTATTTCCAAGATTAAGTTTTGATAGGTATAATTTAATAAATATTTCACTCGTTGTCTACAATATTCGACTCGATAGTGGAAACGGTAAGCATCTGGTATTCATTTGTGATCAGGAGATAACAATGGTTGTAATTCTATAGCAAAAATGGTTTACTCTCTACAGGAAAGAATCGAAATAATTATCCTTTATGAAGAGGTTGGAAAATGCGCACGAAGGGCAGCATTTAAATGAAAGGCATCCCAATTGTAATGTAAGTCATATGTATACTCTCGATTTGGTAGCAAAATTTTTGGAAACTGGTTCGGTGAAAAATAGAAAAAGAACCGACGAGTACTAAATGAAGAAGCTCTAATTGAGGTTTTGGGAACATTTGTTACCGTGTCAACTAGCTCCATACGAATAGTAGCAGAAGAGATGGGAATATCACGCGAGACTGTAAGAAGAGCACTGAAAATGCATACATTTCATTCCTGTAAAATGCAGTTACTTCAAGAGCTCTACGAAGATGATTAATACAAAAATTTAAAGACTACTCGTTAGATGAATTTATAAATAATTTTTAATATTTCAATCAGTTTTTACGTACCTATATGTGAGCATTGTATTTCGTTTATCTATGATATGATGAATGTTTTTTTGAATGCCTATGTTGTATTCAGCTAACCTTATGAAATTTAGTTATTTATTAATATAAAACTAATTTTGTAACCTGTCTCATCGCATCGGAAGATAATCTAAAGAGAATAATATAAATTTATGTATAGTTGCCCCTTAACGCCAACGCAAATAATTAGACGTCCCTCGCCGCACTAGCTATACTTAAATTATCTCAACTAATACACAATCTTGTTTAATTATGTATTCCTCTTATTAAAAAAGTATTCGTAATTTACATTTAATTATATGTATATTTTTATTGAATTAATAAAAAAAAAACTGAGTACAATCCTGGAAACACTCAACTGCGCAGACTCTCCGCCTCCCCGGCAGGTTCTCCTTGTGTAAACGTTTTCTGAAATGACAGTTCCTATCTCCCCTCCTCTCATATCTATGGGTACTTGGCAATCAGGATGTCTTTCTTGATACAACCGCCTTGCTTCTGCCGTATTACCTTCCGCCAATCCGTAAAGGTAATGCATTTCGCACATTTCAGCGTTTGTGTAATTCATTTTGAATTTTATAATACAAATTTATCTTTTGTGGGCACAAACTAATTGTTATTTCGACAGGAGGTAGCTTTTGTTTTGAAATTTAAAACCCACTTGATGAAACAAAATTTAATTTTTCTCGAAAACGGTCGACTTTAGAGCGTATGACCAAAAGTACCTTTTTTGTGTAGAAAACATTGGCGGTTCAAATAGGCGTCTCAAAACCGTACTTTTTCCAGTGGCGTAGAAAATGGTGCATTTTAGAGGGTAAGTTAATAAAAACGTTTTTTCATATTTTTGGACGAGCTATCACGTCCTGCGCATATATCATGAAACACCCTGTATTGCAAAAATTAACATTAACAAAATAAAATTGTTGGACAACAGAAATTCGCTACAACACACTCAATACTTATTTCACATTTACCAATGTGAATCGGAAAAATGGATCAACCATTTGAATTTAATATACTTATAATGAGAAACTTTGTATTGCATAACCCAAGAGATGGTGTGTACATTTAAATAGTTTATATAAAGTTAAGTCTGCCTATAATTATCAATCATGTTATCCCCTAGCGTAGATTGTGTGTTGCGTACAAACCTGAAATCTTTTATTCTAATGACATTTTTTTATTGCCGTGTTTGTATAATTGTTAAATAGTTGGTAATACAGTATGTCTCGAAAACAGCAATACAGCATTGTGATTATTACAAGCACTTAACAAGTCACATCCCACATTTATATATGCTCTGGGTAATCAATCCTATAAGTACATATAAAAACATTAATATTATAAGTACATATACAATTAAACAATAATTTGAAAATACAGCTGAAGTTGAGTTACCTATTTGGACAAAATTATAAAATTTTGTTTCTTCATTCTGTTATTTATTAAAACACATTATTTTTTAGTAAACATGAACTCAGTTGTGCTAAAGGCAGCAATGACGGTAGGACAATAGCCAGAGAAGAATACTTTGAATAACAGTTTACAATATGTAGTTCACAAATTTCTGTAAATTTTCAATTATGTGCTACTATGTCAAACTGTTAGTATCTTTTAATAAAATAAGTTGAATATTATTGTTGACCTCTGTAAACTGTTTATTTTACCTTATTTTTTTCTACTCTTCACACAGTAGTATGTGAAGAGTATTATAGGTTTACTTTGTCCGTCTGTCCGATGTCACGTTTTTTGTCTGCACGAAAAGTGAAAAATGAAAAATGATATCAACTTGAAAATTTTAACTAAAAATCAAGCTCTATAAGGGGACAAAGCCTATTGATTTTGAAAAAATCTGATTAAAAGTAGAGGGTTAAGAAATTAAAAAAAAATCCTAAATTAAAAACGAAACGCGATATCATGATGAAATTTTTAGTAAAAATGAAGCTCTATAGGAAGATTCTGAGAAAAATCTGAATAAATTGGAGAATTAAGGGGGGTAAAAATATTAAAAAAAAATCCTAACTCAAAAACGAAAAATGATATCAACATGAAATTTTTAGCAAACATCAACCTCTATAAGAAGAAGAAGAAGAAGAAGAAGAAGAAGAAGAAGAAGAAGAAGAAGAAGAAGAAGAAGAAGAAGAAGAAGAAGAAGAAGAAGAAGAAGAAGAAGAAGAAGAAGAAGAAGAAGAAGAAGAAGAAGAAGAAGAAGAAGAAGTCCTTTGATTAAAAAAAAAACTGATTAAAAATGGGGAGTTTAAGGGGGTTGAAATTAAACAAAATCAAATCAAAAATGAAAAGCTATATCAACATGAAATTTTTAGTAAAAATCAAGCTCTATGAGGAGATGAGGCCTACTGATTGAGAATAAAAATTAAATAGAAGTGGAGGGCGGGTTAAGGGGGTTGAAATATTTAAAAAAATCTCAAAAACGAACAATACTATCATCTTGAAATTTTTGGAAAAATCAAACTCTACAAGGGGATGAAGCCTAACAATTCTGAAAAAAATCTGATTGAAAAGGGGGTCTGTTAAATTGTGAAGAGTATAATTTAGAATGCCACACATTAAAGCCGTTTTTCACGGAGCAATTTTGTTGCAAGTTTCACATGCTATGCAAGTTTGCTGCAAGAAATTTGTATTTACTGCACATGCCTACGGTCATGTTTGATGAAAGTTTCATGTCATAAAATAAATAAAACTTGTTTTATTTTTTTATAGTTTCCGTGCAAGTTTGACGCATTTTATAGTAATTTATAGTAATACACCAACCTGAAAAAAAGTTACCATTTTGTTTACTCTCCGCATCAACTGCTACTATAATAGTTTTATTACAAATCAATGGTGAATAATATTACAAATTAAAACGCATCATTTAAGTTACAGGCTTTGTTACTGTTTGCCAGAGGTTATATTGAATCATGTCAACAAAACCGAAAAGATAAGAAACTAATAACTGTGACTAATAGGTTAGGTTAGGTTATGTTATTAAAATGGGTGCTTTTAATATATTTACCAAATATTTAGTTTTATACTAATTATAGTGTTTTTAAAAGACGAGGAATCATTTATTACTCCGCATCTTTCAAAGATATATTCTAATTAAAACAAGTTGCGATTTACCTTCTTATTTTTTTTTTTTTATTAAAAAACCACAAGTTTTGACTACGGAAAATGCAAAGCACCTTATCTTTTTGTATGAAAACTTTCCGTGTCTATATGATATTAAAATAAAAGATTACCACAATAGAAATGAAAGGCAAAAGGCGCTTCAATACATTTTAAAATAAATGACTGACATGTATCCAAGTATGAAACTTACATATGATTAAGTAAAACCAAAATTTACAGAATTCGCACTCAGTATATTGCTGAATTGAATAAAACTAAAAAAATCTGTGTCACCAGGTGTACCTCCAGACGATTTGTACACTCCAAAGCTTTGGTGGTTTGAAATGCTGGGATTCCTTTCCGACTCGGCTGTCATTACCTCTAAAGGAGAATCTAATTTGAATTTGTAGGCAGTTCTTAAAGACTTGAAGGATTTATCCTAAGTTTATATAGAAGAAGAAGAAGACACAAAGCAAGATGAAGACACACAGCAAGATGAAGACACACAACAAGATGAAGACACACAGCAAGATGAAGAAGATGAGGTGTGTTTCCAAATATATTGACCAAAGGCCGACGTGGAATCAACATTTCAAAAAACTCACACACAAAGTACAATAGCTCTCGTAAGCTGTAAAAGAATATGTGGGAAAAACTGGGGTCTAAACCCCAAAATGACCATATGGTTATACACAAGGGTGATGAGACCCATGATAACCTATGGCGCAGAGACGTGGGTAATCAAAACTGCGCAAGCAAGTGCAATAGGCCAACTCACTGGCATTCAGCGGCTCGCCTGTCTAAGTTCTACTGGGGCCATGCGCACTACGCAAACTGCAGCCATGGAGGTATTATTAAATCTCACGCCACTGCACATCTTCATACAAGAAGAAACCAGGTCAGCTATTCACAGGCTAATGCAGGGACAAAACCTAATAAGCCAACTATATAGCGCTGACCACACAAGGCTATATCAGCAAGTATAAAGGGATAATATTCTAGCTATGCCTACTGATAAAGCCATAACCACATATAAATTTAAAAGAAATTTTCAAATTTAAATATTAGCCCGTGAATCCTGGAAATAGGGACCTCCCGTACAGGCTGAACTCATCTGGCAGTGCTGGAATCTATGGACCTAAGTCGAAAACAACTATTTCGCTGAGTTTAGAAAAATATGTTCCAGGCTAAACTAATAGCCATACAACACTGTGCAAGAGAAATACTAAATCAGCAAGTATCAGGCAAAACTATTGCCATATATTCTGAGAGCCAAGCAGCTGTACAGGCTATTCTCTCCAGAAATCAAATCATGACTGGTGAAAGACTGTCTAGAAAACCTGGCAGAGCTAAGTAGTTAAAACAAGGTGACCCTAGCCTGGGTGCCAGGCCATAAGGGATATCAAGGCAACGAAAAGGCCGACGAACTAGCCCGAGAAGGCTCAGATAAGGCCATGACAGGCCCCAAACCCTTCTGTGGATTTGCTAAGGCATTGTGCAAGACATCCATCAAACAATGGAAAAAGAGTCTTAGGAATGGTGGAACAACTATCCAAGACTGAGACAGGCCAAACAGTTAATTAAGGAACCATCAGCCAAGTTAACGAAAGACCTACTGGATCAACAGCGTCAAATCGTTAGGATAACAGTACGTCTTCTTACCAGGCACATGAGTGTCATAAATCCAGCAGAAGAAGCAACTTCGTGCCGGTTCTGTGAAGAAGAAGAGGAAACATCATTCCACGTCCTGTGCCATCTGTATCTGTAACGTGTGGAGAGTGGATTACCCCCACGGCACTTAGACCTCATTAGGCCTATTGTGCATTCTCCTAAGATAATAGGCACCTTCTAGCTCGTGAGGCAGCCTACAGATTTAATGTAGTTGACAACATCGCCAAGAGGTGCTTCTCTTATATCGGCCGGTGTTAGCCGATACTTGCCGAACACAAATCTAATAAATGAGCAATCGTAAAGGATATGCTCGATGGTCTCATCTTCTTGTTCGCACACCCTCTGTAGAGTTCGGATTCTGACAGCCCCATGATATGGAGACGCTTCCGTACTTGACAATGACCAGTCAGAATGCCTGTGACTAGGCGCAGATTCTGTCTAGTCGTATTTGTTTGCTGCAATGTTGTCAGGATAACTTAAGAGCTCCCTGGCAACTCTGCAGTTTCTTGTTTCATCCCATCTTTCCTTGAATTTCACAAGGGCATGTTCCTTAATTAGGTCTATCACTACTGATTTTGTCAGGCCAATAGAAGGGCCAGGTCCAAAAAGTATTTGGTTAGCTGCTTTCTTGGCTAGTGAATCAGCAAGACGGTTACCTTTCGATGTGGCGTGACCTTTGATCCATCTTACGGTGACTACATTGTTGATGGATACTTCGGCCAAAGCTTCGTGATATTCTAGTACTAACCCTGAATAAATTCGTGGTCTGTTCAGGGTGAGTAGTGCTTGTCTGCTATCTGTATAGATAAGCATGTTCCTTCCAATGAAATGGTTTCTTGTTATTTATTTTACTATGAGAATCCCCGTTAGCTCTGTTTGAACTACACTGGCACTATTGTTCCTGTGCCAATGTGAAGGCCTGGCTGGATCGAGGTTTCTGACATTGGGCGAAGAAAAGCCAAATACATGCAGCTCTATGCGGGAGCCACTGTCAAAGCTACTAAGTCTAATAAAACAGACCAGGCTAGACAACATACTCTAAAACAAACGGAGTTCTACAATAGATCTAAAAAGGTCCCGGTGGATAAGGACAAAATAACGTCCAACTCCCAATCTAATCTAGTCTACCAAATATATGAAGAAGATGTAAACAAAGTGGAGCCAGAAATGAGTTTTGATCAGGATATCAGTGATGTTTCCGTTTCTTTTTCCCTTCCCATTATCGCGACCTTCCTGTTCTTGTTCCTGTTTCTCTGTTATTTATTGCAATTTTCTTCGTTCTGTTTCCTCCTTGAGCACTTAAACCATTTTCAGGGTCAGCTCACGTGTACTTATTTTGCAGTTCGTGTCTCAAAAAATTATGTTATGAACAGCGGACCGTTTTTATTATTTTTACTTTTTGTGGCTAAAGCATTTACATTTAATAGAACTCGAAACCTATTGGTTAAAATTCCAAAAGCATTTTCAACCACTCTTCGAGCACTGCTCAAACGGTAGTTGAAAATTCTTTGTTTCTTAGTTACATTTCTTAATGGATAGGGTTTTAACATGTGTTCACTTAAGGGAAATGCGGAGTCAGCTACAATGACAAAGGGTATTTTTTTCTCCGGAAAGAAGATTTCTGTCTTCGGGAAAGTTAAGAGCATTTTTGTCGATGGCTTGGCTTAAATCACTATCTCTCAAAATTCCATCATCCGACATACAGCCATTTACACCAACATTGATGTATAGAAAATTATACTAAGCATCAACTAGGGCTAGTAACACAATACTATTCCCACCCTTATAATTATAGTACGTGGATCCTTCTTGAGATTGGGCTTTACTTAACATATGCTTTCCATCCAAAGCCCCTAGACAGTTTGGATAATACCAGTGGTCCTCAAATTGCCTAGATATTTCTAACCATTCAGTTGTTGTTTTTGGAACCTTACAAATATAAAGAAATTTGTAATCACAGTTGTAATGCAATATTTATTAAAGGAACGAACAATATTCACCTTTAGGTAGTCTGCATTAAGTTCCTCAAAAATTGCAATACATACTATTGGTATAAAATTTAATATTGCTGTAAGGGATACTCTATAATTATCTTGCGATGATGTAAAAGATTCCCCGGTTGCAAGATATCTTAGTGTAATGATAAGTTTATCTTTCGCAGGAGTACATTCTCGCATTTTGGTTTTTAGATTTGCAACACTTTTGTTTTATTTTCGCAATGCAAAATTGACCACAGACAATTAACAATCATTTGCGCTATGTAATCTTAAAACGTTGAAAATTTACATTTACTTATATTATAGAAAATCATTTAAATAGCTCTTTCAAATTTGCGAATTGTTGATTTTTATTAATGCAAATTTACCAGATTGTTAAGAAAAATAATAATAACATTTGCAGCCAATTTTCAAAACTTTTGTATTTTTTTTACAAAATTAGAGGAAAATAAACAATTATTTTGCTCTTAAAAAAATATTACCCTGCAAAATAAAAGATTGCAAATTGGAATATGTCATTGGTTTGCAGCACTTTTGCAACATTTTACCTATAATATAATCAAAAACGCTATTTTAATAAAAAAAATCTTGTTCCGCACTTTTATAAAAATTGCAAATCTGATATAATGTTGAAAATAATACAATACATATTACTTCAAGTTTGCAGTAGTTTAGCAATTTTTTTTAGAAAGTTATAATAAATTTAAATTGTTTGCAATTATTAATATATTTCGGACCTCAGAAAAAGTTGCAAAATGTATTTATAATTATTTCAATTTAATAAATATTCCAACAAAATTTGAAAACTTTTAATTATGAATTGATTTTCTTTAATGACTGGCCTATACTGTCAAATTTAGTAACTACCAATAATTATTATTTTTTTCTGGTTATTTAATCATAAATATTAAAAATATTTTTTATCTAAAATTCGATATTATTAATTGAGAAAGATATAAATCTAGACAAACATAAAAATATTTTTATAATTTTATTTTATAATGTTGATAAAATGCGTTAATCTTTGACCTGTTTGTACAATTTCCTATCATATAAAAAGCTATTAGACCACGTATCATCATTCATTGAAAAATCGTCCAATATCTAATGGAAATTTTTAGTTTCTTATTAATAATTTATTGAAAATATTGTATTATTATTACGTGATCTTTTGATTTATGTAAGTAGCCCTAGGCTCATACCCGATAGTGAAAGGCTGTGGCTCTCCACGAGATTGTAAAAATGCGGTCTCTAACAGGATAATATTAAAATTAATTGCTAAATTCAAATTAGAAAAATATAAAAATATAAAAATAGAAATGGTAGTATATAAAATTATCGAAACAAATATGTAGGAAGATGAAATATTTAACTCCTATTTAGTTTCAGTAATAAAAGTACACCACAAATGCTTAAGAAAATGTTTTACTATTAAGAGAGTTCTTCTATAGGGTGCCCCGAATGGATGTTCAAATTATTCTACAGTTTGTAAATAAACCCTCTTAATGTCCTTATTCTGAGCATCAACTGTTGAAACAAGGGATGCAACTCACTGTTTTTAGTGGTATATAGGTATATTTATAACTTTATTGTTTGATTTTGCTTATATAATATCTAAATATATAATATTGACTCGCTCTAAATATACAGATTAACTCTACACCTGGCAAAATGGAGAGTTGATTCAGTTATGGCGTTAAAGAAACCATAAAATTGTCTGAGTATGTAACCAAGAATGCGTATTCTTAATTCAGCTTGACTTTAATTCTTAATTCTATTCTTTATTTGAATCCTGGCATTCTTAAATTAACATTGTCTTGTTCAATTTTTAAATCAAATAAGCACCAACGTTGTTAATTTCAAAACAAATCAACGATTTTTAGTATGCGTAATTAAAAATTTCTTAAATAAAAATTGTGGCATGCTTGGCTCAAAAACAAGCCCGAAAATGCTTATTTTTTGCTTAAAATGAACATGAATTTCTCTCTGTGTAAGAAAACGGGATCAAATTCCTAAAAAATGGTCCTTCGCACTTTCGAAAAGTAAAACAATCGTAATTTAAAATCTGTTTAGTTTCTTGACAACGAAAAATAAATAATAATAATAAAAATGGATTGCAATAAATTTGGAAGATTGTGGATAAGTTTATGAGTATTCATGTGACAATTCAGAAGCAACCATGCAAAAGTGGTTAAAATCATATTGTCATTTTGAGAAAAATGAAAGAGAAACGACAGTTGTAAGATATTACCATAAATTATTATATATATAACGTAACGTAAATTGATTTGTCCAACACAAGTTAAATAAAAATTTACACTAATATAGTTGAAATTTACCAAAAATAGGACGACCTAAATATGTTATATTTACCTACCAGGTAAATATTTGATAAAACTTACACGTTATTAATTCTTTAAATTGGTAAATTCTCTTTCGTAAACTTTAAAGTAATTCAACTTAGTCAAAAGCTATTTGTAAAACACGTAGATTTCCATAGTCGTATTAACTTTAAAGTCGAATTAGATAAATACACCATATTTTCTTAACATAATTGAAGTACGATTCCAAAATTAGAATTTTTAAAATTAACCTAACTAGAAAAAACTGATACACAACAAATGTAACATAGTTTTAGCTCATAATATTATAACTTTTTTTACATCGTAATATTTTTCCTTATTAAAGAGTATTTTGGAGGGGCAGTGTTACTTGTCAAAGTAGAACTGTTAACATGCACGACAAAATTTCCTTCGCAATAATTTTAACAAGCGCGACCTATTGATTCGTCGGTATTACAATACATATACACTGCAGCGTAAAATTAACCGGACATAAAGTGTATTTTAAATAAAATTAAAAAGTATTAGAAAAACTTAAATTCCAAATATTTTTTTTTATTGTATATTTAATAACAAACCCTGAAATAAAAAACAAGTTCCAAAATATTGATTAATTTAACAACAAATAAAAATTTATAAAATTTTTGTATTCCGAAGTACGGGGTACGGTACGGGTATTTTTCTGATTGAAATCATAAAATAATTCTAAGATTTGGATATCAAAATTTGCGGTATTTGTCCCCACTCATTTACCAGCGCCTGTTTTAGCGGTACCACAGTTTCAAACTCGCCATAATTTTGTCTAAGTCTTCTTCCAAACTTTTCCCATAAATGCTCTATGGGGTTAAGGTCTGGGCTTCTAGAAGGCCAGGCTAGTATCTGAATACCAACATCTGTAAAGTATTGCATAGTTACCCTGGCTATATGCGACCGAGCATTATCTTGCATAGGAAGAAAATTTTCACCTACAAAATGCATATAAGGTACCAGATGTTCTTTCACACATTCCCTAATGTGCCTATCAGCATTAAGGCCAGTTCCCCCTAACATAACAAGATCTGTATGTGCTTCCAAAGAAATGCCGCCCCATACCATTACACCTCCACCACCAAGCTGTACTCTAGGAAAGAAACAACATTGGGTATAGCGTTCTCCAGGCCTCTTCCATACTCTTTGGCGACCATCAGGTGAGTATCTCGTAAAACGAGACTCATCTCTGAAGAGAACGTTTCGCTAATCTTTCATATCCCAATCTGTATGAGCACGAGATAATTCTAAGCGTTGTCTTCGATGACCTGCATCAAGTAAAGGGCCTGTGGCAGGTACATAAGAGGATACATTTTGTTCGCTTAATCTTCTGAGTACAGTATCAGGTAAAACTACGGTTACATGAACATCTGTCTCCTGGTCAAAGCTGTAGCAGTAACTGTCCGCTCTCGAAGCACTTGAAGTCTCAGAAATCGATCTTCAACGGCGTTTGTTACCCTTGGTCTTCCCTGTCCAGATATTCTAGAGTAAGAACCAGTTTCTCTAAATATTCGTAAAGCATCAGATATTGTACTTCGCGGAACGTCAAGCATTTCTTCGATATAACGAATGGAACGACCATCATTAAGTAAGGCAACAGCTTGCGCTACTTGATCTGGCCTCATTTTAAATTATTCTTGATAAAATCACTTTTCTTTCCTAAAAAAGCAGCAAACCACAAACCAAAAAGGCATACAATCAATTTAACAAGCATTATTTGTAAGTAAATATTTGAATATCGAGAAACTTTTTTTTCAGCCACAAAAAATAACAAACCTATAAAAAACGAATGGATCTGTATCTGTAACGTGTGGAGGGTGGGTTACCCCTACGGCACTTAGGCCTCATTAGGCCCATTATGTATCCCCCTGAGATGATAGGCACCTCCTAGCTCGTGAGCCAGCCTATAGATTTTATGTAGTTGACAACGTCGCCAAGAGGTGCTTCTCTTATATCGGCCGGTGTTAGCCGATATTCGCCGAACACAAATCTTCAAATAAATGAGAGCGTCGGGCAATCGTAAAGTATATGCTCGATGGTGTCATTTTCTTGTTCGCACCCTCTGCAGAGTGCGAATTGTGACAGCCCCATGATATGGTGATGCTTTAGTACTTGGCAATGACCAGTCAGAATGCCGGTGACTAGGCGCAGATTCTGTCTAGTCATAGTCAATTATTTGTTTGCTGCAGTGTTGTCAGGATAACTTAAGAGCTCCCTGGCAACTTGCAGTTTCTTGTTTCGTCCCATCTTTCCTTGAATTTCACAAGAGCATGTTCCTTAATTAGGTCTATCACTACCGATTTTGTCAGGCCAATAGAAGGGCCAGGACCAAAAAGTAGTTGGTTGGCTGCTTTCTTGGTTAGTGAATCAGCAAGACGGTTACCTTCCGATGTAGCGTGACCTTTGATCCATCTTAAGGTGACCACATTGTTGATGGATACTTCGGCCAAAGCTTAGTGACATTCTAGTACTAACCCTGAGTAAATTCGTGGTCTGTTCAGGGTGAGTAGTGCTTGTCTGGTATCTGTATAGATGAGCATGTTCCTTCCAGTGATATTGTTTCTAGTTATTTCTTTTGCTGCTATGAGAATACCCGTTAGCTCTGTTTGAACTACACTGGCACTATTGCTCACAGCCCTTTTTATGTTTAGGTTTAAGAATCTTTAGTATATTCCACATCCTGAACCTTGTTTTGTTTTAGAACCGTCGGTGTAGATGTGAATCGTACCTGCCACTTCCGGCTCTTCTATTTGTTCTAAAAAAAAAACGAATGGATCAAGGCAATTTATATTTTGAAAAATATATTTGATTATTATACAGGGCAATTCAACAAAACCAAAAGGTGAAAACTTTAAAATTTCACGTGTCCGGTTAATTTTGCGGTGCAGTGTATTTTTGTTACCGACATTTATTTTCATTCCTTGCTGTGAATTAAGTATGTGTTGGTTACTTTCTACAATATTTCAATTGCTATAGATAAAAATACCAAATAAGTATAAAATTTATCTTTTTGTGGGGTTATTTGTAATTTGAAACTGTAGTTTCTAACTAAAGCTGGTTAAATCAACGTCGAATTGACGTTATATTGACTAAAATTTTCCTAGAAAAGTAGGTATTACTAACCAGACGCACTGGGCTACTACAATGTGGATTTTGGCGTAATTCTACCTATTTTGGTCAATAAAACCAAATTTCCACTTATGTCGAATCCACGTCGAGCCAACGTAAATTTCCTTTATATATGGTTAAATTTAATTTTGCGACCAAATTTATTACATATACAGGGTGTCCCGAAATTAGAGTCATATTTTAACAGCATAATCTACATCCTAAAATAGGAGTAAAAGTTTATATAAACATAGGTCCGAAAATCTTTCTTTTCCGAGATACAGGGTGTTAAAAGTGAAGTTCTGATGACACTCTTTTGTAAATATTTTTTAAACGTTTAAAGATAACTAAGTGAAATTTAGTACAAATGCTTACCTTTTTAAGCTCTATTTAACGGACTATACCCCAGTTTTTGATCATCTTCATAGGTGGGTAAATTAGGGGGGGCTTAGGGTAAAATTGCTCTAAGTTTTTTTCGTTGACAGTTTTTAACATTTTTGACTATAAAATTTGGAAAACCAATATTTTCTTTATAATAAAGCTACTTTTGTTGCATCTCGCTAGAACGCACCATTTTCAAGAAAAAATCATTTGAAAATTTCATGAAAAGTTATTCGAAAGTGTAAACAATAATTAGTAGGCCTGTGAAACCAGAAATTTTATTTTTTTTTACTTTGGAAAACCGGTGACTAAAGAAATTTTAGAAAATATTTACAAAAATGTGCCATCAGGACTTTACTTGCAACACC
The DNA here is from genome assembly GCA_927349885.1 of Psylliodes chrysocephalus. Lineage (NCBI taxonomy): Eukaryota > Metazoa > Arthropoda > Insecta > Coleoptera > Chrysomelidae > Psylliodes > Psylliodes chrysocephalus. The sequence goes on along the minus strand of OV651816.1, from coordinate 5,494,246 downwards.
CTGTATCTCGAAAACGAAACGTTTTAGGACCTATGTTTATATGAACTTTTATTTCTTTTTTAAGATGTAGATTACGCTGTTAAAATATGACCGTCTAATTTCGGGACACCCTGTATTTTAGGTAGTCTTGACGTCTAATTATACCAAAATGTTTGCTGGGCTATTTTTAATGTAAACCCGAAATTTGAGCTCTTAAGGTCTTGTTAATGATTTTTTAAAATTCGCCAAAATTAGTGGCTAAAACGCCTCAAGAGCTGCCTTCTGGTGTAACGCGCCTGTAACTATCGTATCGTACATTCTCAGTCATCATTCGTTTCTTGCAACGATTTACACCAGTTTACACTAGAAGATAGCACTTAATATTAAGAGCCTAAATTTGTGGATTATATCTTATAGTGCTGTTGTATGATATTTCAAAATTTAAAGTCCTTTGATTTTTTCTCGGAAACTCGAAGAAATTAAAACTTTAAAATATATGCATATTCTAGATATTATTGTATTTTTGTATTTTGTCAAAATTTAAATTTTTTAAAAATAATGCTTTTTGAAATAGATATTGTTATGTGAGCCATTTCATTATTCAGTCATGCTCTAACCCTACAAGTCCCTCTCTGTCTTATTTGGCCTTTAAGGCTCAACTTGTCCGATTATTATACATAATTAAACCCCTTAAGACCAAACCTATGGGACGACTATGGCGGAGGTGATTTCGATGATGTTCGAGAAAGGACGAGATAATGTTTCTGGACTGTTCGAAATATTTCTGGTTTGGTGGAGAAGCTTCTCGACTCCACCAAATTTTAGAAATTTGTATATAAATATTGGTGGATGAGCCATCAGAGTAGTAGTTATATATGGACAGTGAAGATAAATAGTAATTAGTAGATAGACAGTGGTGAATATAAATAGTGATCAGTTTAAAGACATTCGAAGTATATATAAATTAGAATAATTGTGTTATAAAATAAATAAGTATTTAAATAAATTATTAATAAATAAACTGTTGTTTGAAAATAAACAAACATCACATTGGTGTCGAGAAGTGGAATAGTGTAAATAAATAGTGGACAATCATGGCTAAAAGACTTTGTGATTTAAAAGTGCCTGAGCTACGCCGAGAATTAGAAGAACGTGAACTGGAGACGACAGGGAGGAAATCAGATCTGGCAGAACGACTTAAAAAAGCACTAGAAAATGAAGGTTTGGATCCGGAAACGTTTCTATTTTTGGATGATGCATCTGCTATAATTTCTTCAATTTCTTCCAATATGGAAAGTAAGATCTGTTCTTTAAAAACCGAAATTTCATCCGGTTTTGAAACTAAAATGTCTTTCATAGAAATTAAAATTTCTTCTGATGTTTCTTCTATAAAAAGTGACATTTCCTGCTTAGAAACTAAAGTTTCTTCCGATATATCTTCCTTGGATGATAAAGTTTCTTCTTTAGAAAACAAAGTTTCGTCTGATATTTCTTCCTTAGAAGAAAAGGTGTATGCAGAAATGTCTTCTATAGAAATTAAACTCTCCTCTGATATGTTTTCTATAAGAAATGAAATTTCTTCCGTTGAGAATAAAATAATGTCTTCCGTTGAGGAAAAAATAAAAGAAATGGAAAAGAAGATTGAAGAAATGGAACACGTAGACCAAACCAAGAACGGTGAAATAAAGTGTCATGAGGTGGAGTCGAAGTTGAAATTGGAAGGAGCTGTAAACTCTCCTCGTGTTAAGGCCCCAACTTTCGACGGAAAGGTGTCATGGACGAACTACCTTAAGCAGTTCGAAACAGCTGCCAGAGCAAACGAGTGGTCTGAACGAGAGAAGGCAATAAATTTGACCATCGCCCTTCGAGGAGACGCTTTGGATGTCCTTCAGACTATACCCGTGGAAGAAACAGATAATTTTGAGCAACTCAAAAAGAGACTAAATATGCGATATGGCCACGAACACTTGGAGCATTTGTACCAGTCACAGTTGAAGAATCGTAGACAGAAACGAGACGAGACTCTTCAAGAATATGAAGTAGATATTGCCAGGTTGGTGCGATTTGCCTACCCATCAGCTCCAGAAAACATGATGGAATGTTTGGCAGTCCAAACATTTGTTGATGGACTTCGTGACCACGAGATGCAAAAAACACTGCGTCTAGCCCGTCACAAAACATTGGTCGATGTCTTGTCCGCTGCCCTTGAATATGAGGCAGCTACACAGGCCTCTGGTGGATACAATAAAGTGAGAACCATAGAAGAGGAAGAAGAGGAAGGTAAACTCGATCAACTGGTGAATATGATGAAGAGCCTTACTGACAGAAAGATAAAGACGAAGACTATCAGGTGCTGGAATTGCAGGGAACTGGGACATGTACGCAGTTCGTGCAAACGCCCTAGGGTAGCAACAAATCAAGACAACACGCCGCAGGAAAACTACAGCGGGTCGGCCTAGAGGGGGCAGCTTCGACCCGAAACCGTTCCAAAGACCGTCTCATACTGATAGCCTCTTTGAAATGTCGCGTAGATAGTGTATATGTAGACGGCGAAGTAAATGGCAAAAAGTCCCTCTCTGTCTTATTTGGCCTTTAAGGCTCAACTTGTCCGATTATTATACATAATTAAACCCCTTAAGACCAAACCTATGGGACGACTATGGCGGAGGTGATTTCGATGATGTTCGAGAAAAGACGAGATAATGTTTCTGGACTGTTCGAAATATTTCTGGTTTGGTGGAGAAGCTTCTCGACTCCACCAAATTTTAGAAATTTGTATATAAATATTGGTGGATGAGCCATCAGAGTAGTAGTTATATATGGACAGTGAAGATAAATAGTAATTAGTAGATAGACAGTGGTGAATACAAATAGTGATCAGTTTAAAGACATTCGAAGTATATATAAATTAGAATAATTGTGTTATAAAATAAATAAGTATTTAAATAAATTATTAATAAATAAACTGTTATTTTAAAGTAAACAAACATCACAATATCCTTTTCGAAAATTATAAGGAGTGCTGTAATCAACTTAAATGAAATGCGGATTTATCTTATTTGCTTGATTTAATTATTTCGTTTTTTTGTAAATTTATTAATATTTTCAATATCTTTTTGTCAAATATTATTTTATAATGTGAAATAAGTTATTAGAAAAATAATAAGTCTCACATTTCCGAAGTTGTGAATCTTTATCTCCATATCTAAAAACCAAAGAAAAACTTTAATACTGATAGCTATAAAATTGTTTTTCCTATAATAAGAAATAAATTAAAACGTATTTACCTTTTTATTTTCTTAATGTTGCGGGGCGACACTTTTTTAACTCGTTTTCGCGTATCACTATTACCTTCTTTGACAGAGATTGATTGCAAATTTAAGTTACACGTTTTGTTGTTAAATATTTTTAGGTAAGAATAATATCAAAAACAGATTTCATTTAAATCTAGTGGATTAATTCAGTTTTGCTTGGACTGATATATATTTATTCCCTCCTGCTTAAACGAACTATGGAATAATGGCTATTTACTTAATTTATGAATTTTAACATGTCTATAGATAGATACTGTAATTATCATGAGATCAAACTGAAATGAATATAATGGTAGATATAATCGTTTCTGCATTTAACTCAATATATGTAAAAAGTGGATTTAACCACTTTTACATGGTTGTACTAAGGGTAGCCAAAAAGTAAGCAACAGCAGTGCCGTAAGTTACTATATTTAGAAAATATGTGTTAACAGAATCAGTAGGTTCAGATCTCCACACGATCTATGTTTCTGAGAGGTACAGACCAAAACTTGACAGTACATTTTAGCAATGTCAGCAAAAACAACGTAAGATTATTGTCTGAATCTTAAAAGAATTGATAGATCATTTTGTACTACAGATCCGTCCATCTAAAAATCATAATAAATACCGGAACTAGACAGAAGATCTATCGAATACCATTCGAAGACGAGTTGTTAGAGAATCTTCTTTGTATACTCCATTATGGGGTACATAATAGTTGATTGGAGAATTAGATAATTCAACCTTTGACATGTGACCCATTGATATGTACTCGTTCATGAAAGAAGTATATGAGTCTTTCATAATAAAATAAATAAATAATAAAATTATGAAATTTACGTTCGAGGTTATAAAATATTTTTTTCAGCCTTTGATTGGGATTCTCTCAAAATTTAAATGGGACGTTTGAAAAGGATTTGTACGACAAACCTACCGTCAAAATTTCTACGATAGGTCGATATGAAATGATTCTCGCAATCTAACTCCTCTTTGGAGAGAACCTGACTTGTGGAACATTTTTCTAGTTTCCAAAGCCATGAGAGATCAGGATTGACATTTTGAGAAAGATAACAAATTTTATTCTGTGAAGTAAATTTGGCCTGAGAAACAGATTTCTGTGAGCCTAACTTTATGTGTCCTATGCATAAACGATCCCTGAAGAGCCCTGCACCTATTAGAAGGTCTATGCAGGATGGAACATGGACACCTGGATCAGATAAACCAATGTTTGAAGTATGTACAAATAAGAAACGTCAATTGGTGAACCCGGAACCTAGTCACATATAGAAAAAATAACCAAACAGTTAATTGATGCTGAGAAAGAAGTTTGCATTGAATTTATTTATAAAGTTCATTTACATTTGATGCTTAAAGTTATCTGAGCAATTCCTGTCACGGAATTATCAATGCGTTCTTTGTCAAGGCCTAACTTCGAAGCAAGATGAGGAGTAATAAAGTAAGACTGATTACCACTGTCCAAAATGGCTCGACAAAGGTATTCAACTCAAGTAATATCATGAATTTCAACAATAACAGTTGATAATAAAGTAAGATTATGATAAATGTTACTCGACAGTACATTTACTTGATTGCTTGAATTAGATGGCATATTGTTCGATGTAATTTATGATGTACAGTTTCTGCATCAACGTAAAAGTGTATCATGTTTTCTGCAGCATCTTTTACACTTACTATATTTACAACCAGAATTTTGATGCCCACTGTATAGACAGTTGAAATATTCAATTTCTTAACTTTGTCAATTCTGTTTGAATATTGTGATTTTTAAAATCCTCCAAAAATATATTTTGTGAGGACTCTTGCAAAATACACAGGCAAATACACGGCAAGATTAATTAGCTACTAAAGATCAGTCAGAAGAAAATTTAATGGAAGTCTAAAGGTAGTTTTCAAAGGTCCAACTCGCATTTCGATGCATTTTTAAGTAACACAAATACTTCTCTTATTCTCGACTGAAGGTACTATTAAAAACTGGCTAGACTATTTTAAAAACAAATGACATAAGTAATAATGAATTGTCAGTATTGGGGTTTCAAAGTTAACTTTGGTATTATAATGAAGTGAGTCTATGATAAGTTGCTATTAGTACCAATTTATTTTTAACTCAATGTTAAAGTCCTATTATAAATTGTCAAAAAGCTATTCAGTCGATAATAAATTATAGCTGGTTTAATTCTAATTACTAATTAATAAACAGTCTGTTTCATATTAACCAGGAACCAGTTAAAATAAAGTATTTTGTTCTCATTAAAATTAAATATCTCCCAAAATTATTAACTTTAGGTATAGGAAATGCTTAACTTTTAAATGGCGATATTTAAAAAAAATGAGAAAATTATTTTCTGAGTTTTGACTCACTCTGTACAGATTTGTTTTCAATTGAAAAAGTAGTGCATCGGCATAATATTTTGACTAATATCCAAAACTTTTTAAAACAAAAAAATGGATTCAATCGATTCTTTCGCAGTTAACAGGTCATTGAAATAAATACGATTTTCATATAAAATTGGTTATAGTGTGAGCAATACCCTGTATAATCTAATACTATTTTGTATTGTTATAATGGGAAAAGCATCCCGAAAAAATTTGCCATTTTTGGAATAAAAACGGGGTGATGTGTTGACTTCGAAAGTTCTGTTCTAAAAACAACTACACCACATTTTTAGGTTCTTGTAATAATTATAAAACATTCCGAAAAAATCGTCATTTTTTAAATACGGGGCTTTGCTGAGTACAATTTTTTTTTAAACATCACATTTTTAAGTTCTTTTTAAGCTATTATAGCAACTCCCTTTTTTAAAAATAGCATTTTTTTTTTTTCTAAATATTATAAGAGCCCAAAAATGTTACATAGTTGTTTAAAAACCGAGGTTCTCTATTAGCTTCGTTTAAAATTAGTAAAGCACCGCGCGTTTTTAAAATAGAGCAATTTTTTCGAAAAGCTTTAATGTATCAAGAGCAAAAAAATAGACTAAAAAATGTGAGAGTTGTTTAAAAAAAATACTTAGGGTATGGTCCGTTATTAACCGAAATATCGGTTACTCGGTCCAAAATTAATCGCTCTGCTTGACATTCCTGAAAAATCGGTTAAATTAGGGACGCGGTTACCTGAAAGTGGTGACTCAAACGTCAATTCAATTACTATTAAGTCGAATGTTAATCTGTCACAAAAGTGACGTAAATCTCGGTCGTGGTCCAAATGTAACCAAGAAATAAGTTTTTTCAAGAACTACTGTCAAAAAATCCTGGTTACTTGCAATTTTTTAGAAAAGTTTAATCATATTTTAAGAGCTTAGAATAGCGAAGTGGTTGTTTTAAAAAAAATTCTATAAAATCGTCTAAAAATATGGCACAGGTTTCAACTCAAAATTCCTTAGGTACAGAAGTATTTAAGAAATATTTCAAATGATTCAAGCATATAACATTTCAAGCACAAGTTTCTGAAATATTTTAGTTAAATATTTCACTTAAAATGTTTCTGAAACATGGTATACATGTTACACAAAAGGATACTAAACGAGGTTATGTTGTAAAAGGCCAACACTTAATGAAGAATGTCTGATTTGTAAGAAGAAGATGGATTATGTAGTTATTTTATTTTATCCTATGTCCAGCTGGAGGTTTGCATTCGCGTGTCGGTTTTTGCCATTTGCTTTTTTCTGTTATTTATGCATTGTGCTGTTGTTATATAGAAAGCAGAATATGTCTTTAGAAATTCAGATAAGTTTACACTACAGAAATAATGCTTGTAAGTTATGTTATGTTGAGAATGGGTGTTAATACACTGCGACCTAAAAGATCTATTGTGCCCCCTTCTACCGCTAATGCACTAAGGAAATGTCTCAATGCCTATAACGACCCTTCAAATCCTATTTTCCCAAAGAAGTGTAGGATTTGAAGTGCCTTCAAGTTAGGTAAATCTTCCTTTTCTATTTGATATCCTCCTAGATATAGTGCCCTTGGATTCTGGAATGCTACACATTCAGTTAGGATGTTAATGGAGGTTTCGTCCTCCTCCTCCTCACAGAATCTACACTCACTATTCTCTACTACTCTCAGTTTACTTAGGTGTCCTTTTAGTCGGCAATGCTCGGTAAGGATCCCTGTTACAATACGTAGCCTGTTCTTGCTCAAGCAGATGCAGGCTTCCGATCTTTTCTGGTTATATTCATTCACCCAGAAGTATCTTGGCCTGTCTCGGCCCCAAGAAATTGTTCCAATTATCGGTTCTTCTACTGCCCAATTTTTTTTTAATCTCTCCTAATATTATGTTACCGCTGATACCGCAGAACGGCTCAGGTCCTACAAAGGGTGTTTGAGCCCCTTTCCTTGCAAGACTATCTGCAATCTCGTTACCCTGTTGCTTGTAAGTTAGGTTAGGTTTATTTACTTTATCTCATTCGAGGCGAGTGACGCCATTTCGTTTATTAAATTTACAGGCAGTTTTAGTTGGTTTTAATCTTATTTTTATCTAAATATAACCTACATTTGTTGTCCCTCCACCTAGTTTTTTTATTTGTTTTAGCTATGATTGAAAAGTGGAGCTTCATGTTTTGTTTAGGCATTGTTTGTTTTATTATAGTTAATTTAAAACAATATTAATAAAGCTATTGTTAATCAAATAATTTGTATCAAATCATTTTTTAAGTACCTATAATTTGTTTCAGATCAGTGCATTTAAAAAAGGAATTTGTAGAAATAAAGCGATTCGCCTTTATATTTTATGAAATAATGTTTAAAAATCATTTATTTGTTTGTTTAAGAATAATTGGTTTGTGTTTTGTGTATTTTAAATGTATTTTTTTTAATCTAATAATATTTAAAAAAAAAAAGAATACATTTCTAAAATATTACTATTTAATATTTCTCTAAAATATTGCAAATTTTTATTTCAGAAATATTATATCACAGGACATTTTTACATTTAAGGCACATTTCAGAAATGTTTCTGGGACGTTTCGTAAGATTTATTACAAATATTTCAATGTAACATTTTTGAAATATTTCTGAAATGTTATTGTGCTGTTGTTGACTTATTTGGAATGAATAATAACGAATCAATTAATTTTTTTAAATAAAAATTAGAATTTCACAAAATTAACTTACGCTCTTTTTAAATAATGGGATCAATTCAAAAGAAGATGCTACCCTTACGCTCTTGCCAAGTCGCAAAGAAGTTAATATTATTAAGTAATTCTCAAATAGAACTTACAGCAATTCATTTTTAATAATTTTCGTTTCCTAACAATGTTTTATAAAATAAGCATTATTTTACCTATCCAGCACCCCTAATCTTTCCCTTTCCTGTAATTGTTATTATTAATTGAAAAAACAAAAGGCATATTTTTTAAAAAAATCAATTGTGTCGTTATTATTCATTCGCACAATATTATGGAACTTAGGTTTTTCTTTAGAATAGCGAAAACAAAAATTTACCCAAAAAATTGTCACGTGTTTCAGTAATTTTTAATAGAAGAGGGCGCATTGCAGTTACCTGCCCTATGATAGTTACGCCTTTGTTTACTACATAGACAAATAAAGCAAATCCAGCTACTTTCATGTTTTTTATTATATAAACAGGCTCATTTTTTAAATATCTATAAAGCTAGCATGGCAAAGTCATAAGCCCGTAGAGCGACTTATACTATATTTTTTGATTAATTTTTTGCTATTTTTTTAACCCAATTTTTAATTTTCTTGCTCCTGTCGTTATTGAGAAAATTTGGCCTTGCTAGCTTGATACTTAAGATACAACCCAGGTAGCAATGAATCTTGGCTGTGGCTTGGCAAAATGTTGGTTCCATATTTGAAACTTGGACCAATATTAATGACCTGCAGCCAATATTGGCAAAAGAACTTTATGTTATGACTAAAAGATATTGCTTTATAATATTGCCTTTATATTAGTCCCACATATGGTTCTAACGTTTATATTGGCAACACCTATTTTCACAATATTGATCCAATATAATTTAGCATTTTTGTTCCAATGTGGGTGAGATATAGTAAATAACAGCAGTTTATTGGATTTTTAATGATTTTCTATTTAGGTTTAATATTTGTTTTATAGATAGGGCCAATATTGAAGAATTATGTTCGCTAAATGATGAAAAAATAGCAGTTGTCCATATTGGTAACAGAATTCAATTTTATATCAAAAAAATATTTGTTCAAAACATATGATTAATATCAGCCCAACATATTTTTCTAAAGTTCATAGTGGCAATGCCTATTTTTCTAATATTAATCCAATATAATTTACCATTTTTTTGCAATGTGGGTTCAATATAGCAAATAATGGTAGTTTTTTATTGATTTTCTATCAAGGTTTTAAACTTAATTTTTTAGATAGTACCAATGTTGTAGAATTAGTTTCTTTCATCTCATATTGGGCAAATAATTCAATCTTATATCCAAATATAGGATTAATATTAGCCGAACATGTATCCCTTATGTTCTTATTTGGAACATTTTTTCCAATACGGATCCAATATAAGTTTTATTCCAATGTGGTACAATATAGCAAATAATGGTACTTAATTGGATTTTTATTGATTTTTTTCTACACCCACGTGCATATTATCTATTTTCTACATAATTTACATGTGTAGGCCATATCAGTATGCTGAAGGGATTATTCGATTATTTTCCAAATTAAACATTTTAAAACAAGTCGGTTATGGCCAAGTGGTAATTGTTTGCAAAAAAAAAGATTTTGTTTCAATCCATTAAAAAATGCGTTGTGGGACTTATGGGTTGAGACGAGACGTCAAATTTTGCATTTTTTATAGAACAACTAAAGAGTTAAATATTCAAATTAAAAATATAAAGGTAATAATTTAATATGAAAATGCTGATTTTTAGTTTATGGAAATTTGTATTAACACCTACTACCTATATTAGAAAAGTATTAAGTTTGCAAATAAATCCTAATATCAATATATACCTACGAATTTGACCACTACATCACAATATTTTACTTAATTGTATTTTACTATATTGTATTCAATATACATGTTAATCTCCATCCAATTTTGTTTACTTATATTGGCATTTTATCGAAAAAATATATTGAACTAATGTTTTAATACAACGTTGGCCCTCGTTTTTCAGGCGTTAGCACTTTGATGGGCAGCCAATATTGAAATAGTTTGTCAAGCCAACATTGTAAACTTGGGGCAATAATGACTTTCTATATCAGGCCAATATTCATTGCTACCTGGGAATGACAGGTGCTGTATTTCTGTTTCTGTGAGATATATTTTTTGCTAATTTTTTGTTTTACAAATATATATCAATTTATGTTTTTGCTCTTGTGGTTCGTAAAAAACAATGGGCATGCTAACTTGATACTTAAGCTACAATGGCAAGTGCTAATTTCTGTTTCTATAAAGTATATTACAATCGGGTTAGCGGCCTATTTTTTTGCTAATTTTTTTGCTTTAGTAATGTATATCAATTAATTTTTTTGCTCTTGTGGTTCGTAAGAAACATTGGCCATGCTTACTTGATACTTAAGCTACAGTGGCAAGTGCTGTAGCTCTGTCTCTATGAGCTACATCTAGCTAATTTTATATTCTTCAAATATAATATCGATTTAGTTTTTCTCTCTCTTTCCTATGATTCATAAGAAACAATGGCTACACAGCTTTATACTTAGATAAGCTAGCCTATCAAGTACTTTTCGGTGCGAGAATTACCAGTGTCATGTTTTCGTGCAATTTTTTTATAACTTTAATTTAGTTTTAGAGTCAATAAAGACTTAATGACATAAATTTGTTTCACTTTAATTAAGTGATATACAGAGGTGTAACTATGTAACTAGCCATCTGACCTTGGGGGGGACTAGGGTAGGCCTGTTATTGTGAATTGGAATCTTTAAAAAAGTAAAACAAATGTTGACTCTAAAAGACACAAATACCAAATATTTGTATCAAATCGTTCTAATAAAAAAAGTTATTTTTAATATACATAACTAAACAAATAACAACTGTGAATAATATACAGGGTGTAACAAAAAGATGAACAGTAAATTTAAAGAAGTTTCGGGTATCGAAAATAAGATGATTTAAGATAACTTTCTTATAAAGGGTGTCCCAATAAGAACTTGAATTTTGAATTGCGCGCCATTTCCATCTGTCAAACATCAAGTGGGCCATATTAGGTACGTGTTTTGTCAAAACATTGACATTAACGAAAATGCCACGTTACACTCTTGAAGAACGTTTATTAATTGTAAAGACATGTTACAGAAATGGAGAAAATTTTACAATGATAAAGCGCGGGTTACGTGAACATTTCGGTATACATAATCGTTCATCGCGGCCCGCTATTAAAAATTTGGTCAACAAATTTGAGCGTACACTTGCATTAAAAGATGAGACAAGTGTTAGGTGTCGTCGTCTAGGAAAGTCTGCTGAAAACATCGTCTGAGAGCCAGTGATAATGAACATCCAAACACGTCCATCCTACATCGCTGTCAGAAATTAAATATCAGTCGCAGTACATTACAACGAATTTTGATGAAAGATTTGCATGTTCATCCTTACAAGATATAGTTGACGCAAGAGATGAATCCAGCCGATCTTAGACAGCGCAGAAACTTTGCGAATTGGATATTGGAACAATACGGAGTTGACAATGCATTCCACAACAAAATTATCTTTACTGATGAGGCGAACTTCCATTTAAACGGCTTTGTGAATGCATCCTGAAAAAGTGACAGTTTGGTGCGCCATTTGGGTAGGAGGGATCATCAGACCTTATTTTTTCAAAATACTGAAGGTGTCTCCGTGACTGTTTATGGTGATCGCTACCGTAGCATGCTGAGAGACTTTCTTTGGCTGGAAGTGAATGGAATGGACTTGTGGTTTCAACAGGATGACGTGACCTGCTACACCGCACGCGAAACAATGGCGTTACTGCAAACAAAGTTCCCAGGTCTCTCGATTTGGAGACCAAAACTGGCCGCTAAGAAATTGCGATTTGACGCCCTTAGACTATTTCCTCTGCAGGTATTTAAAAAGTAGAGTGTATAGGAACCATCCTGAGAGGATTCGACAACTGAAGGAAGAAATCGAAAGTAATATTCGTGAAATCCAGGCGATTTTGCTCGAAAACGTTTTCCAAAATTTTCTCAAACGGAGCCGCGGTGGCTATTTGACAGATATTTTGTTTCATGTTTAATGTCAACATTTTCTCTTGAAAATCCAATGAAATATTTGCATATTTTTTTTTTAATTACTGTGTTTCCTTTGTCATTAAAAATTCAAGTTCTTGTTGAGTCACCGTTTATAAAAAAGGGATAGTAAAAAAGTTATAGAATGTTAAAGTCGAAATGTTAGGAGTGATTTTGTGCTCATACTCTTAAACGAGTTAAAATCTTTATAAACATGAACATGGGATATAAGTATACAGTAAATGAAGTTAGTGGCGTTTATAATTGTTTTATTTCTGTATGTTTTCAGAAGGGTTTCTTGCCCCTTTGACCCGCTACTTTTTTTAGACAATGAAATTCAGTATAGAACAGAACGCCACTGAAATCCTACATGTTTTGGACATTTTTTTTTGTCTCTCAGTATTTGTTTTTGACAGCCTTAGTAACTAAAGTATAGGCCCCAGAAGGAAGGCCATAGTGAGAAATTTTTCTATTGATCTTAACTTAAAACACTGAATATTTGTTCATGATTTTTTTTTACTATTTTACAACTTCACGATTGATTAATAATACAATAATATTTGTAAATGAAGTAATTTAGGCTTTAACAAAACATATATAGGATTTCAGTGACATCCTGTTTTTAACTGATTTTAATTGTCAAAAAAAAAAATAAGGAGGCCAAAGGAGCGCGGAACCTTTATAAAAATCTATAGAATTTAAATATTTCTACACCATTTTATTGGTCATATATAGGTATACTTACGCTCATGTACATTTTCATAAAAATGGGTTAAACTGTTTTAGAGTAAGAGCAAAAAATTATTTTTTAAATTTCTACTCAAACACCCTATCCATTTTTTATAAAAGCAAGTTAACTTAAATAGACTTATTTTTGACCCCAGAAACTGTGGTTCAATTTACTGTACATATTTTGTTTACATCTTGTATAAAATAAAAACCTTGATATATTAGATAAACAACAAAAAAGTTCCGCATGGTTCAATTTCCTATTCGGTCGTGAGAATAATTATTTACTATTCCTGAACGCGATCGACTCATAAAGCTTTCATAAAAAATCAAAGTCGGCCTTTTCCTGGAGGGGGCCTAGCGACGTCTGGGGGGAAGGATTTGTCCCCCTAGACGCGCCTGATAAGCAAATATATTAATCTGATAATCGTGGCAATATCATAATTTTGAACGTAAGAACGTAAGGCCATTAGTATCCTGATACCCAACAGGATAAAAATTATCTGGCAACACAAAATTAAAAAATCTGATGTGTCCAACACATGACTTTCCTATCTAGTTATTATAGGCTTTCTCCGGTTATTTTGTACAACCTATTCGAGCTCCTCTATAAATGTTTAGAGGATAAACTATATACATTTTCCACATACATCTAACTTGAAACATTTTTCAATAGATATTCATTGAAAAGGAAAATATTGAAAAATTTAAATTTAGAACATTTCCTCCAATTTTTCCATTACGATCCATTTTAGAAAAATCATGCAAAAAACAAAAATCATAGAGATCGATATCGCAAACAACTTTTAGTTTAACAATTTTTTTAAAAATCAGAATTTTGCACATTTTGTCGAATTTATCGAATACGGACCATTTCAGGAAAATTTGACATAAAACAAAAATTATAGATAATAATATTAGAAGTAACTTTTAATTCAACAATTGTCTTCTCCAAACGTAAATAACAGATATATTCCATAAAATATAAAAATGGCCTTCCATAAAGTATTCCCCCAGATGTTCTGATTTTGTCCAAAATCATTTCACGTCAGGCCGAACTAAAACTTTACAATTTAATGTGTTTTCCTTTATCCGTTTTTGACTTTTCTTCAAAATTCGAAATTTACACATTTTCTTAAATATCTCAAATACGTATAGGATAAAAATTATAGAGAATTATATATTACAAACAACTTTTAATTAAACAATTTTTATAAAAAAAATATTTTTTTACATTTTGTCAAATTTCTCGAATACGGACCATTTTAGGAAAATTTTGTAAAGAACAAAAAAGATTGATAATAATATTGTAAGTAACTTTTATTTAAAGAATTTTCTTCTCCAAACGTAAATAACAGATATATTCCATAAAATATAAAACTTACCACTTATAAAGTACCTCCCCAAATGTTCCGACTCTACCCAAAATCTAATCTGTTCATTAGACGCCGGAAAAAAGCTTAAGTTAAAAATTTGGTGTTTTTCTTTGTACCCGTTCATGAGTTATCGATGATACAGACCCACACATACACACAGAGACATAATCGCGAAAATAGTCAAAACGGATTCAGGGGACCCCAAAACGTAAAAATCCGTCGAAAACTCGAGGTCGAAAAATATCATGATTCCTATACTTTCCTTATCTGTATACAGATAGGAAAGTAAAAAAAAAGTGCATTTTTGTTATTACCTTTTTTTAGTTTTTTTCATAGTATACTTATAGATATCTTATATTACTCAAACGGGTCCGGTAAAGGATCCTGAGGTGCGAAATTCACAAAAATTTTTTAAACCCTCAAAAGTAACTAGTTCCTATAGTAAATTTTCGAAAAAAAAATTATGGATGAAGCAGTATTTTTCGAAAAAAATTGAATTAAAATTTTACAGGTTATAATCAGAAAACAACTACCCTAAATGACAGATTCTGACGTTTCTGTCTTAAAAATAACAAACGTTGCCAAGTTGTTAATAAAATTATAAGTTTAAGGATTATTTAAAATTTATAAATTTATAATCATAAATTTTTCGTTTGCTTCAAAAAGATAAGTACGGTAATAATCGTATATAAAATGAAAAAATTAATATATCAAACAAATTAATTTTAAAAATGCAGCTCAAAAAAATTACATACAAAATTAAAAAGTGAAATTAAATAAATCACCTAACATGTAATACCTAGACAACTTTTTTTAAATTTTCTGTCACTCAAAACGGAACGACTTCTCGTAGGGTGGCGGCTTCGTCGCCACCAAAAAATTTTAACCCATACCTGGCTACGCCTACCGGCATAGACTCCAACGGCCTGGACACAGCTCAAATTGAAATAAAAAGTCTCACATAACACATTATATTTTTACTTATAACTTATTTTCTTCTCATTCAAACAGAAATCTTAAACTTGGAAATTATCAGTGATAAAAATCAACAATATAGTATGGCAACGTTGCAAACTCGAGGACCTTATGTGTCAAGGACTGACAATTTCATGAATTACTTTATTTTAGGTTTTATGGAAGGAAATGATGAAAAGTTAGGTTAAATCAGTCAAAATATTGTATTATATTATAATATAAATAAAAATAGCAAATGAAACGTATTCTTCCATATTTAATTTCAGTTAAAATATTATAAAAAGTAAGTTACTTCAATATATTAATGCTATAATTATGAAATTCGCACCTCAGGATCCTTTACCAGAACCCTGATATATCTCATAGAAACAGATACAGCACTTGCCACTGTTGCTTCAGTATCAAGAGCATGGCCATCGTTTCATACGAATCACAAGAGCAAAAAAATAAATATATCTGTAGAGCAAAAAATTAGTGAAAAAATATGTCGCTAACCCGATTCTGATATATCTCATAGATATAGAAATACAGCACTGGCTATTGTAGCTTTAATATCAAGCTAGCATGGCTAATGTTTCTCGGTACCGACACGAGCAAAAAAAAATCAAAATTGGGCAAAAAAATAGCAAAAAATTAGCCAAAAAATATAGTATAAGTCGTTCTGCGGGCTTATGACTTTGCCATGCTAGCTTTTATATACATATTTTTTATTAAATCCAAAACTAGTTAAAAATTAAAATTTTTTAAATTAATATTTGTGGTGAAAAACGGGAAATAACTAATTGACCGTTTAAACTAAAAATTACTTTAAAAAAAAGTTAGGGTTAATTTAAACTCACATTATTCTATCTGAGGAATATCCTTATTAAAGCACGTTACATCGATTCTAGCACGATCGAACCCACACGTTCACCATCCCACACGTTTCTAAGCCGACTGAGACCAACCACGGAAACTGAGAAGTGTATTATACTACGCTACTATATTAGTGTAAAACAGAAAGACAAGAGTGGATTGTATTGTCTATTTGGTCAAATAAGTGTTTTGACTGCGATCACATTTATACACCTATGTTAATGTCACTGTATTACGACCAGGCAGGTATCGTACGAATACAGTGCGGCTCAAAGAAAAGGAAACATGTTACGGGGTATCAATTTAAAAATCACAAATTATTTAAATCCATTTCTAGGATAAAAAAAGGGGAATTAAAATGTCATAACCAAAACTAATACAGGGTGTGTACCAATAGTTAATAAAACTTAATAAAAAAAGAATGTAAGTACCTAATAAGATTTTTTGTGTTGAACTACAATGGGTCATCGGGACGTCCTCGGAAGATTTTTCTACCTGGAGCCATGAGTAAAATGACTTGTTTTTTTGAAAAGGGCTTGAAACCTCCTCATCAGAAGAATAATATGCGGCATTTATCGCTGGGTAATTGATCTTGGTTTATAATTTTGTTTTTGTTGTGTTGGAAAAAGTTACCCAACAAACATTTTGGTCTGGGGAAATAATGGCTCAAAAAACTTTCTGCCTTTAATTACACTGATGGCCTTTTAACTTTTACCTACGGCTGACAGTCGGACCACAGTCATTTAGCCATCAATACCAGTTAAAGGGCTTTTAATATCCCTGAGTCACTTTGTCATCATACAGATAAAGGTCCTTCAATGGCTGACTACAGGCCCAATAGTGGCTATTTTTAATATTTCAGCAGTTTATTGGAAAATCAAGGTTTAGTTTGAGGAAAACGATGTTTGAATTACTGAAAATTTGGCAATTAAAACAGTTTTCATTTTACCACAATTCACCTAAATATGGGTTTTTCTAACAGAAGGTATGCGATAATGACAAAAACTTTTAACAAAAATTCACAGTTAATTTATCATTATATGTATTTATTTTACTATTTAACTGGTAATACATAATACATAGCTACTAATAATAAACTAATAATAAAATAACTAATATTACTAGTACGTACTTGTTCATAGTTACATTCCTACCTACCAAACGAAGGTGTTTGAAAAAGAAACACAAACTTTTATCCAGCAACAACGGCATGTCACGTAAGATTTAAAAATAGTTAATAATGACAACAAAAAAGTAACGCACTATCATGAACATAAACATTGAAAAATAAAAAAGCACGTTCAATGAGAAGGCTGACACTAAGACTCATCGATAATTTTTTTAATGTTTGCAGTATAATTTGATACAGCCATTCGAATACAACTATCCAAATGTTCATCTGTAAGTCGATTGCGATATTTGTTCTTAATAAACTTCATATTGGAAAAAGAAGATTCACACAAATAGGTTGAACTGAATAATGCTTTTACTTTCAAGGCAACACGGCATAGAACTGAATATTTGTCTTTACTTACAATAGGCCAGATACATTTGGTACTTGAGACTAACGATTTTAAGGCTAAATCATTTTTAAGTTCTGCATAACACAAGTTGCAAACTGTTGGATATCAATTTACATAAAGGGTGAAACAACAAACTGCGCTACTAAAGCCATTTCGTTGAAATCCTTAAATAGATTTTTGAAAATATTCTTCAGGGTAGAAACTATTTCTACATGATATTTGCTGTCATAGGGTTCTAATGGATTTTGAGATATTTTTTCTGAAATAATAGGAAAATGCTTGGCATCGCTGTTAATTAGGTTTTGTTCCCAAAACTCCAGCTTTTTGATAAATGCTTTTATATCAGAAATCATTTCCGCTAGTTCTTCATCTCTCCCCTGAAGCTGCAAATTAAGTTCGTTTAATTTCTCTGTAATGTCCACGAGAAAACCAAAATCTCTAAGCCAGATTGAATTTTCTAGTTCCGGAGTCGGTTCATCGCGTTGTTTGAAAAATTGAACTATGCCAGATAGGACATCATTAAAACGTTTCAGCACCCGTCCTCTACTTAACAATCGGACTTCAGAGTGAAGGAGTAGATCCCCGTATTGACAGTCAACTTCATCGGCCAAGGTTTTGAATAATCTTTGTAACGCTTGAGCTCTAATCTTGTTCACAATTTTTACCACCAGTTTCATAACGTTGTTTAGTTTCAGGAAATTTCAACACAATGATTGCTGATGGATAATGCACTGGTAACAGAGAAATTGCGTGCGCGTGCGCGAGCGCGAGCGTGAGCGTGAGCGTGAGCGTGAGCGTGAGCGTGAGCGTGAGCGTGAGCGTGAGCGTGAGCGTGAGCGTGAGCGTGAGCGTGAGCGTGAGCGTGAGCGTGAGCGTGAGCGTGAGCGTGAGCGTGAGCGTGAGCGTGAGCGTGAGCGTGAGCGTGAGCGTGAGCGTGAGTTAAAGTGCGAGTGCGAGTGCGAGTGCGAGTGCGAGTGCGAGTGCGAGTGCGAGTGCGAGTGCGAGTGCGAGTGCGAGTGCGAGTGCGAGTGCGAGTGCGAGTGCGAGTGCGAGTGCGAGTGCGAGTGCGAGTGCGAGTGCGAGTGCGAGTGCGAGTGCGAGTGCGAGTGCGAGTGCGAGTGCGAGTGCGAGTGCGAGTGCGAGTGCGAGTGCGAGTGCGAGTGCGAGTGCGAGTGCGAGTGCGAGTGCGAGTGCGAGTGCGAGTGCGAGTGCGAGTGCGAGTGCGAGTGCGAGTGCGAGTGCGAGTGCGAGTGCGAGTGCGAGTGCGAGTACGAGTGCGAGGGTGAGGGCGAGCGTGTGCGTGTGCGTGTGCGTGTGCGTGTGTGTGTGTGTGTGTGTGTGTTGTGTGTGTGTTGTGTGTGTGTGCGTGTGTGTTGTGTGTGTGTGTTGTGTGTGTTGTGTGTGTGTGTGTTGTGTGCGTGTGTGTGTTTTGTGTGTGTTGTGTGTGTTGTGTGTGTGTGTTGTGTGTGTTGTGTGTGTGTGTTGTGTGTGTTGTGTGTGTGTGTGTGTGTGTGTGTGTTGTGTGTGTTGTGTGTGTGTGTGTGTGTGTGTGTGTGTGTGTGTGTGTGTGTGTGTGTGTGTGTGTGTGTGTGTGTGTGTGTGTGTGTGTGTGTGTGTGTGTGTGTGTGTGTGTGTGTGTGTGTGTGTGTGTGTGTGTGTGTGTGTGTGTGTGTGTGTGTGTGTGTGTGTGTGTGTGTGTGTGTGTGTGTGTGTGTGTGTGTGTGTGTGTGTGTGTGTGTGTGTGTGTGTGTGTGTGTGTGTGTGTGTGTGTGTGTGTGTGTGTGTGTGTGTCAGTGTGTGTGTGTGTGTGTCAGTGTGTGTGTGTCTGTATCCACCATAACTCATGAACCGATGCAAAGAAAAACACCAAATTTTAAACTTAAGCTTTATTCCGGCCTGCGGTGAACTGATTAGATTTTGGGCAGAGTCGGAATATTTGTTGGAGGGTACTTTATTGGTGGTCATTTTTATATTTTATAGAATATATCTATTATTTACATTTGGAGAAGAAAATTCTTCAAATAAAAGTTACTTACAATGTTATTATCTATAATTTTTGTTTTATACAAAATTTTCATAAAATGGTCCGTATTCGAGAAATTTGACAAAATGTAAAAAAATTAATTTTTTATAAAAATTGTCATATAATTCTCTATAATTTTTATTCCATACATTATTTCTCTAAAATGAACCGTATTCGAGATATTTGAGAAAATCTGTAAATTTCGAATTTTGAAGAAAACTCAAAAACCCCATAAAGAAAAAACATTAAATTTTAAACCTAAGTTTTATTTCGGTTTGAGGTGAAATGATTAGATTTTGGACGAAGGCGGAACATCTAGGGGGTACTTTATGGGAGGCCGTTTTTATATTTTATAGAATATATCTGTTATTTACGTTTGGAGAAGAAAATTTTTTAAATAAAAGTAACTTCTAATATTATTTTCTATAATTTTTGTTTTATGCAAAATTTTCCTAAAATGGTCCATATTCGAGAAATTTTACAAAATGTAAAAAATTTTGATATTTAAGAAAATTGTTTGCCATATCGATCTCTATAATTTTTGTTTTTTTTTTACATGATTTCTCTAAAATGGACCATAATGGAAAAATTGGAGGAAAATTATAAAATTTAAATTTTTCAGAATTTTCGAGTTAGATGTATGTGGAAAATGTATACAGGGTGGCTCACGCTCAACGGGACGGAGCTTTATGGGAAAACGACCAAAGATATAAAAAATTCGTTTGGGAGGAATACGTAGGTTACAGACGGCTACAATTTAAAATTTGTTAGATGTATACAGGATATACCACAAGAGAAAATATACAAAGTTATATTATTTTTAATGGAACACCCTGTTTTTTTATTTTAGAATTAAAAACTACATCAAAAATAATGTCAGTTAACTAAAGGTTCCCTATTACTATTATTATTAGTTTTCGATTTATTTGAATTTTTAAGGAAAAAAAGTCTACCAGAAATTAATTGTTTACTCTTGTTTGAATAATTTTTAATGAAATAATTTTTTTTCTTATGTGGGACATCCTGTATACATCTAACAAATTTTTGGTCGTTTTCCCATAAAGCTCCGTCCCGTTGAGCGTGAGCCACCCTGTATATTAAGTAAACCTTTAAATATTTACAGAGATGCTATAATAGGTTGTACAAAATAACCGAAAAAAGCCCGTAATAACTAGATAGGAAAGTCATGTGTTGGACACATCAGATTTTTTAGCAACGGAGACCAAAGTATTACATAACAAACACACATTTTTATCTTTAACTTCTGTAAAAAAGTATTGTTCTTCCAATTCCGAATGAAAGTGGTATGTCTTTACCTTCTTACATAATAGAAGAGGGAGATTTACCTAACTTGAAGCCACTTAAAATCCTACACTTCCTTGAGAAAATAGGATTGGAAGGGTCGCTATAGGTATTGAGACATTTCCTTAGTGCAGTGGCGACAGAAGGGGGCACAATAGATCTTTTAGGTCGCAGTGTATTAACACCCCATTCTCAACATAACATACCTTCTTACAACTGCTTGCCATAATATTATTTTTTGTTGTTCTCTACTAACCCAACCGCTGGACGTTGGTTACGCGTTCAGTTTTAAACTAAGCGCAATGTCGCCACGCCGTGCGTATTTATCCCGTTCAAAGCAATCCTGATCGTTCTCGAACACTAACGCGCTGGTCCGGCTGGTCGGTTCTAGCCGATTCTAGCTTGATGGTGTCAGCGGCAGATCGCTCACCGCAACGTTTCCGCTGTTTATGTTTAATATTATGTTAGATTTTTTTGTGGAATTTTCGGTAGCTTCTCTGATTTTTGCAGTTTGTATTTTTTAAATTAAAATCGTTGTGAGAGCTACCAGAATTGCCTCCGCGAGCTACCGGTAGCTCGCGATCGACAGGTTGGCGACCACTGCTTTAGACTATACGTCCATTTGGACTACATGAAAGGTCCATATAGGGACTCTTTTTTATTGCTTTGGGACAATTTATGGACATCTGATGGACATCATCACCTACATTAATAAAAAATAAAATAATTGCAACTGTGGACATATTTTTATTGTCATAAATAATATCAACCATGTATTGGTTTCATACGCACTTCTTTCTGTTGACCTTTTCAGCCATTTTCTTAAGGTATTTCGCAGCACCATTGTCGCTCTCAGCAGCAGCTACAAAAAGATATTACATTTTGTACGAATATTGAGTTTTAAATCAGTCTTTTAATATACGACTAATCAGGCAAACCTGATAGTTAAAAATGTATATCTTTAAAATAAATGTTAATAACTAATATGAAAATATGGATTGACTAATGTACTTTACACCTATACTTACATACTTACACATAAACAGTAAACTGCTCATTGTTTCTTTTATACCATCATATTATGTTAATTTTTTCGTGAGGGTATTAGAAATTATAACAAAAAACTTCTTTTTATATACGCCGTATCCAAAGCTTGTAGGATTCTATACTGTAAGAACTTCAAGGTAATTTCACAGATGCCGCTTTAGAACATTAGTCGTTGTTAGTCATTTGAATTACCGTTGTTCTTGAGGCAGACAGGGCCGGAACAAATACAATTTTAATACCAGCGTTTTTGTATTTAATTAATTAAATAATTCGATATATTATTAACAAATGTGGTTGTTGCCCTTAAAAAGTATTTTTATTTCCTAATGAAATTTAATCCACTGCCATTTTTTGTAATTATTGGTTTTAATTTTAAAAATAAATACATACTCTAACTTGATAATACTGTTTACCAATGTTTAATATTTTTTAGGCTAAATTTATGTAATATATATTTTTTTTAATTTTGATTTTG
Source organism: Psylliodes chrysocephalus (assembly GCA_927349885.1). Classification (NCBI taxonomy): domain Eukaryota; kingdom Metazoa; phylum Arthropoda; class Insecta; order Coleoptera; family Chrysomelidae; genus Psylliodes; species Psylliodes chrysocephalus. Next base: position 5,471,467 of record OV651816.1, on the reverse strand, counting down.
TTTTCTCTAAAAAAACAAACATCTTTATAGAGATGTCTATTTGACATTTTTAAAAATTAGCTTCACGGAATTCATTTTTAACATTTATACATACCTACATATTTTTCTTGCACTCAAATTAAAAATGGCCTTGTAAGGTAATATCTTATATACATGGTGGGCCACTGATAACGCCTTGGTCTGTAGAGCAACGACCATGTGATTTTTTAAAATTTGTTTTCACAATGAGATGTATGTCCCAAAAACCAACAATTTAATTTCAATTATACAGGGTTCTTCAAGAATGTGATACATATCAAAGTTAGGTTTTTTAAATGGGACACTTTATTTTATATTTGAATTGCCCTCGCTTTTTCGATTATAACAATTAAATAGTATGAGATTATACAGAGTATACGCTAATACCAATTTTACATGAAAATCGTATTGATCTCAATGGCATGTATACTGCAAAAGAAACAATTGAAAACCAATCATTTGTGGTAAAAGATTTTCGATATTAGTCAAATACCTACATACTTTTCTCATTTTGTTTAATTGAATTTTATACCACCAGCAACTTTTATTTTCCGAATTTTTTTCTTCAAGCGTAAATAACATATATTCCTTAAAGTAGAAAAACGACTCTCTATAAAGTTCCGAATATGCCCAAAATCTAATCAACTCATTAGAGATACACAAACACCTACATATACGTATGGACATATTTGTGACATTCATGCATGAGAGATATTTTTGGCATCAAGGTAGTTTTTATATAAAATCAAAACAAAAGAAATTGGGATACAATTTAATGTACGCTTATTAACCCTCCAACTAGAATGAAAATATATAGTGCTGTGCGTTCTATATTATACTCTTCACAGTTTAACAAACCCTCTTAACCCTCCATTTTTATTCCATTTTTGTTCAGAATCAATAGGTTTTATCTCCTTATAGAGTTTGATTTTTACTAAAAAAAATTTAGTTGATATCGCTTTTCTGTTTTTATATCTGGCTTTATTTAAATTTTACCCATCTAACTACTCCATTTTTACTTTCCTATCTGTATACAGATATAAGGAAAGTATAGGAATCATTATTTTTTTCGACCTCGAGTTTTCGACGGATTTTTACGTTTTGAGGTCCCCTGAATCCAGGCCAATGTAAACGGACCATATACATTCCTATGTCGCATTTAAATTAAATAGCCACACCATGCAACTTTTAATATCCTGAATCTATATTTAAAATAATGGCTTTACTTTTAATTTATTTGCACAATTGGGATGCAAATCCAAAAAAGTATCCGCTATTACGTTATCAGTATTAATTTTTTCTACACCCACATGGATATTACCCAGACAACACACCAAATCACAGAGATATCCACAGAATATCTTTTGTGGATGTTTCTAGGAAACGAAAATAATTTTTTTCTATACTCACAAGGATATTAGATTATCTACACATAGAGTACAAAACGAAAAAGAATGGTATTGCGTTTAGTTAAACAAATATATTTCATATCCATTATAGGTAGTAAGAACACTACAAAAAATAAAATCCACCAATCACAGTTCCTATTTTGATCAACCAACTACTATTATTTATAAAATTTTAAATAAGTAACATTTCTGTCAAACTAATTGTGAGTAAAAAAATGTTAAGTTATTGAGATTAAATATACATTAAAATGAGTTATTCTTGTGTAGACTCGATAAATAATAATCGCATTTCTATTTTTGTTTGGTCTATAATTTTATAAATATTTCGTTAATTTTAATAAAACTATATAAAGTCAATTTAATTACGAGTATTAAAGAAAAAAATTTTAAGCACCTCGATGGTAGTGAGTTCAGAGCATTTGCCTTTTTTCTTGTTTATTATATTTTATAAACTAGTAAAAGTTTAAATTAGTTATTTTATCTTAATAACCTAACATAATTTTTAATACTATTTGCAGATTTTTATTAGTAGGTCGTAGAAAAAATATGCTGTACAACTCGAGTAGATTGTCCATATCACACTCAGACGATTTAGGAGCACTCCACTAACGGCGCCGTGCTCAAATTTTGTCTTCGTGCGATATGGCCATGAACAAACTACTATTGTACCTATATAAGAATAAATTAAATAAACCTAAATCATTACAATACTTGTTAAATTCAGAACATATACAAAGATAATAGTTTTTTAAGTTCCTTTACTCACTGCCGGGGACCGCCACGTCCCGGGACACCTTCATTGCGGAAAGTTATACCCATCTTTTTCTTGCACGAAATGCGATTCCTTGTATGTCAGACGCAAGCCTTAAACTGTAATAGAAGTAAAACTTACATATACAGGGTGTTTCAAAAAGGTATGTCATAAATTCGTCCTCAGATAGATTACCAAAAAATAAGTGGATTTGGCTATTTTTACCTATATCAAAAACTGGCTCCCAAAAAAGTTACAGGGTGTTAAACTAACATTCAGAAAAAAGTTTTTTTTCTGTAAAAAATTTGCTGTTGCGATTTCTTCTTCGAAATTTTTGCCAGTGCTGTAGATTTAAAGGCCCAATATTCTAAGGAGAAAAAAAAATTAAAGCGACCCCTTTAAAAAAAGTTGGGGGGTTGGGTACCTTTTAACCCCCCCGTATTTTTTTTGACATAAAGGAACTTGCTTTATCGATCCTAAAATCAAAAAGAACTATGAATTTTTAAATTTTTTTTATAGCAAAATTAACTTTGTATATTTCTTATTTAACGAGCTATTTACAATTTTTTAACTGAATTTCTAGAGGAATTCGTCCGTCCTGGACTTAACATATCAACAAAACTAAGAGTAGGTCAGGAGTTATTGTACAAAAAACGCATATAAAAATCAGTGGCGTGCCTAGGGCTGTGCTTGAGCCGCCCCTGCAAAAACTACCTCTTTTATTTATATTTTTGTAAAAAAGGTATTTATAATATTGGATTGGCGCCATAAAAATGGTGTACCACCCGTCCTCATGGGTTCACCATGCCACTGATAAAAATATATTTTTCCTACGACCACTTAGGAAAGTGACACATATCACACTATATAGTCCTATGGAAAGTGCCCTATATCACACACGTATGAATAAGAATTTACTTTCCACCCGAGTGAGAATATGTTACTTTCCGCAGTAGTTGTCACAAAATGTCAAACACCTAATTTCTATTTTGATCAATGTAATGTCCTTATTAATACTAAAATCGATATGATTGTTAAATTATTGAAATTGTTGTAAATTAGATCCTAGATATTTATCTTTAACAATTATTATTAAAATAATTTTAAAATAATGTTTGCTCTTTATTCTGGTTAAATACATAACCGATTAGATCATTCAATTGACACAAGGGCTATTAGCTCAGGTGGTTAGGACGTCGAACTTATCAACTTTGCCATTTTTCGACCGCGTTCAAATCCTGGCGAGGCAGATTTTTTTTTGTTTTTTTTGTTTTTTTTTAGTTTTTTTTGTTTAGAAAATATGAAAATTGAATAAATACGATTATTGTTGATTCTTTTTTAAAATACTTTTTAATTATTATAGTAATAATAACCTTGGTTTTACATTTTTTTGATGACATTATTTTGTGGTCGTAGGAAAAATATTGTACATCACTTGTGTGAAAAGTAATTTTCCACACTCGTAATGTAATATACTATATTAAATTTAATAGTAAAAAAAAATTATTTTTTTAATTAAACAATTAACAAAAAAATAACAATTAAAAATAAACATTTGGTAATAATTATTAGACATATTTTATAAACTATTTAATTTAGTAAATATTCAACATGTCCTCCTCCTTGAATACAAAAATATAAATAAAAGAGGTAGTTTTTGCAGAGGCGGCTCATCCTCTATATTAATTAATATTCCTAAAGAAAGAAGCTTTAATATACCTCTTCCTGAGATTACTATACTACAAAACAGCATTTTCTCATTTTGACTAATTTTTAATATTATGTAATAGGCGTAGAAAAAATATAATGTTCAACTGACAAGGTTTGATTTGTAGTATTCGCCTGCGCACATGCTTTTTTTATAATACTCGTAGACAATGAATACCATTTATTGCTCTATTAACAATATTCTATTTCAACATTTTACTGTAGCCTCTTGCAGAAAAGTCCGTAGTAAATAAACGCTAACAAAATATTCTACAAAAGGTATTCTCTTTACATAAAATGTCGTGACATCTGTTTGATATTAAAAAATTACGTTAATTTTGTTTCATTGTACAAAATTCCAATAAACATCTTTTAAATAAATCTAATAGTTCATTATGATACTAATAAACACAGTCCGGCCCCAGTCACAGAGTTCGTGTCACTGCCCAGTTCCCCCACTCCGTTAACCTTCCTTTAGAAATTGGCAACATTTGCGCAGGTTAAACACCGGTATATGTTATATCTCTGGTCTCTTTTATCTAAGAATAAAGCTAAAATGTACAAATGGAGCTAGAGACTCGCGTATCGGGGACAACACTAATGATTTGTAATTGCTGTAGTGGGATGTGTTTGTGTGAATGCGTCTTGTTTGTTTTCATTTACGCCGTAACTAGCAGTACATCGGATGTACACGAAATATTTGTACATCGGATGTATCCCCCATTATTTGTACATCATAATTCTAACCTAACTTTATTTTAGATGATGGAGTGGGAGACTTAAATATTTTTCTGTAGTATTTTATAAACCTTAGAAGCAAATTTCACATACATGAATAAATAATAATAATGCCGTGACAATATGAAGACGAAGCAAAGACTTTAAATTTAAATTTAAATCCATACCTGGCTACGCCGACCGGCATAAAACACCAACTGCCTGAACACAGCTCACCTACTCTGTCAAAAGGAGACCGATGTACAAATAAAACGCGTACATCCGGTGTACTGCTAGTCACTGTTTTTCATTTAACTTTTAAACTAAACCTAAAAAAAGCCAATTCGAGCATATAAAATACCTAATATGTAGGTGGAAAAAATCACTGCATAGATTTTAGATTTTACCTAATACCTATCTTCTTTTAAAATAAATTACAGAAAATGGACAGATAAAAAACTGCACTTTTATTTCGAAAACAGAATTTAATAAAGTAAAAGTAGGAATCATGAAAGCATTTGTTTTTTTTAGGTTAGGTTATAAAAATCATAGATGACATGCGCACTACAAATCATTAGTGTTGATCCCGATACGCTAGTGACTTAGAGTGCTGATTGTAGAAGAAGCAATAGGAATATGCAGTAGAATTATTACTTTCTGGAAAAAGGACAATACCATTTAGGATAACCACGATTAGGATTTTCAAATTCAGGGCCTGCTGCATTTAACACAAATGAATTTTTGCATTTTTTGCGTTTGGACTTATCGAGGAATAAAAGTGGCGAAAAATTCAAAATTTTTGTGTCGAAGTTATTGACAGTATCAAATAAATGGTGAGAAATTTTGTTTAATTTTTAATAACAAGACGCAAGGAATCTTGAATTATTTTGAATACTTTTATTAATTTAAGAGTTACATTTTATTTATTTATAAAACATGGTAGTAAGCGATCCATTTAAGATAGGAATATTGTCTTATTAATACACGCTTTTTTAAATTTTAGATTTTACCAGTGGCAGTGGCAATTGATGATATATAATTATTATACCAAATATTTTGAGAGGCTACACTAACTAGTGGACCACGTTTTTGAGTTCGGATTAGAAGTTTTACTATTCGCTCCGTGCGTGACAGCAGCGCTAATTCATTTATGTACTAACGGACTATTTTTAGTATACTGACAGTACAATTTTTTTAATAGAATTCGTAATTAAAAAGTATATATGTTAGTTTTAATAAAAGTATATGGATTTGTAAAACAAGTGAAACAATAATTTATTATTATTATTATTATTTATTATTTATTTTTATCGCTTAAACTAAAAAAAACTAATAATCAATAAAAGTCAATAATAAAATATAGGCAGTAACAGTATATTTACGGAAAAATGTATGAGAAGTTGCCTAAGTCTAATAAGTCGTCTTTAAAAAATTAACCTATTCTGTCAAAATAAAAAATGTTATTAACGATATAAGTGGGATAAGAGCTTCATTAATGTACGCGAAATGTGCAATTACAGAAGTATGTTAATAAAGCGTTATCACACGTACATTGTACAAATTTTTATTTACGCCTCTAATAGTAAAAATAAACGATAATTATAATTTTTATCTAATACCTAATTTAGGGTAATTGTTCTCCAGCACTGCCTACATGTCGATTAACGACACATCAAAATGTTGAGCGGCGCACACTGGGGCAACAAGCCATCAAAGTTGGCAATAAATCACAGACTTTCTTTATGAATTTGTAATTTAAATATTGCTTTGTAGAGGTGTTAGTATTACAAATAAAAATACATAGAGGGCTTATAAAGTGTTTGTTAAGAATATATTATAATAAAAATGTATATTCTATTCTTAATATCGATCCAGGGCGATCACTTACTATATTTCGTTGTAGACGCCTTGTACTTGGCCAAGGTTTGTTACTCCACTTCATGCCGGACTTCGCAACATATTCTGTGCTTTCGTTAGGTTCATCGATTACATCTGTGTCTGTACTCTGGTCTAAATCAGATTCCTCTTCAGAATGAATTTCTATTTTCTTCCGAATCCGAAACAATCTTATGCAAAAAATCTTCATCGATTTCTTCTTCGATTCTATTCTACTCTATTCTAGAGGAATATTTTTATATTTAAAAAAAAATAACACATTTTTTTGACACATTTTCTAATACCTATTTAATGGCAAACAATAAAAAACAACAATGAACTAAAATACAACAAACTACTTGTTGATATTTATTATTCGCGAATTTAATATCCGACTTTATCTGACATTTATTTATATTGGTGACAATTGTTTACCCCGTAATCACGGTAACAATATATTTACTTGATTATTCTGAGAAAACCGTGTGCTTGGTAATTTGTCGTTAAATGTAATATTTTAGGTATGTTCAGAACGAAACAGAGATTTATTAACTTTGATCGAAATATGATGGTTGTAAATAAAATAGTATACAAACCTCGGAGGGAAGTTTCATTCCTGTCGTGAGATTAGTTAGTGTAATATACTATTACTATTTACTTATTACCTACCTAGGATAATTATTTATTACGCCGACTGGATACCAAAGAACAAGGTAAAAGAAAGAAGGAAATCAAACGCTTGACGACGGCGGACACGCCAATTGTTTTATAAAAATTCCTAATTATTACTAAGAGTACACAGGTTACAATACAATAGGTTATACTAATTTTCGACTGCATAACGTGTGTATTTACTGTGAATGTGCAGTGATAGCGTTGTTGTATATTTAGTTTTTAAAAATAAATAAATCCAAAAAGAACTATATAGAATCTAAAATTAGTAAAAACTATTTGTGTTATTCTTTAAAAAAAAAAGAACCTGTAGATAAATACTCAGTGCTGTAAGCAAGAATTGCTACCACACGTGGGTCGGAGACATGCCCTGCAATTGCGCAGACCGCCATATTATGTGTACCGGTTTTACAAAAATACTGATTGTAGGTCATTCCGAGGGTAGTTCCTTGCATAAAAAAAATATTATTTTTAATAATGTTTTGAGAGATATAAATTGAAAATTGAAGTTAAATTATTAAATTTTAAACTTACGTTTTATTTCGGCCTGAGGTGAAATGATTAGATTTTGGACGAAGTCGCAACATCTGGGGGATACTTTATGTTAGGCCGTTTTTTATATTTTATGGAATATAAGGGTGAGCCGAAATTAGACGGTCATATTTAAACAGCGTAATCTACATCCTAAAATAGGAGTAAAAGTTCATATAAATGTAGGTCCGAAAACATTTCTTTTCCGAGATACAGGGTGTTAAAAGTGAAGTCGTGATGACACAAATTTGTAAATATTTTCTAAACATTTAAAGGTTGTTAAACTAAGTGAAATTTAGTACAAATGCTTACCTTTTTACGCTCTATTTAATAAACTAAATCCAAGTTTTTTGATCATCTTCATAGGTGGGTAAATAGGGGTGCTTAGGGTAACATTGCCTCAAGTTTTTTTTGTTGACAGTTTTTACCATTTTTAACTATAAAATTTGGAAAACCAATGTTTTCTTTATAATAAAGCTACGTTTGTTTGTTGCATCTCGCTAGGACGCACCATTTTCAAGAGAAAAGCATTTGAAAATTTCATGATGTTGATGTTATCTTATTCGAAAGTGTAAACAATAATTAGTAGGCCTGCGGAATAGGTAATTTAATTTTTTTTAACTTTAGAAAACCAGTGTCTAAAGAAATTTAAGAAAATTGTTACAAAAATGTGCCATCAGGACTTCATTTGTAACACCCTGTATCTCGAAAACGAAACGTTTTCGGACCTATGTTTATATGAACGTTCACTCCTATTTTAGGATGTAGATTAAGCTGTTAAAATATGATCGTCTAATTTCTGGACACCCTATATATTATAGAAAAATGTTTCAAAGTAGATGTATGTGGAAAATGTATATATTTAGTTTATCCTCTAAACATTTATAGAGGTGCTGCAATAAGTTGTACAAAATAACCGGAAAAAGCTTATAATAACTAGATAGAAAAGTCATGTGTCACATCAGATTTTTTATTTTGGACGCTAAAATCGCCGCACTTTACAATTAGTACCTAACTAGTGTCAGCAGAATTTTAGTTTCCTCTTTCAGTAGTGAAAACTTACCAATAAAAATTTAGAGCCACCTGAATGTTAAATAGAAAATGTGAATTATTAATATCATAAGACAATTATATTTAAAAATCAAGCAGGTCTATGAAATTATCTGTTTCGTCCTCTCCTTTACTGTACTTCTTTACTATTTTTAAAATAAGACACATAACTTTCTTTTAAGTAGTTTTAACTACGCTACGTGTATTGAATTTGAAATGGTTATATATTATTTGCTTAAAATTCAAAATTTATTCGGTTTAATGATTTCTGATAATTCCTGTTTGTGGTTGAAAGAAGATTTGATCAACTTTTTATTTACTTAGGAATTAATAAATTTTTACCTGTCATGCATAATTAATGACTGTTTACAGTTTAAAGTAATAAAGTGGACACGAGTTTATTGCCTCAAAATAACGAACTTAGAAGACACTATAAAATACATTTCTGTCTACTCATTAAACAATATATTTTTTAGATTGAGGTAGACAAAAAAAAAATACTTCAAAAAGGACATCGACCCAGGTTTTTTGGATTTAATTAGATATTCGGCGGCAAAAGTGATTTCCAATATTATTTTCTTATATTATTATAATTTTTTTTAAAGACATTATTTGTATAGGTACTGTTTGCAAAATAAAGAAAGTAATGTAAATTTCCACAGAGGAAACTCATTGTTATTATATTTCATATAAAGTATAATATGTAAGAATTGAAAATATGATGGAGTTGGATCGTTGGTATTTAGTCGAAAATATGATGGAGTTGGATCGTTGGTATTTAGTCGAAAATATGAAGAGTAGAGATAAGGAGACGAATCGGCATACTCAAAATACGGTCCAAAAAAACGCATGCTAATTGAGCTTCTACAGGGTGAGCCATTAGTGCGTGGGTGGAAGATTGCGGGTTTATTAAGCTACATTTTTAAAATTTGTTTTTGGGGCATGATGTAGAACCTCTAAGGCTACAACCTAAAAATATTTTCGATGAAATTTCAATTGTTCTACAGGGTGATTTATATTAAAATTATGTTTTTTTTAATGGGAACCCCCTGTATATTATTGCATATTTGGATTCCTCGGTCAATTTTAATGTGACTTTGTGTATCACACATGGTATCTAAAATGAGTCGTTAAGCAGCAATTCATTATTTTTTCAAAAAGTAGATTTCTAGTAAAATTTAATATCGCAGTTATTATAAAACTTAGAAGACCGCGACTCTACAGTGTCACTAAGCATGAAATGTACTAACATTTGCCAGACGATCAAACTCAAACCCTTTTCGTGTTTAAAGTAATCGCTACGCCAATTTGCAAAATTTCAATCCAAGGTAACTTGATTATTTTAAATGGGACTACCAAATTTTTTTCATTTCATTACATGCAGAATTCAATTACCTTTCTAATGATATAAAAATATGTTGATATTTATCTTTTATTTTTTTTTATTTAAAAAATTCTATTAATTCACAGAATTTTTCAATTTTTCTAATCTCTTTGAAATTAGTAGACCGTTAAACATTAAAAATAGCAATTTTAATTAAAAAACATTTAATAAGTTAAAAAAACCGAAAAAAAAAGTAAATAACACCACAATCAAAATAAAAAAAGCAATTATTTTAATAAATGTTCAAAATGTCTACCATCTTGATCTAAACAAACTTGGATTCTTCGACGAAAAGAAATTTTAACCTCAAAAGCGTTTCTAATCCTGTTTTTCATGTTTTCAGATGTGGTTGGTTGTTCCGCATATACTTTTTCTTTGATATAACCCCATAAAAAAGTCCATTGGAGTAATATCTGAGATCTAGCTGGCCATTGCAATGGTCCCTTGCAATCCACCTTTCATTAAATGTATTGTTGAGCCATGCGCTTACAACACGAGCACGATGTGGAGGTGCTCCATTTTGTTGAAAGTACATATCTCTAGTTTGAGCAAGTGATACATCTTCAAGGAGACCAAATAAATGGTTATTTAAAAAATTTAAATAAGTTTCTGAATTTAAAACACTATCGAAAAAAAAGAACCAAAAACATTAGTGTCTATTATGTCTGCCCAAACATTAACCGACCATTTCTCCTGACTATTGACTCTGAAATAGTGAGGGTTTCATCTGAATAATAATGAAAATTCCACACCTGTAATTTTGAACCAATCAAAATACGTGTTTTTGACAGATCACCATGGCAATGGAGGTATTTTAGTGGAAATTTTTTCTCGTGGGGTACCCAACAGCGAATTATACTGGAAATTTTTTGACGTTTACAATAACAGACCATTTTTGACAGACTGGTTTTTATTTGTTCACATAATAGGTTTAGTTTTGATACATTTTAGTTACAATGCTAAGGTGTTTTCTATATTCTTCGGCCACTTCTTTTCTTCTTAATGGCGAAAATGCAGGACTTTGGATGCTTTGAATTATGTGTCTATGTCTAATAAAATATATATAATATTCAGACACTAATTTATTTACCTTTTTCCCATTCAGCACTTTGAATTTTGCGTAGTTTAGGTGCAAATATTAGTGGACAATTCGGAACAAATTTTCGTTTTTCAAGTTGGAGCCACAATCCTCTATTAATCCGAGTAAGTAAGTCATGGTGCAATGATTGATCATTACATCAGACAATTTCACGCATATTTTGCATAGCGTATGATTTTCAAATCGATTCATTTTTAAACAAATAGGTAATTTTGTTGGTTTTACTTGCTGTGCAATATTCTTTATCGCAACAAAACGCGAGTTATTTAATGTTTTGAACTGTCAAAATACAATGATCACAGCCTCCTACGATTGATGCTTGCTGACGCTGGTTATGAATTTCATACCATTTTAAAGCGCTCATAACGCATGTTAATAAAAACGCAGAAAAACAATTTTCTACCACTTGTAGTTATTCAAAACTTAAGTAAAATTAAAGAATATACTATTTTCTATTTTCAAATGGTATTCCCATGCAACTACAATGAGTAGAAATAAGCAATTTAAAGGCCTAAATAATTGCAGCGAAACATTTTTTTACGTCGGGCCGCTTGACAACTTCAAAACTGAAATTATATTTGAGGTTAGGGTCTCACTTAGTTACCATGACAACTCAACAATCAAGGCGACAACACCTTTTATGTTTCACTGGTGACTTGGAGAAAATAATTTGCATTGTTGAGAAACGAAAAATAAATTTTAAAAATATTTAATTTTCAACCATAATTCGGCGTGGAATTTTCTTACCGAATACCACGCGAGGTCAAATTATTATCAGGAAATTTTTTCTCGCTCATGAATATTTTTAGAAAATTTCCATCGTCTGCGACTCGGGAAATTTTCAAAATATTCATGAGCTCGAAAAAATTTCCGGAAATAATTTGACCTCTAGTGGTATTACTAGTGAAAATTGTGCCAATTAACATAACCATTTCAGGTACACCCATCTGTAAACAAAATTTTTTTTAAAAAATATTCAATTTCATTTAATTTTTCTTCTGCCCAATTGCAAACATTTATCCGGTGTTGATAATCTGTTTCTTTGAGTTCTTGGTGAAGTTGAATACGATAAGCATGGAATTTATTTTTATTTATTATTCTTCTGATAGAGGTTCGGCTTATTTGAAAACCTCTTTCAAGTTGGCGAGTACTAGTATGAGTGTTTTCTACCACTGCAGTTAAAATATTAGTTTCATTTTCTTCATTTACAACAAATTTAGTTCTTTCTTGTTTTTGGATATAAGAAAAATTTCCTGTTGTAATAAACCTGTCCAAGAGATTTCTAAATGATTCTTCTCTTTGATGACGTTCTCGTTCAGGATATCTTTCTTTATAAACACGACTTGCTAAAAACGGATTTCTAGAGCATTCTCCGAGAATGAAAATCATATCAATTAATTAATTTTGGGAAATATGTGCCATTATTATCACTTAAATTTAGAACGACTTGAGCAAAACTAGAAAGAGTTTTAAATTCGATCATGTATTGGAATATATACGCCTTACCTGTGGAAGTAGTGAGTTTAATGATTATCTAGACGGGGAGAGAGAAAAGGTACACAAACGGAGAACTTGGCAGTGCCGTACCGTATGGAAGGGGTTATATATTGTCAATTACTATAAAATGCTAGATGAAAGCGGATGGACATGATTTTAAAAATATTGTTTTATAGCTTATATTTTTAACTTTCAATGTAAGAATAGTTTTTCACAGTATTGTGATACTACATAGACTATGCACAGGCTTGTCATTTTGTATATTATTTACTCAAATTTATAGGATTATTAATTTTGTACTTTAAACAATTTGTATACATTTTGAGTAAATATACCTACTATAAAGCTTGACTGATGAAGGAGAAAAGAAAATAGAAAAATATTGTGAAGAACCCGTTTTATATGTGAAGCAAGAATATTATACATATTTCTGACTACATACCTTCCTTTATGAAATAAAATAAAGACCAATTAAAGCATTTTATTTATCAATCAAAAATAGTTATACACAAATAATAATACTCTCCCTAATTACTGAGATTAATGAACTTTATTATTTACAAAGTACTGTAGCAAAATTTTGCCGTACACAAGTTAAAGGGAACAGAAGAAATAATGGCATTGTGTTTGTTCTCTATTTTAACAATTCTGACAATGCATGAAGTGGTGTGACTAATTTAAAATGAGTAGCGTCGATTGAAATTTTCTGATATTTTTAAATACCTATATTAAGAATTCCTTATTTAAAATGGTTTTATTTGGATAGATGGCTAGTTTTTAAAAATTTAAATGCAAATAAAAACCTGCAACAGGTACATTTTATTTAAAAATTAAGTTCCATATTAAATATAATTAAAAATAAGCTTCAAGATATAGATTTAAAGACTTTATTTTCATATTTTTAAAATAATATTTAAAGTAGTTCATTCGTAAGACGGCTTTTCTTAATAATTCAATAAAATTAAAATATAAGGTTAAAGAAAATGTCTTTTACGTACCTAACTAAAAAAAAATTTTTTGACCGTCTGTGAAACGAAATATAAACAATGAAATTGTGCATAATTGATAGTCTTGAAGCCTGTCATCTACATAAGCAATCAGTGTTGTTCCTAGCGATTTTTGAATTGTACAGCTTTTAATATCGAAATTGTACACTTTTACGTTCGATTGTACAACCACTAATTAGTTTACTACTTCCCGATGCTAAAATTCTTCTTTTTTCCAGTTTTAAAAATATTTTCGATGTAAAACGGTGTACTGATTGGTCGCGAATGGCGCTAAATTCAAACATTATTGTTTTATTAATTTTAATGCATACGATTTACAATAATGATTTTGCATAAATATTTAGCAATTTCAAATTGTACAACATTTCTACCTTTTTTCAAAAGTGCGTACAACCACATAACTGATTGTACAACTTTTTGTACAATTGTACAACCAGGAACAACACTATAAGCAATGCATTTATTTCAAGATATCTCAAAAACGGTTCTTACTATATTTTTTTAAAAACTAATGTAATGAAATCAAGAAGTTATACAATTTTCTAAAAGAAACGCTGAATTTTTTTGACCGTTTTGGTAAAAGGATATAGATTTTTAAAATAAAAATATTTTTAAAGCAGTCGACGCGTACTGGGGTACAATGATTATAGCTTGGCAACATTGTTAGTTTAGAATCGACGTTTCTGTTTGAAGCAAAAGAAAACCTTAAAATTAGTATGAAGAAGTCACAAATTTCTATAGGTATACACTTGATATCGCACCATTCATATATTTGTAACGTTGCCGGATGGATTTTACTTGAAATACATAAGCTTATATGTATTGTGTTCAGTCTCTTACAAAAATAACATTTTTCAGCATTGAGAATCTCAAACTATTGGCGATATTTTTATGTACGACTGTCGCGCGTGAACTACCTTAATAATTACTACATGTAAACAACTTATTTTAAACTGGTCGGTATTAGATACCATAAGTATTTAGTATATTTACCAGCAGTAAAATTGTTTACAATTCAACTCCATTGGTTATATTTAGGCAGTACCCCGCGCATATGGGAACATCATTATGTTCCTCCATAATTCAAGAGGGTTTATCGTTTTGAATATTTTTGTCTTGAAATTGAATTCTGATATTTCGAAAGAAGAATCACTTCCATGGTTTTATGCAATATTCAACATTTTAACTGACAGTTGGCAACGTTGTAACCATTTGTAATTATGAGCGCGAATAATAAATAATATTTTCATATCAATTTGCTTCTAAATGCCCAATTAAACGAATACATGAATTTCTTAGAATA